>JAJNMT010000270.1:1800000-2320194 GCA_025685495.1 Huntiella abstrusa | reverse complement strand
GAGCCCTGGCGGTGGTAGTACTGCAGTACTGGGCGACGAGTTACGTCTAGGCCTAGTTTCTTCCCTTGACCTGGTGCCTTCCCTTATTGGAGCGTCCCGGCGACGGGATATACTTCTAGACTTTCTGCGCGGCGATGCTGGACCCCGGGAATAGGACTTGTGTGAAGGCGCCCTAGATCGTGACGGTCTCCGCTCACGGCTGCGAGATTTGCGTCGAGGCGACTCACGTCTTGCCCTGGACGAGGTTGATGGAGATCTTCTAGATCGTTCTCGTTCTTTTTCTTTGTCGGCAGTAGAAGACTTTTCAACCTCACCCTTCTCCTTCTTATCCGCTTCGGCAATCTTCGTAGCAACCGGGACCTTGACAACCGGAGCAGCCCTGGAAACCAAAGTTTCCTTCTGTCTTGGCCCGATAGCGCTTGATGGCTTCGCTTTTCTAGGCGGAGGTGCTAAGGCTTCGTCGATTTCCACCTCTGGTAACTTATCCTCCCGCTTACTCTCCCTCAACAGATTAGCCAGAGCCTCCTGCTCAATACGGGCCAGATCTTCCGCTGTATACTTCTTCTTGGCCCGTTCTTGCTCCTCTTCGCGCTCCCGTTGTCTGCGCGCACGAGAACGTTCCCGCTCAGATGACGTCCGCCGTGGTCTTTCGCGAGAATAGTCTCTGTCTCGCCGGTAGTCCCTGTCACGGCCTCTTTCCCAGTGATCATCTCTCCTTGACGTGTGTCTCTCAGCACGGTCCTTTTCTCGTTGCCTTTCTCTCTCCGCCTGTGCCTTTTCTCTTTCTGCACGTCTCTGGTCACGTTCAGCTTTCCTCTTTTCCTCGGCCTCAGCCTCCAACTTCTCAAGCCTCTTGCGCTCCTCCCGTTCCTTTTGCCTCCGCTCCTCCTCAGCTTTCCTCTCGGCCTCCCGCTTTTCAGCTCTGACGCGTGCCCGCTCAGCCTGCTTAGCTGCCGTCACTTCACAGTATTCCTTGTCTGTTATAAGACCGCGTTGTCTCTCAGCTTCGGCTTCTTCAACGCCAATGTCGAGCTTTCGCATTTCGCGCATGGCATGTTCGATTGCTTCGACATCGATGAGTTTGGCGAGGACAGCCTCAGCTTCTTGGTATACTCCGCTACGTTCAAGGGCACCGTCAATTAAAGCACCTGCTTTGCTGGGTTCAATCGAGAGGAGTTGCTTCGGGTTTTTTTGAAGTTCTTGGCTGGCGACTTGTATTATAGATTTCTTAATTTGTGCCTCGTAGTCCTGTAAATATCACTGCCGATTAGCATTATGTGAGCCTCATGTTTAGGGAACATCCACTCACGCTAGCTTGAAAGCTCTCCCAGACCTTCTTTCTGAGCTCATCATAACCACCCTTCTTTTTGAACGACAATGCCAATTCTTCGATAGCAGATCTGGTTGCAGAGGGCAATGGAAGTTCGGAAGCCTTGAAGCTCCTGATTTCCACTGGTATATTCTCTGCGTTGTCCAGTTTTGCTGGCGCTTCGCCTTGCGCCATTGCGACAGATGCCGATGATGTAATTGTTGTTGTCGCGTGTTGATCGATCCAGTGATAAGAAATGTTAGTTCATGCGAACATGCAGGCTGCCTGACCTGTCAAAACCGTCGTGTATATGTTGTCACTGTGCTGTGTAATTAGAAATGTATTATGCGCAAGAAAAAGCACATCTCGAATCCTCGTCGCAAACCGTAGTTTTCGCATGTGAACTAAAGTCCAAATCTACGCTCCCCATTCCTACAGCCTTGTTCACACGGCGACCACTCACAGCGCTTCTTCCCGATACCCCTGTTGCTCAATTAACCCCAGTTAAGAGCATCACGTGACTACCGACAGTGACTTTCTGGGGTTTCCGATGACGTGAAGATGGATCAATCGCCAGCTATGTATATCCAAAACAGTCTAGCTCCAACCGTCAGGTTTAACTCCACAATAACCCAACCCACTCATCAAACAACTCCCCACACAATGTTAGGTCGCCTTGCATTCTGGTCCGGCTTTGGTAGGTCATCCGATCTCACTTCATGATGTCAACTAACCCCGCCCCGCACTAGGTTTTGCCGTTCGTTGGTGGCAGATGGGCATTGAGCTCCGCCCTTTCTTCCAGAAGGAGTCTCTTTGGGTCTATCCCATTTACATGGCTGGCGGTGCAAGCTTTGGATATTGGCTTCAGGGTGTTGACGACAGACAGACTGCTACTATCGAAAAGCGCAAGCAGTCCCTATTGGAGAAGCGTGCTCGTGTGGCTGCCATGGCTGCGCAAGAAAAGGCTTAGCTGGGATAAAGCTCTAGATTGGACTACTCTAGATGTACATTACAGAACCGAAGAGATACAGACTTCGGATATACTGGAAAGAATGTTGTTCTATCGAGTCTCTTAGTTCTATTCTGTAACTAAGGATGTCGTTAGGTTCAGCACGCAGCCGGTCTCTATTACAGATTAAAGAAACAGACATAACATTATAATCAATATCATGAACCTTATTATCGTGGTAAAATGGCTTCTATTACAGTCAAGCTTTAGAAAACAAAGTCCAACTCATAATCACCAGATACCCAAAACAGAAAAAGAAGAGAAAACACCAAAGTCATTAAAACCCAAACATAAGAATAGCAGAAACAAAATGCACTTTTGTGGCAGCAGAACCCGTAGAATATCAACGTACTCAAGGGTTCTGGCTAAGACCTCCTTTCAACTTTTCGGTCGTAGTTCCCATCGTGGTGTGGCGCCGACTTAATCGCAACCACATGCCATGATCAGCATGGGGATGTGTGGCATCGCACTCATGCCCGGGATCATCTTGTTTCTTGCCCCGAGGTCTTCGGCCCATATCACTCATTGTCCGGAAGAGATGCTGAGGTCGGGGTTTAAGTTGGCGTTTTTGTTGATCGGCCAACACCTCCTTCACGCTGCGCTCCCACTGCGTACCAGACAACTAGTTCTCGTCTTGCAGGCGGCGCAGCGTGGCAACATTGGTCAATGAAGTCTCGCCATAATCCGTGATTAGGGACCCGATGTACTCGGGTCTCGTCGTATCAAAGAGTAATCTAATACCCGATGCCCTGTTAAGATCTGGGTCGATCTCATTATACGTCAAAGAATCCAACGACATTCTGTCGGTGAAGTTGATGGACTGGTTAAGTGCATATAAGCGGGTACCATAAGCCTTGGTGGCAATGGCCAGGTCGGCCGTACCGGAGCGAGCGTACATGGCTCCGTTGCTGAACATAGCCTCGGCTCCTACCATGACGATAGTGGCCGCGTTCAAGGCCGTGTTGAGGCCGCTGAGATCCGGGTAGTACGTAACATGGATCCCCTTGTCCTTAAATCTCTTGGCCATCTCGAGGCCATCCACCTGGAAAGGGTCATCAACAATGATGACCCGGAACTTGCGACCCTCAACCCGGGCACGGATGAGGGAAAGTTCAATCAGACGGTGCGAAGCGTAGGTCAAGACAACATCCTGATCGTTGATGGCACGAGCAGCGTTCTCGGAAATGACGTTATCAGCAATAGTAATTCGCTCGTGCAGCATCCGATCGATGACGTCAAAGATCATGTCCTTGGCTTCGGCTTCGGGCGTATCAATTTCGATCTTAGTGATGGCAACTTTGATCCGGCGAATAGCATTGCCCATAGCGAAGCAGAGGGGACGGCAGGCAGCGAGGTACTCAATGTTGGTGTTGAGTACGTGAGGGGTGAAATGTCTTGAAAGTGACGTTCCACGCGGCGCCGAGTACTCCGAGAGAACCTGAATGATTGACTTAGTCAGCAAATACGGTTTGGGTAAGTGCGAGCGGATTGTTGGGGGATACTTACACGGCGGAGAGCAATCAGAGTAGCTTCAAGTCTCTGAATGCTATCGGTGATCTCGAAATAAGCCATTTGTTGGCCCAATCGGACAATAGCCGTGTGGACCTCTCTATCAGCGGACATAATCTTTATCCGCTTAGCCATGGACAAATGGCTGAAGCACTCCGGTACCACTGGCTTGTTGGCCTCCTTCGCGAGGACAACGGGGGCGGCCTGGGCGGCTTGTCTAGCGGCCTGTCTAGCCTGTGCGGGAGCGACAGCGGCAGCCTCCTTCCCCTTGGCTTTCTTGGCTTCGGCAGCAGCGGCAGCAGCAGCTGGGGGGACCGCCTTGGTTTGTTGACGGCGAGCGGCCTTTTCCGCCTTCTTTTGGGCCTTGATCTGGGCGCCGGTCAACTTCTTTTCGCCATCGGCTGCGGGCGCAACGGCAGCGGAGGCGGGTGCTTTCTTAGCATCCGTCTTCTTGACAGCCGCGGCAGCGGCTGGGGCTAAAGCGACAGCAGTTTCCGACATGACGTATTTTTGATTTTAATGGCCGTTGTTGTTGACAGACACAAAAGTCAAGGGTACAAATTACACGAGAAGAATAACGACAAGGTTTGGGTCAAATGACGTCGTTGGCGGATGCGGGAGAGCGGAATGAGATAAGTCGATGCGTCGCTTGATGGCAGACAACAATCAAAGATGACAATGATGGAAGGGAAGAAGAAATGTGAAGGAGAAATGTGAAGTAAAAGCAGGCTGTTTAATATACTAACAAGGCTGAAATTGAAAGCTAGTATTTAATCGTTAATAGGCAGAGGAATTGAGAATGAGATCATCGAGTGGCAAACCAAGAACCAGCAACTTATGAGTGAAAGAATTCTAGATTGACTCACAACAAGGGCTGGCAAGACTGGCAGCAGGTGCGACTAATGTGCCCAATTAGGAATGCTCGGCTTGTGAACTGGCAAGGGTTTTACGGGCACGGAATTTAACCCTTTTGGGGTTGTCCGCATGTTAGAAGGCACAATTTGGTGAAGAAGAGTATTGAATATATGTATTAATAGTGATACTGATAGGCAATGTTGGTTCTGTTATACACGGTCGTCCCACTAGTTTGAAGTAGAAACAGACCAAAACCTCGCAGAGGTTTCTATTGTTTCGGCTCGGCAGACTCGGCAGAATCCGAGGGCTCCTGAGATTCCGTAGTAGACTCCGCAGTAGGCTCCGTAGTAGACTCCGGCTCTACCTTCTTCTTCTGAATCGGCTTCAGGACTACATTGTATCTCAAGTTTCCTTTGCCCTCTGGAACCTCTTTCAAGATCATCCCGCCTATCTGTGCGATACCCTCTTTAACCCACCGCTTAACTAATTCCTTGTGTTCTTCCGGTGCCTGGTCTCTCCGAGCTTTCTGCACAAGCCGCACATGAACCACCTCATAGTTCTGCTTTAAGAACTTGGAAACTTGGGAGAGCTTGTGCTTCAAGTCGTTCTGCTTCGACGCAAAGCTAATATCCAACAACTTGAGCTTCTTCTTTTTCATCTTCGCCAACTCCTTTTGTTTTTCCTCTGCTAACTGCTCGTTCTCCGTCGGGATGTGGACAATCTTGCAGATGGGGAGGGTGTTTCCAGGTGCGGCAACCAAGTGGAGAGCAAACTTAGTCAGGTCGAGTGAGTTGAGGACAGCACGAGTTTGCTTAGGACCGAGGATGTTTCTGCCGTTTTGGATCATGATCTCGGGTTGCGTGATAGCTTCATTGACACCCTTCGCATTTTTGAGGCTGCGGAAATAGTGAGGATAGGCAATGTGCATCGGCTTGGGAGTATTGTCTTCTTCTTCTTCCTCTTCTTCCTCCTCTTCCTCCTTCTTCTGCTCGGATTCCTCTACTTCCTCCTTCCGTGGACGAACTACGATAGTTTCACCCTCGCTGGCAAGAGTGCCGTCTGCATTGTAGGACCGCTGAACTGGAAGCCCAAGGTTGTCGACAGAGTCGTTCTTCAGAGGAGACAAGTGTGTGAAGGTAGCTTTTTGTGTGCGAGCTAGCGCAAGATGAGTAGAAAGGACAGCCCGTGGGAGAGCAGTAACATGCGGCGTTACCACGCGGAGTCCCTGAGGGCCGGCGATGCGACGGATAAGAAGTGAGTTCATGTCAATCGATTAGATTTAGAATAGAAAGAAAGTAGTAATTTGATGAAAGTAAAAAACAGTTTGGGGAACTAAAAACTATGTCGATACTCTGCACGTCATTAACCCACGACGGTTAAACCATGAAATTTAAAGACCCACTTTTATCTCTCCAGCTCTAAAGCTCATCTGCATCTGGGTATTCACGACAAACATCATTCCAACGTTATACTCTGCCGTCCGTTATCTTGTTCCATTAAAAAATGTCTTTTTTCCGCCCCAAGTGGGCCACTCCACGTATCCGTGGTGTCATATATTCGATAACCGTTGCCGTTCAACTTCTCGGCTTTAGCCAATACACATTTGACCGCCTCGTCGCTTTTGGTCCCGCCCAGGGCCCATCTATGGTTCCTACTTTTGCTGTAACGGGCGAAGGTCTCGTGATAAACCGACTACATCGACACGGCCGCAACATTGCTGTTGGTGATCTTGTAGCATACGATATTCCTATCAACAAGGACATTGGCGTGAAAAGAGTCATCGGGTTACCTGGTGATTATGTTTTGGTGGGAAACCCAAAGGATGGGAAGGACATGTTACAAGTACCAGAAGGACATTGCTGGCTGGTTGGAGACAATCTGAAGGCTTCAAGAGATTGTAGAGAATTCGGGCCACTTCCTCTGGCCTTGGTTACAGGAAAGGTCGTCTATAGATACAAATTCCCCTTTCGGGACATACAGCCAATTGAAAACGGCATGACATCGTGGGATAAGCCATGACGGCTCATACATCACACACCAGCTATTCGCTTTACAATCAATACCAATTTTCACAATTAGACTATACAATAGAACAGGGTCACAACAGATGATCAGACAACTCACACTTATATGACAACGATACCACCCAGTCAAGGCAAATAAAAATCAATAAAAAAGATGGTGGGGATATACGTAGAAAAGAGAGGGCTAAACGAACAAAGTCAAAAAATGGCAACTATAATCCACAAGCAACAATACAGAAAATCCAAACATACCCATCCAATCAGTTGGTGTCCAAGGAATAGACAAGGGCAGAAAATAGCAACAATGAGCCCAAACAAAATCAACAAGGAAAGACAAAACGCCCATTGAACGCCAAAACATGCCAAAACAAAAAAGGACCAACTTGCTAAAAGACAAGATCCAAAAACGAACCGGAAAGGACTCAATACCTACCAGTCAACACTCACTCACTATCGAGATACACCAAGATTGGCTGTGCCAACGACATCGTTTTTCACCCTTAACCCTCGATATGGGTCTTGGGGAAGCTATGGCCCAAGAGCTCCAAGCAGCGCTGAGCAAGAGTGATGACTTCAGCTTCATCTTCATCCTCATACTCAGTGTTGTCGGAGATCCGGTTTCCAATGGACTTAATTTCAGCAAGGATGTCGTCTGAGCCACAGATCAGGGCAATAAGGTTCTTATCCTCGGACTCGATCAACTGGAGCAGAGTCCAAATAGCAATGTGTTGGAAGGTAGGGTCTCCGCTTTGCAAGAACCGGTCGAGGTAACCGTGAAGTCCACCATTTGGCTCGTACCAGTTCTGTACAAAGATGCCGTAATCCCCGACCTTGGAGGACAAGTTACCAAGAGCGGCAGCGCTGTTACCCTGAACCTCGATACTGTCCGAATAGGTCAAAGGGATAAGCACGTCAAACACTCCTAGATCCAAGAGCTCACTCTTAAGATCGTCGCTAAGGGCAAGCACGGCAATGGCGGCAGTCATTTCAGATTGTACTGACAATGGCACGTCTAGAACGAGCTGTTGGCACTTCTGGACAGCACCAGCGGCTAGTACAAGTGATTTGTTGCGATCCGAACTAGCGGCTAGGTTTCTGAGCGTGGAGATGGCATGGCACTGAATCTCCTCGTTGTCTGTAGAGCCGAGAAGGTCAACCAGGGGCTTGAGGAACCCTGCTTCAATAATGGGGGATTCGTTGGTGGGATGAATCGAAATGTTACGAATGCAAGCAACGGCTGAGAGAATAAGCGGGAGGTATGATGACTGGAGAAGTTTGAGGAGACGCTGGAGGCCATTGACGCGCACAATCTCCAACTGGTATTTTTCGTCGGACGCGAGATTGCGCAGAGCAAGAGCAGATTGGCACTGAACTTTGGGCGAGGGTGAGTCCATTAGGTTCACCAGGGATTGGACCAATTTAGTCTCATTTTGGGCCAGCTTCTTCCGGTTGTTGGCGTCGACAGCGATGTTGCTGAGGGCGGTGGTGCAGTAGTATTGTACATCGACATCAGGCGAAGTCAAAAGCTGGACGAGGACGGGAATAGCGCCGGCGTTTACGAGTTCTTGGCGGTTTTCGTCGGAATGGGTCATGTTGAGGAGCGCACCAGTAGCATTGCGCTGAACGCGCATGTCCCGGGATTTTGCGAGGCGGGTCAAAGGACCCAGGGCGCCGGAGCGAGCGATAACCGACTTGTTTTCCTCGGCAGTAGCGAGGTTGGTGATGCAGCCCACCGCATTACATTGCACCTCTACGTTAGGAGATTGCATCTGGTGAATTAGGGGCTTCAATCCTTTGAGTTTGACGATTGCAAGCTTGTTATCGGCTGACAAGCATAACATGTTAGCAAGATAGTTGCCATGTACACTCTACTTCGATCAAAAGCGAGTGTATTTGATGTTGGGAAACTCACGATCAACGGCAAGGTTGCCCAAAGCAGCACTGGAAGCCCGCTGAACTTCAAGGTCGGGGCTGTAAAGTAAGTGGATAATGGGCTGGAGAGTATCAGGACCGACAGGGCGCACATCTACAATGAATTAGCAACCGGAGACATAAGGTATTATTAATCGACAATCGCATACCTCTCTCTGTAATTTCGGCGAAGGTAAGACTAGCACTGCGCTGAAGGTCTATGTTGTCGGAGTAGACGAGGGTGCTCAAAGCCGCAAGAGGGTTAGGAGAGAAGAAGTCGGTCTCGTTTCTCTATGTGGGGGCAGTGAACCGTGTTAGTCGTCAAGACATTCCAGAAATCCCAAATTTACAAAGATGACGTACATTCTCTAGATATGTGAGCAAATCCGAAACGGCCTCGCGCTCACTTTCTGCTAGAACGGGATCATAGAGAACTTCGCCCGTACGCCCTACAATGACCAAAAAAACGGCGGTTAGTACATGTGGATGGGTAGCCAGAGCGAGGTTCCAAAATTGCGGGTTTTGCGAATATTCCAAGGCTATCTTGTGGCTGATAAATTGAAGGTTGCAAATGACGGATATTGGTGGCTGCTATCGAGTGCGGCGTTGAAATACCGTTGGGTACCCAACATTGGGCTGGCGTGCAAAATGTTTGAAAACCCCATGACAAACTCACCTGCGCAGCACGATTGACAGGCGCCCATCGTGGGTAATGAGCAGTCGCTATTCGCGTGTGTTCAATGATGATGTACGCGCTCAAATAGTCCAGACCTTCAAACGATATGATGGGACGGAGCGATGAAGAAAATATAACGGGCGTGTTTTCGGTGCGTTGAGCAGCGCAAATTGGCTGATGGAAGATGGAAAATGCGAAATGAAATCAAAAGAATTAGATTGGAGTTCAAGGAATTTGTGGTCGAGGCACAATGCTACCAGGGAAAGCCTAAAATATGGTTTTAAAGAACTAGGAAATGGTGGCAAGCCTCTGTAGGCGGCAGGGTTTACAGTATTTAGAACAGAAGGCTACAGAACCGACTTTGACCTATTTTGGGCCTATTTGGGCTCTCTGCTGAAGGATTTAGTGGAGGCTCTCTGAGCGGTTGGGCCCCAATTCAGCAGGGCAAACGACTTGTCACAACGGCTCCTGATGCAGCCAAGGAAAAGCGAGGCAAAATGCAAGAAAAAAGACTGCTCAAAGTCTACTGGGCAATTCAAGAAAGCTCTGGTCACTTTTCTACACTTAATGAGAAGCACATGGTGTTTTTGATTAAGTTGGAGTGACGAGGATGGCCCGTCTTTAAATTTCCCTATTGGTCCAGTTTGCTACGATTAAAACAAGAAGAATATGTCGTCTAACCATCAAAAGCTTCTACAGTACACAAATCTCAGTTTCGTGTTTTCAGTGGCGCGGCCAAAATGACCAGCCCTTTATCACATGGCTGTGTAGGCAAAAGTTGTAAATGTATGTACGAGAAAGGAGCAAAATCGACGCTGGTATGCAGCCTGAAGTGTGCATGTGATAAGCGCCCAATGCCAGTCCGCCAGGTAAGTCGGTGACTTGATATGCAAGTAGAGTGGACCTCACTAACCCCGTCAGTTCGTCGTGCAGAATGGGATGAACATGCACGGCCAGCGGAATGCGCATGACTGCCTCCTCTGGGTATCGCAGCCCAGGTTATCCGGGTGTAACAAACCGATTGTCCCGTGAGAAGCATATCCACTCGAACACTATTGCCCCATAAGTGGCACATCCACATAAACATTGACGATGTGTACTTATACTGCTGTTGCTTTGCGACGTCCAATCAAAACGGTGTATTATTGTATTACAGCCCCGCCAGTCCACTATTTCCAAGTTGATGAAGAGAACCGTAAAGATCATATTCTGGATGAGGCTTTTGCCTCGCAAATCAATTTTGATATTCCTTTTCCTCAATATATAAAGACATGCGTCTTGTGTGTCAGAGCGCATGTCGGCGTAGTAGTTGGAATTGAGAAGTGACATAACCGCAACACCTTCCTAAGCGTAAATCACCACGGAGAGCTAAGACATCCTTGATAACCGATGTCGTCATATCTAGGTGCCCCCATTGTATTGGTTAACACAGTAAAACTTGGCTACACAACAAACTTATTCTTCGGTCATAAATAGGGTTACCAGGACGAAAGCAAAATGCATGAAACCCTAGTGATGCCAAGTTCGGACGGGAACGACTTTATCGCAACAGGATGACTTTCAATACACAAATTGTCGACAAATGTGTCTGGATGATGCGACTAAACGGCACAGAATCCCCTAAAACCGCCCGAGACCAGATACAGCACCACAAATTCTTGTCGTTACAGTGGTTCTCAATGTTGTATTTTGTAAGGATGTCTCCTGATATAGAGTACTTACTTTGGCTGAAGTAACCAAAAACTACCTGGCAGGGCTACATAGAAATCAATGAAACTCTTGAGTCCTTCCATGTAAAAACACAGCCATTTTTCCCGTTATCATCAACATTTATGTGCACCAATTCTACACTCATCATCCATTGGATATTGGCGTCTAACTCAGCACATTCTACATTCACCTAGTTTCACACCCTCCCAGAATTTCTGCACACACACATGTACATTGTGCACATGCTTCATCAGATAATCCATTACTAGGCGTCCTTTGTTTTCTCCAATTCACCGTACCGACTTTACCTAGCCAAAGCCGACAGTCCTTTGTCATAGGAGCTTTGCTATACTGAGGCTCCCATCAAAAGCTCTGTCAAAATTTAGGCTCCGAGTTATACCGAACTCAAAAGGCTTTAGTATTCAGCTTGCGCCCGAGGGGTCTTAAAATGGTTCAAGTCAAGGTTGACGAAGATGACCGGAACAACATCAGTTCGCCAGAGGATGAAGCGGCATTTACCCCTCAGTCCGTAGGGCCCCACGAACCCCAACCCACTACCCCGCCAAATAACGGTAACCCAAATACCGTTACTATTATCCCAGAAACCGCCACTGATAGTTCATCTGGAACCCTTAGCGAGGCTGCTAATCCAATAGAACCAGTGTCTTCGACCCTCTTGACTACTACTGGCATTGACTCTTCCAGCCCTCCAATCGAACTTTCTGGCGGTGCAACGGAACCCGAAATCCACACTGCAAACCAAACTGCAAATCAAGCTACACACGAAATTGTTGTGACTTCTACCACGCCTGCGACAGTTCAATCTTTATTGCCCCAGCACAGTCCGGATCAACATCCCCCACAACCCGGAACCGATATTACCGACAGCGCAAGTAAACCTTCGGCGCCCGGCGCATCTGACAGCACCAAGAATTATTCTATCGCTACAACAGAGCGAGTTCAATCAACATCTTCTTTACCATTTGTTTCCCCATCAACCTTTCTCCGGAACCCTGCATCCCCTACGACCGCGACTGCGACTGCGACTGCGACGCCTGCTGCTGTTGCTACGACGCTGGGATCCATTGCCCCCAACTTACCGCTATATCCATCAAACGCCGGCCCCGAAACCCCACTGGCTTTGGAAATACCCGAAATATTCTCGAACCCTATCACCACACAGTCCGCCACATCCCCACAAGCGTTCATCATGACTGGATCACAGGCGGCTGATTCACCGTCCGAAACGGACTACCATCAACTTCTTGGCCTGGTGAGTAGTTTCCGGCTATCTATTCTTTACGCAACAGTTGGATAGTTGGAAGGCATTTTTTAAAAAGTTGCAATACAACTCTCCGACGTGGCACCTTTAAGATGTCGACTTAGCATCGTCATTTACAACGTGATGTTCTAACGCCAAGACACAGCGTATGATCCGTCGATTCCTAAAAATTCGCACCAGTTATGATGTTCTTCCATTGTCATTCCGTCTCATTGTCTTGGATAACAATCTACTGATTAAGAAGAGTCTTGGGATTCTCATTCAAAATGGTAAAGCTACGAGCAGTTTTATAGACAGAAAGACGGACTGACACCCATTTAGCAATCGTCTCGGCCCCGTTATGGGATTCTCAGACTTCTACGTTTGCCGGTCTCTTGACGGCCACTGACTACATAAATGTTATCCAGTACTACTGTCTCTATCCTGATGAGATTGGAGCTTTGGATCAATTTAAGCTGAGAAATCTTCGCGGTAAGTTTACGCAGACGGCAGTCGAGGTTTGAACAAGACTAACTAGTCTTTAGATATTGAGGCGGCTATTGGAGTTTCCCCAATTGAGGACGTCTCTGTCCAACCGACCAAGCCCTTATACCAAGCGCTGAGACAGATGCTTCAAACGAGAGCTAGAAGAATACCATTGGTTGATATCGACGAAGAGACGGGCCGTGAGTCTGTCATCAGCGTTATCACACAGTACCGTATTCTCAAGTTTATTGCGGTGAACAACGAGTTCAACACAGTCCTTTTGCGCAAGTCCCTTAAGGAGCTGGGAATTGGCACTTACAAGGACATCATCACGCTCTCAATGTCTAGCACTGTTCTTGACGCCGTGGGGTTGATGGTGACACATAACATCTCGAGCATTCCTATTGTTGACAAGAATGATAGAGTGTTGAACGTGTTTGAAGCTGTGGATATCATTCCCTGTATCCAGGGTGGTAAGTATGAAGAACTTTCTTCATCAATCGGGGATGCTCTCTGCAAGCGCGCAGATGAGTCCCCGGGAATTTACACTTGTAGTGAGGACGACCGGTTGGATGCTATCTTTGACACAATCCGCAAGTCAAGAGTGCACCGATTAGTAGTGGTAGATGACGAGGGTGCTCTTCGGGGTATTATCTCTCTATCAGATATTCTCAAATACGTGCTACTTACGGGAGAGGACTCCGACGAACTCTACAGCGAGCAAGAAGATGAGGAGGAGATTAAACGGCAATATGCCATTTACAACCAGTTGAATATCAACATGCAGGCCCAGAAGTAGACTCGGCTCTTTGAAATAGCAAATACCAATTACGGACCTGGTTGTTCCTATGACCCCCACGAGAAGATGTTATATGGCGAATAAGGGCGAGCAATTGTCCAAGTTTTGAAAACAATAGCCCGGATTTGCAATCTAATTAGCACATTTCTGAGGCTTGCATGTACCGCGGTGCCACATAGACGCGAGTAGGCGCTTAAGAAAAGAGACCCAGGAGAGGAATTTGAATTAGAAGCCTGAACCCAAGACTGGAAAGTTAAGGACGATTGCACAATAACAGACAGACTACAGGGAGTCTAGCAAAGATAGTAACAGTTGCGACCAATGGGAGAGCAAGTTCAATTACTATATAGACGGAGAACCAGCGGATGGCTTGTCTCAAGCGGGCTTTTTGGACACTATGGAGGGCGCCTCTTGTCGCGGCCATGTGCAGATTTTGGCTTGAGCATATTGCGGAGGGATGGTGGACAACAGAGTCGGCGGTGGTTGCCGTGGGACAGAATTTAGAGGGATAGAAAGAGAGAATTGAACGTTTAGAGGGATAGCTTGAGACACAGACACTTGTTTTTGATAAAGGGCCCTTTCTGTAGCTGGGTATCTACGTGTGAATATGAATGTATATATAGAACTATTTCTGGAATCCTTCTGGAAATGACTCGTGATAGTTGAGTGCTGTGTGCTTTCTAACCTTTATCTTGCATTTCCTTGTACGAATAATCTGATATCAGTTCACTGCATAAGTGATATTGACTCCATGCCGACTGGGCCCAAACCATGCAATACCACCTCGCATGCTACTACAAATCCATCTGTGTTCAGCCTTCTTTGGACTCTCACTTTATCTGTTTAACTTGTGGGACTGACATCACCAGTGCGCGTCTGCGTTTTTTTCTTTGTCCTTGTTTGCTAGCGTTGAGGGATTGGCCCGATTGTTTTGGTTTTCGGATTGGGCTGCCTTGTTTGGCCGCACTATAGCAACCGCTAAGCTACTGTTGGGTTATTTAGAGTTGACAGCTTGGTGAGCTAGTCAAGTTGGATTATGATGTGTATGTATGTACATACATATGTACATATACACTTTCCGTACCTGAAAGGACGACTTCTAGACTGTGGCTTGTCATCAACAAAAACGCCAGAGACCAACAAGGGACTTACCCCAAGCTACCTAATACGGTAACCCGTCTTGTTCAACAAGCCCAATCCATTGTTTGCTCAGACCACCGGCCCGTCACTTATAGCCCAAACTGCTGGCCCTTCAACCAGGAATAGCGTCCTCCATCGCTTTGTCTTGCTCCATGGTCGACTCCTTGATATGACGGATAGACAACACCCATATACGCGCAAAAGATAGTCCGAACCAAAAACTTCCTGTTTCGGACCTCACCGTGCAAGCAGCAGACTGAAGATAATAAACAAACAGCAACAAAATCAAAAGAATAAAGAAGGAAAAAGAAGCTGGAAAGTAATATACCGAAGAACGCAAAAAGGACCCCAAGCTGGAAAGTTCAAACAAGGCAACACAAGAATCACTCGCTGCCCGCCCGTGGCGACGGAAGGCACTTCTAAGCTTCCCGTACATTCCCTTTTCTTGACATACACGTTAGTTCTTTCCTGCCGATTCAAATTTGCTTGACGCGGCTTTCCCGAGTGTGTTGGGCTGGGTCCATCCACAATCTTTTTTTATCTTTCTTCTCTTCACTGTTATTCTTCACTCATTCGTTTTCATCCCGATCAATCGTTACTTATCTTTGAGATTCCGGCGTCATCGGATTATCATGACCTCGTCTGCCCAAAATTGCTTACCAATTACCGTGTTGGCATTATTGTTTTCTTGACTTCAGTACCGCCTAAAAATCATTTCATAGACACCGCAGACAAGTATAGTGTCTGTCTGTGTTGCTTTCGAAATTCATTTCATATCGTCCAAGGACAGACGAATCCCAACTTTTTGTCTGGTGGCTGAAGGGCACCGTCCTACCCTTCTAACGCACGACGGATCTCCCCGCCAATCTTTACAATGACTGCCCACGCCCAATCCACCGAATCCCTTCCTCTTGAAGTCCCGCCTGATCTTCAACCAACCCCCACTACCACTCAACGGCTCAAACCGCCCCGATTGCCCTACGCCGATCGTCCCAGAACCGCTCCTAACTCAAAGCCCAACTCCCCACTGACTTCAAACAATATCCACAGTCAGCTATTGGAGTCTAGAGAACAGAGATTGGGCCAACTTTTGGATAGAGGGAACCTTTCGACGTCATCTTTACCAATCCCCGCATCTTCCGGCTCTGGCTTTACACAGAGCTCGCAAAAGGGTATCCGAAAGCGTTCCAAGTCACGGCCCCAAATGCGGCCCACAGAGACATGGGCGACGCTGAACAACCGCGAAAATGGAGAGGATCGCTCCGATTATATCCGCAAGTTCAACCAAGTTGCTGCAGAGGTGAGTCCGGATTGCCCCCCTCGCCTAGAGATCCGTGGCATATGTGACTGATATCGTGTACCGGTTGCCAAGGCTTGTGACACGGAAAGCGAATTGGACTACTATGATAGCGAGTGCGAGCCTAAGAGGAAGCCCTCTAAGCTTGTGAAGCGCCAAAGAAGCATACCAGTCAAACATAAAGAAAAGAGCAGGTGTCAAGTGATTGCCACATCCCGCTTTAAAATACGACCCACGCGGCGATCACCGCCCCCGCCACCTCCCCCAAAACCCTCGAAATTGCCAAAACTAACCAAGAAACTTGGAAATCAAAAGCTCGATGACATTCCCCCATTGAAAGAAAGGGACTTTGAACCCTCACAGGTAAGCCTATTGTCATAGCGTTGGCGTGACACAACCACAGCCACCAATCACCAACCGATCGCCACTAACAAGGACTGAAGGCCGAACCTGAAGCTCCAGAACAACCTAGACGATCGCTTCTGTCACGGATATTCCGGCCTAATGCGGCCAACAACGCCCCCACTAAGTGTGCGGGTGAAGGAGTCAAGTTGACAAAGCGGACCGTCAGTGATTACATTCGGCCGTTTATGAGAAAGCCGATGCCCAAGTATGTGGGACTGGACGCAATGATCAGAATTAGTGGTGTGAGCCTGCTCACTCTTAAAACCCCATTCTTGCCTCGGCCAGTTATCATGCCAACTTGCCTACACGAGACCGGCGTCCACTTGATCAATCATTGTAAGTCAGCAAGGAGACGGATAGGTCCGAAAGATCGATAACTGACCAGCGCTAGTCCACAATGTTCCGGGCCTGTTTCGCATCCCAGGGTCGTATCGTGTGGTTAATGATCTTTTTCAATACTACCTGTATGCTCATAACGGAGGCCATGACATCAATGAAACAGTTAGGGCCGCCGGTCTGCCGCCACACATCAAAACAGGGCCGCATGACATTGCCTCGGCCTTCAAGCGTTTCTTGAACGCACTGCCTGGAGGTATTTTGGGGTCTGCAGCTTTATATGACGCCATGGAGTCCATTGCGATTCAACATCGCAAATCCACCGAGCCAGAAGTGGAAAAGAACATTACTTCTGCCCGACTTTTGGCTCTGGCTATTGGAGCCGTCAACTATCAGCCTCGGAGAGAGCTTATTTGTGGCGTGTTTGGTATCATTGCTACAATGGCGGCTCTTACTGAGATTGCCACGGCTCATGGCCAAGGAGACGAGCACCTGGGCGTACAGGGCCTAGGAATCGTCTTTGGTCCATTGCTCAAGGGTAGCGGTCCCTTTGACACCAAGTTTGTACCTCCGGCAACAGGTGATTTGGCTGCAACCCCACAGGACTACGAGGCGACGATTCGTATCGTCGAGCAGATGAAGAGTGCCAACGAAATTGCCTGCCTGTTGATTTCATTGTGGAAGGATATTGTTGCCGAGATGCGCGTAGGACGGACACTCGAGTGCCGAGTTGTTCGTCTGACCACGTCCGCTATGTCAGCCAATTCATCGCAAGCTGTGGTTGAGGATCCACCTTTAGCATTTTATCTCAATCCCAACAGCAGTGATTATTTTCAAGGGAGGCCGAACCGACGGTCAAACTCCAGGAGAGTAGCGCCAATTCCAGAACTCGACTTCCATTTGGCTCGTTTGTCAAGTCGTGTTTCTTCTCCTTCATACTACAACCCCGAATCGCCCACCAGATCCTCTAGTCACGTTCCATCTCCGCTGCGTATTCCTCACCCAATCAAAAAGAGCCAGAACCGTAGCAGTGACGTTTCTGCCCGGGCTGAGATTCGGCGTGTGGTATCTAACGCCAGTTCAGCGAGTGGACGCGGCTCTGCACGACCAACATCACCAGCAGCCACATCACAGCAGCTAGACGGCACGGAAACTCGCGATCTCCAAAGTCCTTCCCCGCCCCTCAATCCGCCAGCACGCCTTGCACAGTCTCCCAACTACTATTCGGACAGTGAAAGCGAAAATATGACAGTGCCCATGTCCTATATTAGACGGGCGCAGGAGCAGCAACGGTCTGCCGCCCGATCTGGCACGCCCCCGATTACCAACCGACCCTACCCAAAGGTTGCAGCGGGCCAGAGATAGAATCGGTCGCAGCAGCCTTCATCGGTCGACAGTCAGGATACTAGCCGCCAAGCAGTTTCCCCTTCCAACGGAGATGGAGACGACATGGCGGATCTCGGAACATCTGTTCTTCATGGACATACTCGACAATCATCAGAAGGAGCCGGAGGGATGAGCTTAGATGGAAGTCCCGATCGCAGAGCCTCGTATAACCGCGGCCGGGCAACCTTGAATCTGCCCGCTATGATGGAGGTAGACTCCGATGGCTCCAACCAGAGAAATTCAAGACACGACGATTCTATAGATGGCATGCTTTGCGATGAAACAGAGGAGGCCATCACTCTAGCAAAGAAGGCTTCATTGGCTTCAAGTGCCAGAGTTGAAACGGCAAGCCCTATGCAGGCCAAAGAATCTCGCAGCAAACCTAAACGTGGCGGTTCCTTTAGTTTGTTCAGTCGGCATACAGACACTCGGGCCAAAGAAAAAGCCAGAGACAAGGAGAACAAGACTCTTGAGTCCAAAAGCAAGGAGAGTACAAACAAGGTTCCAAAGACCCACGAGTCCAAGTCTAGGGCTATCAAGATTCCTAAAACTCCCAAAGGCAAAAGTGTGGCGGTGAATGAAGAGGTCTTACAGAGCCCACAAACAAGTGCTGATTTTATCCAGGGGCCGCCGGTAGACCCGCGTACTCCGAGGCGTGGACTCCGCACGGTAAAGTCGCTAGGTGCCTTGTTTCAGCGCCATAGGTCCCCATCCCCGGCTGAACCAATGCCCGCTTGTCCGATGCCAGAAGAAGAGTCGGATGTATCGTCTGCGCTACTCCCCCTTACTAGAGATCATCTTGCTGGTATGGCAGACACTGATTCTGGTGAAGCATCTGTTGATTCCCTTGTAGCTTCATCAACTCTTGCTGTTGTTGGGGCCCCTGAGGCAATCAAAACACCAAAACGGGGAAAGCGGCCAACCAAGGGTATTCGACGGGTTCTTTCTAGTGTCCGCGGACGTGATATGAATCGAGAGGACAAAATACCAAGCACCTCGGTGGATGTACCAGAGGATACGGCTGTTGCTATGCCCGATATTCCCGAGTCTGTCCTGTGTGGTAACAATGTACCAGACTTGTCGGATGATTGTATTGGATCTGCCAGTGAACTGCAAGCCCATAAACAGATTGCAGAGAACACAGTCATAGTCTTTACTAATGCTGCTCGTATCCCCGGCGCACGTCCTAACACCCACGAAAGAGAGTCCCTAGAGCGGCATAACAGCCAGACCAGCATTCAAAGTTCAGGCACAATGATCCACCGCAAGGCTTCCCACGGCCTTGGATATCACGAGCCTAAGAGTCTCCGTATGGCATCCCAAGGAAGTGAGCTCCCCCGAATGGCATCCGAGGGTAGCGAGCATTGTCGAAAGATATCGGCCTGTAGTGCGCCCCCGGCAGTTGAAGAGCTGAAGTTGCGGCGGCCACTTGACGCAACCCAGTGTCTCGAGCTCCAGACGGAGATGAGGGCATTGACGGAGCATGTCAACAGAAATAAGATTAATCTGGATCGCGAGATTGCCGATTTGAAGGCTCGGCTAGAGGCGGCGGAGGCTGAGAAGAATATGTGGAAAGATCGGGCGGAACAGGCGGAGCTTTGTTTGGACCGGGTGGTAGAGAGTAACCCGTTCCAGGGAAGGTCGACGAGGTCAAGTCGGCAAGTCAGTGTGGCGACTTCGGGAAGTCACTATTCGGATGAGGAGTAACAGTAGATTAGAGACATTTATTAATGGTAATGATTAGTCATTTGGATCTATGGAAAGGTGTGTGTGTGAGGGTATCAAGAGGCTCAGTTGCCGAAGACGTCGGGGCATTTTTCACTGGCCTCGACAACGTGTTTGTACAGGCTGAAGTCTGTAATGTGTTAGTAGGTTGCTCATGTGTTTGAAAGCTCAAGGTATTTCAACTTACCAACATCAGTCCCTAAGTCCGTCATGGTAAGCGTAGTCAACCCCGCATCTGGCCGGACTTTGAAAACGGCGTGAACAAAGTGCCCCACAGCCAAGTAAGTGTCTGCAAGCAACTTGGCCTCAACCATACCATCCGACTCAATCATGACACTGTCACCACGGATTTCAGCAACCCGGCCAACTAGGATGACTTCCTGGTTCAAGTGGCGCTCCAGGTGAGGAGCCGTGACACGGGGAGTAGACTTGATGGCGGACATTTTGGGTATACTAGAAGAATTGGAGAATTGGGTGGTGTGAAAGTGGTGATGATGATCATGAGCTCGGTCAGCTTAATTGCTGACGCGTGACGCGCGTGAAATGGATGGATAGGGTTTAAGTGGTGTCTTAGTCAGCATTGATGATGGGTAGGCGAGGATTGAGAAGATGACGTCAGGTGGGGCAAAAAGGATGGTGACGGGAAATCGTCAAAAAGATGTGTGCTCCCCATCTGGGAATCGAACCCAGGTCACCTGCGTGACAAGCAGGTATGATCACCACTACACTAATGAGGACTTGTTGATGTCCTAGCTACCGGGAGAACAGCCTATGTTCTGTCTCCTCCGGGCCGCGGAGCGGGTGAAAACGGACGGGAACATGACATGGGAGAGGTAAATGTAGCTGGTCAAATCGTACACTTAATTCCTATCTATACATACAAACCGGCTTACCTCCGGGTCTCTACGGGCTCTCAACCTCCTCCTTAACAGCCGGTCTCTCCATCTCCAAAAGAGGCTTTCCAAGTTCCAACCTAGCGACTCTCTCCCCATTGACAAAGACCCGACTAACAAGGTCCGAAGATCTCTCCTCGATGATTCTCTTAAGAGCCGCATGTTCAATGACCACTCTAGCTTCAGTGAGAAGGGCACGCACGTCAATGTCCTCGTAGGAAAGAGCTCTTCCGTGGGCGCCGGCCTCTTTGAAGATCTCGGAGAGGTTTATTCTAGGGCCGTCGGTGACGAAGAGGGTGCGGCCGTTTTCTTTTTCCCAGCCGTGTGCGGCGACGAAGTTCTCGCCTTGTCTTTTGAGGTAGCCCTTGACAAGCTCAGGTTCCATGAACCCCGCTGTGCGCAAACTAGTAAAGTCCTCAGACAATGGAAACTCCATTCCATCCTCACAAACCACCAACTCCCCCCGTCTCCACCGATAACTCAACGCCATCCTCCACGCCTGGTCATACACCTTGCGCGGCAAATCGGTTCCAAAATCTCTCGGGTGCGGCCCAAAAACTACACCACCACCGCGGAAAATAGGCGACTGGCGAGTCCCGGCACGCGCGTTACCAGAGCCCTTTTGCGGGCGGATTTTCCGGTGCGAGCCCCGCACGTCCCAGCGGGTCTTGGTGGAGGCGGTTCCTTGGCGGGCGTTGTCGGCTTCGTAGACGGCGGCGGCGTGGAGGATGTCGCGGCGGAGGGGGATGGCGAGGGTGTTGGTGGGCCAGGATTCGAGGGCGATGGGCTCGAGGGTGGGGAAGGCGTGGATTGTGAGGGGGACGTCTGGATTGGTTAGAGGGGTTGGCTTGGTGGAGAGGGGGTGAACGTACGGGTTTTGAGAGAGGTGGTGGCGGCGGCGGTGGTGGTGGCGTAGGTGCGGGCAGAGGCCTGGGTTTTGTTAGATTATGTTCTTGCTGGAGGGGAGATGGGGAAACTTACCACGACACCTGAGAGCCGGGCCATCGAACGAATTCCGGAAGCAGCCATTTTATCGATGCTGGGCACACTCATCACAAGTCGTCATCGCCATCATGAGAAAACCTAGCAACTTTTCGACAATATCTCTGCCAGCTGTCCGTGAGCCTGACAGCTGTCACATCGCTCAGTCGATCTCACAGTGGCAGTGCTCCGGACCATATCATCTTCGCATCGCATTCCCGCTCCGCCCGTCTCACTTCCTTTATCTTCGCATTCCCATTTTCAATCGTCCTCTCATAACCCATCATACGCCCCTCTCGCCCCATTTCCTCAATCTCTCACCACCATCTCAATACTTACACTCACCTAACCCTATCCCCGCTAACCCAGCCACCAAGCCTTATCCCCGCGTCTTTGTCGTCTCTGTCGTCATCGCTCCAGGCAACAGTCAACTCATACCATACCAGTCACACGATCCAGCAACAACCTACCAACCCACGGCAGTCCCTTCCCTTCCGACCCGCCATTGTTGTCGCTATATAAAGCGCATATCCAGATCTTAAACCAGAGCACCACTTCTCAAACTAATTATTCGCGCCGCCATGTCCGATACCCCGAAACCTAGTAGCAGCGTCAAGCTGGTTCTCCTCGGTGAAGCCGCCGTAGGAAAGTCCTCTCTAGTTCTCCGTTTCGTCAACGACGATTTCCAAGAGAACAAAGAGCCCACTATCGGCGGTAAGTTTTCTCCTCAACCATCCTCAACCACCCACTAACACTTCCCAGCCGCCTTCCTAACCCAAAAGTGCAATCTCCCCACCCGCACCATCAAGTTCGAAATCTGGGATACCGCCGGCCAAGAACGCTTCGCCAGTCTCGCCCCCATGTACTACCGCAACGCGCAAGCCGCCCTCGTCGTCTACGACATAACCAAAGCCTCCAGTCTCCTCAAAGCCAAACACTGGGTCGCCGAACTGCACCGCCAAGCATCTCCCGGCATCGTGATTGCCCTAGTCGGAAACAAATCCGATCTAACCAGCGACTCGTCGGAAGAAACCCCCGATTCCGACGCCCGCAAGGTCCCGCGTGCCGAAGCTGAGGCGTATGCGCAGGAGGAGAATCTGCTTTTCTTTGAGACGAGTGCCAAGACGGGCGTTAATGTGAATGAGGTGTTTACTGCTATTGCTCAGGCGATTCCGGAGACGAGTTTGAAGACGGGTCGGAGTGGTGGTGGGTTAGCTGGGGCTGGAGAGGAGTCTCGGGTGAATTTGACGGGGACCACGGCTGCGTCGAAGGATTCTTGTGCCTGTTAAGGAACCGGGGAAGGAAGGAAGATAGTGTCTTTGTTTTGTTCGCTTGTTCTGCTTTTTAATGTTGCCAAAGGATGTCTGGGCTTAACGACTATGTATCATGAAATTATATCACCATCTTATTACAAGTTTTCTAGTCAAATTGCATGCCAAGTGATCTCAGCGTCTATCGTCATCATCACCCCCTCTTCTCCCCTTATTCCTCACCCGTCTCCCCGTACCTTCATCACCGTCTTCTCGCGCTCGCTTCCCACCTACTAAACTTGCTAATCCCGCTCTCCGCTGCGACTCCTTCAACAAGCGCTGTCTATTCCGCTCCTCTCTTTCCCGCGCATGCGCATCCATACCGCCTGTCTCAGCCACAGGTTCTCCACCCAACGCAGAAACAACAGCCGCGATGGACTCTGCCTTGCTTTGTGGCTTCCGTGATGAAGAGTCGCGATCCCGTTCACGATCGCGATCATGACGCCTCCGATCTCTCCGGTCCTTATCCTTGTCTTTTTCCTTCTCCTTTTCCTTTTCTCTTTCATCCGGCCGTTTGGATTCTTTTCTCTCCTTGTCTCTATCGCGTTCTCGTTCCCGTTCACGATCACGATCACGATCACGGTCCCGGTCCCGTCTATCGCGATCCCGATCTCTATCCCGATCAGACCGCTTCTCATCCCGATCACGTTCCCGGTCCCGGTCACGATGTCTCCAACTCGCTGTGTCTTTGTCACCTGTCCGGTCGCGCGACCGCTCTCTCTCACGATGTGACCGGCCTTTACTACGGCGGTCATCATCCCGGTGCTTCTCCTTATCACCCCGTTCTCTATCCCGTTCGCGCTCCCGTTCCCGATCCCGTTCTCTTTCATGGTCACGAGATTTTTCTTCTCTACGAGACCGACGACCGGCCCTTCTGGAGTCAGTGGGAGATGTTGACCGAGCACGGTCACTAGCCTTGTCATCAGTACGAGTCTCCTTTTCTTCTCGTTCGCGCTTGCTATCTCTAGCACGACTACGCCGTCTCCGACGACTCTTTTCTTTATCTCTGTGCTCATCTTCTTTCTCTTTCTCCTCCTTATCATCACCATGTCTACCACGCGACCGTCTTTCATCATGACCCTCAGTGGCACTATCCACGGCGTCATCACCATGTCTGTGACGTCTTGAGCGACGATGGCTACCAGCCCGGTCACGGCTACTAGCTCGGGAATAGTTTTCTGGGTCGTCGCGTTCGCGGTAACTTCCACGAGAACGCTTGGGTGAACTACTCCGCGCATCCCCGGCTTTGTGCTGGCTACCAGAATCGTCGTCCCGGCCGCCACGACCACCGTGACGCATAGACTTGGGACCTGTGGGCGCATTGGGTGGCGCAATTAGTGGCTTGCTTGGAGAGTCACCATCGGCCGCGGGACCGCCTGACTCAGACTGGTTATCACCATGAACAGACATGCCAACATTCGGGGTTCCACTACCATCACCTTGGCCGTCATTTGACTGGTTAAACCCTGGAGCCTGGTTACCAAACTGCTGCTGTTGCCAGCCTAATTGGCCCTGGACTCCATTGAACCGGCCACCACGGCCATTAAACCCGCCGACATTCTGTACAAAGCCACGACCACGTCCTCTACCCCGCGGCCCAAAATTATTACCCCTCCAATCGTTGAAACGATTACCATTCATGGCAGCGTTATTCCCGCCAACACCAGCACCAGTGGCGGAATTGCCATTACCGTTGTCACCAGAAGCCATGCTTTGATTGTTTGCATGATTGAAATTATCTTGGCCGAAGCTCCATGACTGCTGCTGTTCGTTCCAGTTATCATTGGATCCTACGCCAAAGTTCCCTCCCATATTCATTGGGTTCATACCCATGCCGGGGTTAAAACTGCCGTTCATGTACATGCTCTGCATCATCATCGGGTCCATGGCCATACCCGACATTCCTGCAGCGCCAGAGCGTGTGTTAGTCATGTGCTGTGAAAAGGGCATAGACAAAATTGGCAACTCACCCATCATTGGAAATCCACCAAATCCGCTGGCCATGGTATTTTGCATAGCCATCATCATTTGCATCGGGTGGAAGCCATCGCCTCCGAACCCGCCCATGGGCTGACCGTTGTTCCCAGCAGTATCAGCTGCCGTGTCGCCGTCTGTAGCCTCGGTGGGTGCCTCGGTAGCTTCGGGCTTAGCGTCTTGTTCGTCGGCCGGGTTACCGTCCTCATTCGGTTCGGTAATTTCCGTCGGTTGAATCACTTCGGTTGCTTCGGCGCCTTGTTCGGGAGCCTCAGCAGAACCAGAAACATCTTGATCAACAGTCTGGCTCGATAGTTCATTCTGATGTTCACCCATTAATATCAAGCATCCAGTATTCTGCCCATCACCAGCTGCACCCAAGACAGTACTAACATTTACAGTAGTGGCTTCAACGGTTTGTCCCTCTGTAGCATTGTCTGTATTCTCAGCAGGCTTATCGGCCCCTTGTTCATTAACAGTAGTAGTCACATTAACCGGTGGCTCTACAATAGCCGGTGGCTGAGGCTCCTCAGTAGTACCCAAGGCCTCGACTGTAGCCGGTTTTTCTGGCTCGACGGGTGCCGGCGCCGGCGCAGGAGCAGGTTTTTCAACCACCTCTACCTTGCGCGGTTTCTGGCTATCGCGCTTCTTTTCTTCCGTTCGAATGAAGACTTTGATTGTGGTACGAAGTGACCGGTGTGGTTTGCAGTCGTCCGTGCTGAGCGGAGTATGCTCGCAGATCGGGCAGGTCAACGGGAGTTTAACCTTGCCTAGAGAGGCAAAAAATGGGTTAGCATCCGGTGTTTCGGCGGGTGTGGCGGGGTACATACATGTCTCGCAAATGGGTTGGTCGCAGCATGGCAGACGAAAGGCATTGATCGCCAGTTTGCTGCAGTTCGCGCAGCGCAGTTTGAACGGGATGTCATCCGAGGCAAGCGAACTAGAAAGGTTGATTTGGTTAGTATTGCACCTGATATAGTCCTGCCAGTATGTGCGCACCTTGCGATCGCCTTTTGGCTGTCTGTTAGCATAGCCATGGTGGCGGTGTATGAAGCTCAACGGCAACAATATAGAAGCCTCAATGGTGATGGTAGAGAAAACCAACTCTAGCGAGTGGGAAATTTGAGAGAAAAAGTCAATTCACCACACAAGGCTGATGGCACGTTAGAAGCCGGCCAAAAAAAAAAAAGATAACGTCAGCCTTGTCCAGGGTTCGTCGTTGACTGGGGGTTTGTTTGCAGGGTTATGGGGAACAAGAAACGGTGATTTGTTGGTTGTTGAGCAGCGGGTATGATGTTACAGTGATGATACAAGCGTCGTGGAATCTTACCGTGGAACGGATATTCTCTGCAGATTGTTAGACGTCATCGGAGACATCTCTAGACGCATATTAGATGCACATGTGACGAGATATTCCCTTTTGGGAAATACCTCAGGTTCTCAGCTGTGCCCAGGGCAATGAACCCTAACAAAGCTGCAGGTCGTGCAAGATGTTTTATGGATTCTACGGATTCAACAGAGTCGACACAAATATGGTCATTTCACTTGATTGAACTTGAGATATCAAAAGATTGAATTCAAAATAACAACAAGTATTAACCGCAAAAACGGAATCCCAAAATATAACACCAAAACTCCAGTACCGAGATCTCAAACATGAGAATCGAGAAACAACCCATATAAGTAAGTATACTTCTACATTGGTGGGATCCACCCAATCTGCTCGATAGGCCATTGGATCCACATCTTATGTTCATCGTCTAATACGTCCCAAGCCTTCCTTAAGATCAAAACACTCCATCCGTCTAACCACCATTGATGTTCCATTCGGTGAATCATAATACCAAAGTGTGCTAAAATGGCAATCGACTCTTGTGTTTGACAACGGAGCTTGGCCAGGTAATTATCCATGTCTGAGAAGACCCAGACAAAGGCATCCGTTATGTCGGCTATACATGGCATTTCAGGGATACTCATAACCTTGATATTCCTCGCGAGATCCCCAATGGCGTTAAGATAGACGGACTGACTAACTGGGTCTGTAACGGACCGAATGATTTGTTGCTGTAGTTGGATCAGTTCGGGAGTATTCACAGCTGAATGTTCCAAGGACTGATACAGATCCCAACGTCTTCTGCCGTGACGGAATAACGGTGCTAATGGGCCTTGATACTCGTCAAGTCGTAACCATGCTAGATGTACCAGTGACCTTGCACCACTAAGGAGGTAAATCCATGGTGGGAAAGCTTCTGTGTGCATCATGTCTTGTTGCTTTGTGCTACCTAAGCCTAAGTTAACTTGTTAGTATGGAATCATACATGTTATATTTGAAAGAACGTACTGAAAAAGACAGTCAAGATGGAAAACAAATACAGATGTTCCCAGCCCTCACTGCTCGTAGCCAAGTTCCCCAACAAAGGTGTGGCAGCTTGACTGGCCATTTGGTGATAAGTCAAGGCCTTACTAAAGTAAAAATCCCTCTTATCTGTCCTATGATGTGCCATATGCAACGCCGAAACAGCTAGGATGGTCCTCATGACAAAGTCCCTCTGTACGCCAAGCCGTACTACTGTGATTCGCCAGACATCACGAACTATAGAGTCTTCTGAAAGTGTTGCGTATGTCGATGTAGTCCAGTTATGGAGAAGTTCCAAGTCGATGAGGTTAAGTTCATGGCCGCCATGGACATTAAGACCGGGAGTCAGACCGACTGGAATGGATGATGAAAGATTTGTAGGACTGGATGTAGCGGAAAGAGTTCCATGAGGAGTGACTGATGCTGGTGGCGTAGTATATGGACACTTTACTCCATGTCTAATACAATTCCGACAAGATGGACGGGCTTCATCACACTGTGTGTTGTTAGTCAAAGACCTTAGGGATAGGGTGCCTCAAGCCTCAATGATTGACCAAGTGGGTAAGTTGGCGTCTGAGTGGCGCCGTAAGATTTGACCAAATTCCCGATTCCAAATATCGGCCGACGAAAGCCTCCGAAGGTACAACAGGCTATTGTAGTATGCAGGAGAAGGGAGTACATATTTTCCCAAAGCATCAAGCATCAACATTCCAAGCCTCACAATTTGTTCACCTTCGGGCCCCGTGACATGCCCGAACCAGTGTCAAAACTAGTCGGTAGTCGACCAAATCCCACCGTGATATAAAGACATTTCCGAAAAAGAAGGATGACTCCGACCCACTGGTCCACTCACTGGTCCGCCCAACTACCCGAAGACAACATACCTTAATTTTTCGGACTTTACACGTCCGACAGCCCGTTCGTGACTTTGGATGGGTCCGTCTAGAAACTGCAGGTGCCGGGGTACTCGCCGATACAGCAGCATTCGAAACGGGAGTATGAGCGTTTCCTTCTCTCTTTGGCTCTGTCAATGGCGGTGTTGACTCGGTGGTTGCTTGGATAGAAGTGGTGGAACTAGCTGCGGAAGTGGACATGGAGAGAGCTGCAGACGCAGTTGCGGAAGCCGAAGTAGACGTTGGTGTTGGCGTTGGAGTTGGTGAAGCTTCGAGGAGAAAAAGGTCGTTGGGGAGGAGTGGATCGCTTTGGGAGGCAAGTTTATGCCAGGTTGATGTCAGCTCGGCGAGCTGTGTTGGTGAAACTGACATTTTGGTGGTATTGTTTATTCCGGATTTTCGTTGGTGTGTGTGGATTCTGACAAGGGTGGAGCGGAACGGAGTGATTCTTGGGTCCGTGGTGGTAGTAAGCTCTAATGCAAGCTAAGAAGTCGGTACTGTGGGAGTATAGGCAGCAAGATTGAATGGTCAAAGTTGGAGAATCGAAGAAAAGGAAGTGAAAACGAAGAGTTCGAGATGTGACGTTGTTGGCGTAGTCGTATATATGTACATACGTATGTATAATCAGATCGGTAACCGCAAGGCAAGACAAGACAAGACAAGGACAGAACGGACCAAGGTCAAAGTTCAAGTTCGTCCGTCATGTGAAACCCTTCAAGGGAAGTTATAAAATCGATAAAAGTGAAGGTAAAGTAAAGGAAGAAGAATGTCTCAATGCCAAGTCTAGATAAACTTTGAAATCCCAAGTAAAAAAAAGAAAGAAAATCCAAGAACAAAACCTTTATATCCGCCATGTCGGCGCGGCTACTTGCATCAATATATAAACTCAATTTGAAATCCCCCACTCAGTCGAGTCAAGTCCACATGTCATACTACCAAGACCACCCTTCAAACCCCGTCAAAGTATTCTAAATCCTCCGTTCAATGTGTAATGTAGTCCACACCCCCCGGCCTAAACTCAGGCACCGAAAAAAGCGCCCTAGTCCAACAATGAAAGCGTGGCTGAACCAATGGATGGATAAACCCGATCTACCTTCAAACTCAGAGTGCGTTCGCCCTTTTTCGTCGTCATTATTAGTCCTGTTGATGTCCTCCGTCGCCGTCTAATACCCGGTGAAGACAGGGCATGCCTGGTGGCTTACTTGGCTGAGGCTGTGTAGATTCGGTAGTCTGGATTCTTGATATCGGACGTGTCAGATGGTGCGTTTACAAGTTGGCATTGTATGGTTCTCGGCCACCGGTGTCTTCCTTTGACTGATCATTGTCCGACCGATAAGATGGAACGGAGACAAGATATACCCACGGGCGTTTGTGAAGCTCTATTTGTGAGTACCGGGGTGTCTTGGTCCATGATGTATGTACATATATCTGTACGAACGCATGAGCTACCGAATTACATTCAATAAGACGATCTAGAAGCATTGGCGTCCTACTCAAACTTCCACGGGAACTCACACGCCTACCACGGGATTCCGCCGTTTCGTCCTTTTCCCATACCCATTCGCCCACCAACATCAAAGCGGAGTCGGCGTGTCTCAACCCGGCCGTTACCAATCCACCCAAAGTATTTTTCCGCCCCATAAAGCACGGAGTGGATTTCCATTTATAAGCCGTCATAGTAGTATTACAACCTGCTCAGTTTAGTGCTTAGTCCAGCTTATCCCCATTTTCCTATTCAGTCAAATCTAACTTTCCGCTCTTAAATCCGGTGACTTGGAGACTATTTCTTGAATACCACATTTCATGATCTGACATTGTTGCTTGTTTGTTAACTTGTCCCGTGACTTGAACATAATATTGGCCAATCTTGAGTCGTTGTTCAATCATGCTCGTACCGTCGTATATACACTACCGTCAGGGTACTCGGTGGGTTTTCTAGGCATCGACATATTTACTGGGGAACTTATTCCTGCTTACTTTAGGAAATAATAAGCCTCCGTATGCTCCCACGTCAAAGGAGGCAACTTTCAACTTTAAACATTGTCGCGTCAACCATTTTTGCCTCTTCTTGAAGATTGCTGGAGAGTGTCATTGGCGCGTATAACACGGAGTTTAAACCGTAACTTCATACGTATACAGTGGGTGGCGGAGTTAACCCTATAAACGCCGTACAGGAACAGGAACGACGCCCCACATGATTGAGATGCGGAGAATCAAAGAATCACCAAACAATCAATGACCACATGACTTCATCAACATTCATAATGCCGACCAAATTGTTTAAATCCCCAGTGCAGTCCCTCACAACTCCGCAATTCCCAAAATCATGCAAAGACCTTCCAAACGGAACCCGGAGCTTTCGCATCCCGCTTCCTAATCCCGGGCCCGGTAAATCACCCGGCACCCCGAGCCCAGACCAATAAAACCCAGCAAGTCGCGTGTCAAAACTACCTCATTAGGTAAAATCGCTCTTAATTCCGTCTCATTTATCCGATTTTGGCATGTGAAAACACCCCCCAAAAAATGACGTTTAGATCTGGTTTTCACACCCATGCACCAGCGTCTGTGTCCAGCTATCCTAGCGGACGGGCGCGGTCGTAACGGTCGAGAACTAAGCGGATGAAGCCTTGGAAGGGGAGCCGCGCGGAGAGTCCTGTTTGTCCGATACTACATACCGAATCTTCAATAGAGTTTTGTAGACAGCGAAGGAAGGAAACAGAGGTCCACATGTCATTGGAGATCGGATTTTTCCGGGGTCCTTTGGATCTGGATTCTTCCGTTTTTTTTTTTTTGTCAGGAACTTGTCTTCCGCGTTTAGTGCGTTTGCCGACTTTTTGACGGAATCCCGTCTTGGGCGGCTCCCGGGTGTATGTGCTTAGGTCATGCGGATGTAGCGTAGTATCGCCGGCAATCATGGTCATTGGCTTCTAGAAGTCCGCTTGGAAGTTTTAGTATAGGGTGATTGAAGACAACCCTAACAATTAGATTGGCACGGTCCTTGGGTAGATTATCAAAAGGTTGTCAGATACATCACTACTTCTGAGGAAGTTCAATCTAGTTCGTCGGGTGTCTTCTGTCTCTATTCCAATGGATCAACCGGTCTGACCCCTTCCGGCCATGCATAACCAATAATCTTCAAACAGTTTCCCAAAACAGTGTGTCTGTCCCATGCCCTACCTAAACGTCAGTTTTGAATCATGCAGAATGTCGTGTATCGCCACCTGCTTCCTATTAAAGTAGGAACTTGCGGAGACTGTTCCGAACAAATGATATATCAATACGCAGCCAAGTCACGTGAACCACTATTTGATTACTGAAAATTACTTAAATATTCTACATTAAAATCAGCCGTATTTGGCTGCATTATGGTGTAAGACCTCTTCTATCTGACATTTCATACATGTCCTCATCTTCATCTTCAGGGACACCCTCTAAATCGACAGCTTGCTCTAGATCGCGAACAACGGTATCAACCTTTCCATCCTTTTCGATTCTCTGCATCCAGTCAGTATCTGACGGGGCATAGACGCGAATAAGAGCCTCAGAAACCAATTCAGTCATCAACAACGCAAACAAAAGAACTAAAACAACAGCCCACCATGAAAGTTTCTGGCCAAAGTTATCCACAAATGTGTGGTAAGTTTGGTATTGGTCCATCGTGTTACTGAAGCCGTAACACAAGATGAACATCCAGATCCACCAAGCCGCCGTTGAGACTAAGAATACAGCCCAGGTAAGTAATGTCTTGGCGTGAACTTCCAGTACCAATAACTTGATACTAATGAACATGGCAATAGCGGTGAAAGGCGCAGAACCCATGGCATAGGTTGATGTGTCTTCAGTAAACAGTGTATCGCGATACTGTAACCACATGAAGAAATAGACCAAGGTACTTTGAGTCAAACCCAAGAATGTCCACCCACACCACTTCTTAAAGTTAAAAGCCGAGTTTGTCTGACCATAACTATACAATTCCGGCACCCTCAATAATGTCTCAGGTGTCAAATCCCGATCTAGAATACCCAAGGCAATAACCGGTAAACTGGTGAAGAACACGTTGTACAAAGTCAACGTCCAGCTCTCATACAAACTAGTTCCACTGAATCCAGCCCAACCTTGGAAATATGCTTGACTTGGGAAAAACGCAATCTCCTTCCAGAACGTTGCGAGAATATACTTTCCCGTGCGCATGTAATTCCACCGGCCATGAACAAAAAGTAACTTTTGCAAGAACCGGAACTGTGCAAGTGCGTAATCAGAGATACGAGCAGCTTGAAGTCCTTCACGACCTGAGATACCGATGCCCACATGGGCAGCTTGAATCATACCGATGTCGTTGGCTCCGTCACCGATGGCGAGCGTCATTGAGCGGGGCACGTGGTCGCGGATTCGAGAGACGATTTGGGCTTTTTGGGCGGGTGAGGCACGGCAGACGATTACGGCGGAGGCGATAACTGCTAGTTCGTAGAAGAGATCGACGATTTCCATATCATCGGATTCATCAATCACACCAAGAGTGTGTCCGTCAATAACGATGACTGAGTGGGGAATAATGCCCCGTGAAATATCAGACAAGGCAGATGAAATGGTATCACGGAGACTTGTAGGGGCGGTAGCATCAAGAATGTACATCTCCGAAGCAGGCACTGCAACACGAGCAGAGAGACCGATGGAAATGGCCGTCTCCCGTTTATCACCCGTGATCATCCAAACGCGAATACCCGCACGACGGAGTTTATCAATAGTTTCGGGAACACCGGCTTGGAGTTTATCTTCAATGGCAGAAGCCCCAGCAAGTTCAAAGTCTCTCTCGAGAAGTTCCCCTGCAGCGTCAATTTTTTCCTGGCGTCCTTCGAGACTCGTGGTGGCAGCTTGGTAGATGGATTTCCACAGACGATAGTCCTCCTCGCTAAGGAACTTCTGAGCAAACATTAACGTGCGGAGACCATCCGAGGCAAAGTCGTGAAGATGGGAAAAGGTCTTTTCAAAGATAGAGGCGGTAGAAGAGGCGATAGTCTCGTTGATAGACTCTTTGGTGACAGCGTGATGATCGAGAGAATTGCGGTTTCCAAATGATGGGGTTCGGGTGAGGGTGAGACTATTACGACTGCGAAGACTACTTTGGCGACGAAGTTGTTGTTGATCTAGACTTTGCCGTTCTCTTCGTTTCTGGTCGGCCGCACGAGACATTTGTAACGCGAGATCTCGCTCTCTGAGTCGATCGATGATGACGTTGTCGGCTCCCTTGCAGTATACCTGGATTAACCCATCTGGTCTGCGTACCACAATCGACATGCGCTTGCGATGTGAAGTGAACTCGATGACGTCAAGGATTTGATAAGTTTCGGTAACGGTGGTTCCTTGCGGCGTGGGAATAGATAATGTAATCTGTTGAGAAGGCCGTTCAATCATTACCCAGCCGAGAGCTTGGGCTGCTTCAATAAGTGCAAGTTCGTCGGGAGAGGCTGATTGGTAAATTAGACGACCGTCTTTATGTTCGGGGAGACAGGTGTGGCAAAGAGAGAGAACGAGGAGGAATTGTCGAGCTCGTTTGGAGAAGGCTGTATCTGGGTACATGGCTATGTATCTCAGCATATCGACGGATGTAAGCGTAGGTTGATTCGTCATTGGATCGTCAGAACTAGTCATGGCATGAGTGAATGCCATCCCCCCGATAGACATGGCCCTGAACCGAAGGATATTCTCAGTCAATGTGCCCGTCTTATCCGAAAAGACATAATTAACCTGTCCGAGATTCTCCAAGATAGTCGTCGTATTGATACCCACAGGTGTATCAGTAACCGGGTCATACATATCAATATCCCCCGCCATGAAATAGAACTGACCAATCTTGATAAGCTCCATACTGACGTAAAGAGACAACGGAATCAACACATTAAACATGGTCAAAAAGCCCACGATAATCTGTGAAATCGGTACTGACCCCGTGAAATCCCGGATATACCAAGCATACTTCTCATTCCGATTCCGCACCACCAAATATCCCACCATCAGCCCCACAGATAACAACACCACGGCGACTACCAAGATCATAACAATATAGTTAAGTTGGTCCTGAATAGCCGGTTTCTTCGTCCGCACGTTCCGATGCGCGTTCATCCGGATCTTACATTCCTCCCCCGAATTAACAACCACGCCGACCACCTCCACTGTATTCCTTAACGTTGACCCGCGGAAAATGATGTTATCCAGAGTCAACGGGGTGGTTTCCCCATCCACTGTGACTTTCCCATCAAAGCTGTATAAATCAACATTCGGATCCTCCGTTACTATTTCCGCATCGCAGTGTTGAATCCCCTCTAACGTGCCACAATGCCCCGCTAACAACGGACAAGCAAAGCGACTTTTCAAATTCGTTTCGCCGTCCAACGCCATGGTTTCCACATATGCTATCCCGTTGGGCCCGGTAGCGTGTAACAAGACCATATCGGCGGGGACGTGTCCATCTCTTTCCAATCTCACAATATCACCAACTTTCAAATTCTCCCACGCAACAGCCTCCCATTCGCCCGTCAACGGAATCGCCTCGCTCTGGCCCGCTAACGGCGCCACCTCTTTCACATCGACTTCCTCTCTTTTCTTATCCCTCTTAAACCGTAAATGTCTCCTCTTCTTCCTGCCCTCCCAGCCAAGAACATATGCTACACTTCGGTTCTCAACTTTATCCAGTAAATATCTTCGATAATCATCAAACCCCTCCTTCAGCATGGAAAAGGTAACAAACACGCCCAACGGCGCAATCGTCGTATACCTCCCCACGGTCGACAAATTCGGAATCAGTTGTAACACCCCCATAATCAAGAAATAGAAATTCGCCAGCTTAGTGAACTGGAAATACAGCTGTTTCGGCAGGAAACTCCACACTGTATACCGACTACTCCGGATATAATTCCCCAAATACCCCGTGTCTTTCTGTCCCGCGAGGACTCGTCGCTCGTCGACTTGTTCCGCTGGTGATATCCCCAGGTTAATCCGCCGACCCTCCGGCGACGAGGGCAACGGCCTCATGCGTAGGAGGGTGTGCAGGAGGAATTCGGTATATAACGCATCGTATATCCTGTCGAGAATGGGTTCTTTCTTAGCAGTATGCGAGGAGGACCGGTCAGATCCCTTGGTCGAGGCCATTGGAAAAGTTAATTAGACATGTAAAAAAGGAAAGAAGGAGATGATTTCTATTTCGTAGTTCTTTACATTACTAGCTATATTCCTCGGTTGGTCAGACCAAGCCAAGCCAAGCTCCAAAAGCGTCGTCATAATTGTACCGCCAATCCCTCCCGCCAGTAGCTCTACTAACCAGTAAGCACAACCCAGCCCAAAGCGTGGCTTAGCAAAAAATCCGAATCCGCCATCCACCAATACGACCCGCCCCTTCCTCACGTGTTTCGCGCACAGAAAAAAACCCTCCAAGACGCCCGACTCTGCCCCGGCAATTCATACATACTCGACCTTGAATTGCGTAAGCCATTATCAACTACAGGCGAAGCGACATGTAGGAATGGAGCTAGTTGGATGACATCACTAATACCGCGCTAATGACGAAAAGCTAAAAAGTAGTTTCCAAAGATAGACCGACCATTGGACTCGATCGATGGTTGTCCGTCACACAAGACTCGATATGCACGAAAAAGGAAAATATATATTTACCCACTAACCCAGACAAACAAAGAAAATAAGAGGAACGAAAAAGCAAAGACAAAAAAAGAAGCTCCAAACTAAACACACGAATAGAATCAAAGAAAAAAACCTGCAACAGAAGAGAAAAAAAGAATCCAACACGCACCCAAAATAGACAGGAAAATCACAAAGCCAATACCCAAACAAGCTCGGCCTAATCCAAGCGAAAGTCCAGCCAAGCCAATACCTTCTTCCCCCAATCCAACAAGCCAAGATCTGCGCCCGCGCCGTCCGTCATCATCCATCGTCGTCATGCTTTTCAGTCGTCACACACCTACTGCACCATATGCATCGACGTCTGTACTTCTGGAGACAAACTATTATGATTATGTGTCTCACCACCGTCAAACGCCACCAAATGGCTCATATCAAGTTCCCCCGTGTTCTCGCCAAATACCACCGATACATCATGGCCATCGTGAATAGGCAAGGTCATGGTGTTTCCTTTTCCAAACATATCGGCCATGCCTGCGCCATCGTCTGATACGGCACATGACGAGTCTGCTGCGCCAGAGTACATGTCTGCGCTGGCTGGTCTCATCATGCCGAGTTGGGGACTGTTATCGACAATGGCTGAATCGGCAACTGGTGATGTGGCATAGGGAAGCGGTGACATGGCTGAGGACATGGTCGTGGGGTTAACCATAGGAGACAAGAACGAGGTCTGGAACGGCGTGCTAACAGGAAGTGGTGTTGGTTCACCACCCGGCGGTGCAAAGTAGTTGGGGCTGTTAAAGTCGGCTGGTGAGGCGGTTGTCGCAGACATTGGGTATTGACGCATATCAAGACCAAAGCCAGCTTGTGTGTCGATTCTCAGGCCAGGACCAAGGTTAGATGGTTGTTGAGGAACCGGCGCATAAAGCTGAGGTGGACCACCAGGCGCCGGCGATGCCATGGTGGGTGTTGATGGGTCACCGGGCTGTTGGATATAGAAAGACGGCATGGGCTGTTGAAACATGGAAAAGTCGACGGCCATAGGAACTGAACGCGAACGCTGGCGCTTATGTCCGGGGCCGGGCCGCATGGATTGAGCCATGGGGTTGATTCCCCAGGTCTCCTGGAACATACCGACATGTGGCTGTGGAGCCATAAAGTTGGGCTGTGAAGAAGGTCGAGGGATAGGCGACACTGGAGCTGAAACGGCAAGGGTGGCACCACTAGGGTCGAACATGTGTTGGTGGGCATGACGACTCTTGAATGAGTCGAGAGATACGAGCTTGGCAAGTTGACTGGTTAGGACCTTGGCGTTACCTGCCAGACGATGGGTCAAACATTGAGTAGCTTGTTTGTCTTCGGTGAAATCAAGGCAGTTGATGAAGCCTTGGGTGACGGCGGTTTGGTCCATGAAGAAGAATGGTGGGTTCGTAAGCTCGATGACGATGCCCGAGGGTTGGTTAGGATCGATCTCACTACTCTCCAGGTAAATGTTCTTGATGTATGAGAAGGGATACTCAATCTTGTATCCAGCTTGCTCGTTGTTAATGTAGTACGTCATAGTACATTTGTCGGGCGAGTAAAAGACAATGAGATCCATAGTGTTTTGACCAACACGCGTCCACTTTCCAATACTAAGAGCACGACAAGTAAAGTGTTGGATAAGAACCTTGGAAGCAGATTGATCACCGGGCATGAACATGTTGTTTCCATAAGGATAGAGACCTGAACGGCCGAGGAATGATCCGCCAATACCCTTTCCAGACTCCATGGCCTGCATGGCTAGATAGTGGCGCATGGATTCGGGGATAGCTTCAATATCCTCACCATTTTCCAGACTCTTCTTAGCCAGAAGCTTGATCTTGGCTCGTCTATAACGGGTTAGTATGGGTTAGTGTATGTCTCAAAAGACAATGAGTTCGTGGTAAAGCAACTCACCTATTCTGAAACCAAATCTGAACGGACCGCTCCGTCATGTTAATCTCATCGGCTATCCGATCTCTCACAGCAGCAGTCGGAGTAGGATTCTTATTGAACTCGAGTTCAAGAGTTGAAAGTTGTTCGGGGGTAGCGCGTTGACGTTTCTGGTTCTTTTGCTGCTGGGTGAGAGTACTCTTGCGCGGCGGACGCTTGGAGATATTTGACTGTGGCATTGTTCCGTTGGGGCTACTGGCCATGTTGGTGGGGGTAGAGCCTCCGGGACTAGGTGGGCCCATATTGCCGACTGAAGGCGGAGGTGCCATTAGTGAAGGCGCGGTTGGCTGTTCCATAGTAGTTGTCATGATTGATGATTTGTTGTCGTGTGATTCTTGATCAAGGAAGTCTCGAGGATAGCCTCCGATGAAGTCTGTCATGGAGAAGTTGGTGATGAATGTATCTGGGCCGAAAGTTGGACTGGAAGTTGGCCCGAAAGTTGGTTCAGAGAGTAAAGAGCGTGTCTGGAAGATACCAGTTGGTCGTTATTGAGTAGTCGTCAAGTAAGTAAGTTCCTATGAAGATATTCACAAGGAAATTGTAGAGTAGTATGATTCAACTCTCGAGCGATAGTATAAAAAAGGAACGTGGTAGGTGGGATGCAATTATTAGCTGCCACTTTGTACTGTAGCGTAGTTGATATTCAAAAGAGCGTAAAGTTGTGATGTTGACGACGTTCTGGTAATCCGTGTAATTAAGTCGTGGTAAGTATCCAGAGAAGCCAAAAAGAAAAAAGAGTGTGTATTGTAGAGATCGTGTAGTTGAAGTAAACAACAAAGAGCGTGTTAAATGAAGAAGAATGATTCTTCAAGATTGATAAAACAAAAAGAGTGTAATGGCGATGTAATTAAGAAAACAAACACCTATTCGACACGAACGAAAGAAAAAAAAACGAAAAAAAAAGACTAGAAAAACAAAATCAAAATAAGTTAAAGGAAGGAAAAAGAAAAGAAGAAAGACAAAAAAGAGAACAGACTAGTTGTTGAATCTGGCGATGTGCAAGGAACCAAAGGGAAAATAAGTTTTTTTGTTAAAAAAAAAAAAGAGAAAAATAGAATAGAGGTAACCTTTACTGTAAAAGAAAAAAAAAGGATTCATACAGTGGACACAAAATAAAAAGTCAATGGTAATTGTACTTTTAACTATGATTTTATGCTTTAACTTACGTTGGTTTCTTCACTTTTTAGATGGAAAGAGAAGGAGAAGATACTTGGTCATTTACTTGGAGTTCACTTGGTGGTCTTTGAACAACTTAGAGTAAGTTTTGACCTGGATGTCCCAAGATCCCAGTATATTCCAAGTCTGTGAGGCTCCAAGCTCGACCATGATCCGTTCCGTTTGAAGAGTCATCAACTCGGAGTCTTTTTTTTCTACAAAAATCTACCTTGCATATAAGATAAGTTACTCCATGTCCATGTGTACCCTTCATGCAGGTACATACATAGGCACCTTCAGCCATCTACGCAACCACCACGCGCATGAAAAAAGGAACTGGCTTTGGTCGGTCATTCACTTGTTGGTTATATGTAACGAAACTGACGCCGCTTACTACCTTACAAAGAGACCCTTACCGCCCGGACATGGTGAAGGAACGAACGAACGAACCAACCAGACGGGTGAGCTTTTTTCCCCTCCATTTGTGGTTGTTTCTTAGCCCCAAGCCCCCACTGTGTATTGAAGGAAAGTAGATATCTATAGAAAGTACTATTCTCTGTGTTCCCACCAATCAACCCGAAGAACTTGGCAATCATGATAGTTTATAGTCAGCTTCAACGGTATCTTACCTACATAGACCCTCCCTTATCCCTCTTCCTTCAAATTCTCACCTAAACAAAGTCATCAGAAGCTATTCCAAGTCCCTCGTCTCGTTTTGTCTTCTCATTCTTACTTTACCGTCTTCCTCACTCCTTCCTTTTCTTCTTCTCTCCAAGTAATTGGTCCGTGCAAGACACCACCCAGAACCTACAAAAACGCAAGGCTCAAATAGCCGACCGATTCGATTCTTCCCCTCCACTACATGACCAAAAGGAAAGGAAAGAGGAAAACTCGCCGTAGCTTCTAGAAAGTAACAACTTCCTCTTCTTCGCCTTATTCACATACACTCAGTCAATCAATAGTTTTCATGCCTTGTTTCCAAAATGCATATGTCCTTGTTGTTTGCCTCTAACTTAACCTTGAACTATGCGTATCTCCCGTCCTCATGTCTGTTCTTCCAGTCCACTCACGACTTGATAATCGAGTCTCGTTCTTCACTTGGACTTCTGTACTCCACAACACAGTCAGCCCAGGTTCCGTACCTGCATTAGCGCCTCGTCCGTCTTTTTCACCCATTTAGGATGTCATGTCCCCTTAGCTGTCACTCTGTTATGTTTTCCTTGTGCCGTGTTATGTTGTGTCGTGTCGTGTTGTCACGTCACAGCCCCTTCCTTTGCCTGATCTACATCCATTGAAAAAAGTAACATGTTATACCTTCTTCTAAACAAAACTACACATACACGTTACATAGATCCATATCCATACATCTACAGCCTCAAAGCTTAGTCCAATATCTTCCTTATACTGAGACAAATACACTCAAAGTCGGCCTTCAATCCGACACCACTTATAAACTTGATTGTTCTTTCCAGTCCTGTCTGTCCGTTGCCCTTCCTTCCTTGCTTGCTTCCTTGCTTCCTTCCTTTCCCCTCCCCTCCTAGTCGATTGTGCCCCGAAAGAAGCAGGGGCTGAATAGTCCTTGAGCTTGGAGCTTTTGAGGGGATCAAATCGTCTGTCCGTAAGACATGTTTCGACGCGTCTTAGCTGTTTATGCACATGTGTAGTGTACAATACAGGGTTTTGAAAAACAACCCTCTCTACACTGTTGCTTTGTCTTTCTTTCCTTCTTTCTTTCCTTCTCAGTCTTCTTCTTACCCAGAATTCTTGACTGTCTACACTAACTTAGCTGTCCTACTTCTCTATTGATCCCCTCCTTCCTTTATTCTCTCCCCCTATACCAATCATCCTTCTTCTTCTTCTTCCACTTCCTTCCTTCTCCCACTCACACACACTCCCATTCCACCATATAAATCCAAACTCTTTCCTTCCCTTCTTTTCTTCACTTCTTTCCATACCTCACATCCTCCACTTCCCCATCCGTCAACGCCAAACATAGCGCCTTCTTCCCTTTTTTTCCCCACCAGTCTAACCTAATCCGGTCTAGCCCAGGAACCAAAACCACCAGAACCAATCAGCCCCGTCAAATCCCTAGCTCACGGGCGTTCTAGCCGCCGGGATCTTGCACCACACACAGTAACGTAGAGAGGCTTTTGTTTCCCCCCCTCCTCCCTTTCCCTTGCTACTTTTTCCACTTGGTTGTTGTAGTAGTAGTTGGAATGTTTGACCTGACTAAACTACTTTTACTACCGTTACTACCGTATTTGTATGTACCTGGACACACACACATTAAGCCATATCACCTCGGTCTATCAGCCACATCACCGTCCTGAACCGCCACCACAACACACCATCTCCATCTATCAAAAAAAACTCTCTCTTTCTTAAAAACATCCAAAAGAAAAAATCCAAAATACCCCTTTTCAAACCCGTCCGCCCGCACACCCACCCACCATGTCTTCCAAGTCCGCCCGTTTTACTCAGCCCCACAAGGGTCCCCTCTCTTTCTCTTCTTCCTTCCTTCTTCGTTTCCCTCGTTGCTTTGAATCGTGCATTCTTGGAACACCGTCCGTCAGTCCTAGCCTAACTTTTTTTTTTACAAAGCCCGAGCCAACCTAACTAGGTCACTACATACGCTACGTACGGTACCTAGGGTAGTCACCTCCGCTATCACTCTTGGGGGCCTTTACTAGCTAACTGGCTGAGTGTATACCTAGACTCTTTACTGCTTAGGCTAGGCTAGATTGTACTGGACTGAACTGGACGGGACCCCGCTGTTATCATCTTCGGGTTCGTCTGATGTTAAGAAGCCGTAGCCGTAGCCATAACCGTGAGCCGTGCAACTTATAACTTCAACACCATCTTCACCTTAAACCATCACAACCACCACCAACATCTCAAACTCCGAATCCCCTCCATCTCCTTACCTCGCCATTTCCTTCTTCCTCCCAAGATACGTGCATTGAACACGGTACTTTCCAAGTCGCACCCGCATAATCACGCAACACTAGACCCCCCGAGAAAGAAACATTTGCATTTCCTCAATTTCCGTATCACCAAGTACACGGCCTCATCCGTCCATCGTCTGTCCTTTTCGTTTTTTTCACAAATTCATCACACAATCATCAGTCCACTTATTCCCATTCTCCCGAGCCCTCCGTAGCAGCAAGCGAACTTGTACAAACCAAACGTGTGTATGACGAGCCCAGGGTTATTATGTATGTTAACCCTATTAATGAACAGTAACACAAGAACAACCAGAATGAACCTGTATCTATCTACAACTCCTTCATAACCTCAATAACCGCTTTCTTAGCAAGTTTCTTCCGTTCCTCCTCGGGCAAATCCTTTCCAATATCCCTCGTAACCTTCAACTTCCCAATCAATCTCTCCATCTTCTCCGCCTCATCCAGTCCCCCGGCGCTTTCCTCCGCGGGTAGTAATCCGTCAACAGTGTTTGCCCCAGGCTCCGGTGTATCCTTTGAAGCTGCCTCCCGAGCAGCCATTTCCCCCCAGATAGCCTCTTTAAGTCCCTTGAAATCTTCAGGGTCAACTCCAAAGTCCAGATTATCAACGTCAAAGTCAAAGGCTTCGTCATCTTCGTCGTCTTCTTCGTAGGAGCCGAAACCGCCGGCTGCCCAGTTATTCGCCTGCAGAGCCTCCCGGACTCTATGGATGCCCTTTTTCTCTGTGAACAGTTAGCTTTACCCCATGATAACATGCCAATCAACTCACCTCCAAACTCATTAACACCATCATCAGTCTTCCCCCCTCTCATAACCACAAACTCCATTCCACACTGGGCACATAGATCCTCCCACTTCTCAAGAGCATCATCACCCCCCTCACCAACCCCAACAACCAAAGAAACTCCTTCCCATTCCCACCCTCCCAAACCCTTATCAACCACCTTTCCAACCTCTCTAACCAGTCCCTCCGCATCCACTCCCGCCGCCAAATCAAAAACCACAACAAGACCCCCCAACGCACTCAAAACCTCCTTGGCCTCCTCCGTAAGAAACGTCCCGCTCCATTCTACAGGGTCAGCCGGCGTGTCTAGCCAGATGGGCACGGTAGCCGTATAATAGGCCGTTTCTAACCGGAGATCATGAGATGTTCCCGCCAGAGTGTCGTTAAGCGGGGCCGGGACGGTTCCGGTGAGGTCTATATGGTTAGATTATGGTGAGAGCGGGGTTGAGAGGGGCTTCTTACCTGTGATTACCCGGCTTAAATGATGGGTTTGTGACTCTAAAGAAAGAGCTAATATCCGGCGTGGGTTTTGAACTTCCATTTTGAAGGATGAAGTAAGTTGTTGGTGTATCTATGACCTACGAAGGCTTCTTACAAGTCACATGAAGAGCCTTTTCTCATAAGTCATAAACACCAATGACGTATATCCTGGGTTGACTAGGGTTAACAACTTATAAAGTGGAGACCTGCCGAAACCCGGATAACCGGTAGCGATCATGTACAAATGAATACAAACTTCAACAATAACTAGGGTAAGATATAATCAGAGTAGTATTGGTAACAAAGAAGAAACTAAATTCAAAAAACAAAAGAAAAACGCTAAGAAATTTAATAATCACCACCCCACCCCGTAGTAACCTGCATCCCCCCAGCCGCCGCAACCGCCAAAGCCATTCTCCCACCGATGCCAGCATCCATATTAACCCCACCAACACACTCGCCCCGCCGATTCCTCGCCCTCACTGCATCCGAAACCGCCAGTGTCCCCGTTCTCCCCGTCACAGCCGCATCCTTGACCCCCTCCGTCCAAAAGTCCAGAATCTCCGTCTCCGAAAGACTAGCGTATTGCTTTTGTCCTGTGACAGGGTCAATTCGGGAGAACCACCAGTCAATGAAGATGACGTTCCATTTGCGTGTTGTGAAGAAGAGGTATGGCCAGACGAAGACGACGAGTAGGGTCAGGATGATGAACCACCGGATCCACTTGTTCATACGCCATTGGTTGATCCGGCTGGATGAGAAGACGGTGATAGAGGGGTTTTCGAGGACGAAGGAGACAGATAGAGATCCCATGTACCCGGTACTACGGACTGCACGGGTAACCTCCGCCTTGATAAGCTCCTCATCCAGACCACGTACTTTCCGGGTAATTTCGAAGCTACGAAGGGACGAAGCCGCACAGTACCGATGACACCACTCAGCAAGAGATGGTTTAAACTCCTCGCGAACACCTCTCCCAGCACCTTCTAACCCATCAGTCCCGAGAGCTAAAGGCTGAGAAGTCAACCGTGAATTCTCCTCGTCAAGAGAACCAGAGGTATCCCTCTCTCTCCACGCCCGTCTGGCATGTCGTGAGTAGGTGTCACCCCGATGTCTAAACACCGTCCCTCTATGCGTCTTCTCTTCCTCCTCCGCCGTCCGCAAGTCAACCCAGCTCTCGCCCGTCTGAACATTCGTGAACAAAAACCCCGAAAGATCCAGAAAGAAGTCAAAATCAACCACCCTCTCATGTTGCGATCCACTACCAGTTCCACTCCCACTCATAGATCTCATCGATCCATGCCTAACCCTCTCCATATGGGTGCCGCGAACCTGCAACTTCAGGTTAACAGGCTGTTGTCCGATATGGCGAACCCAGCGCTCAAGGAAGATAGGGTCCTCATCAAGTTGCGGATCTTGTACGCAGAGATTATTGAACCATTTAAGTTGCTGAGCGAGAGGCGGGCTGAAGGGCGTGATTAGTGGGGCGTTTTGAGAAATCGGTTGGATGCTATCATTATAGCCAGGTGGAAGATCAGAAGACCCTTCGGGGTTGGAAGGGACAAGTTCAGCATGATCGGTGAATGGCGGGGGAGGTTCCGAAGGACCTGCTGCCGAGGCATCTTCTTGTGGCGGGGAGGCGGGAAAGCCCTTCTTTTTATCATTCGGGAATGACATATCGGCAATATATTCGGATGCGGGGTAGTTATGTTCACACCGTGATTCAATAACTTCCAACTAACAAGACTCAGAACAAACAAAAAACAAAGACAACGATGTCTCTCAACTCGCTTTTTGGAATTCAAAAAAGAAAGAAAACGGAAAATGAAAAACAACAGTCCAGTCGTTGAAACAGTTATTTATAGAATTCTATCAACTTGAATAGGCACCAGTTTAAGATTAACCCTAACGTGGATCCATCGTATAGAGGCCGGATACAAGCGAGGTACAGACAAGCCAAGGATGCGAGACTTACAGGCTAGGCACGGAACACTTGTTGGACTAAACGGAGACATATGACAGTGCTGGTTTGTATATTTGTGGTATATAGGTGAATAGAAACAGGAGGTGAGAAGCATACCAATGAATGACGCCATGGCTCCAGGCGTATAGGATCATATCAACAGGGCGACACAGAAAATCTACATGTTGCGGGGTATCAACGGCCTATCAAAGTTCAGTTTAACCGATGAGACTGCATCTACAGCTTCAATGATATAGATACTATATGTAAATATAACCCTGACCCAATTGTCTCTGATCGAGAGCTCATGTCCAAATAAGCTTATATGCTCGCCTGTCAATGTCAAAAGAGAGCTCATATCAAAGGATGCCAGAACCTCCTAGGCTCATTCATGAATCATCTTAGTCCGATATATAAACCAACAAAATCAATTAAACTCTCTACTAGTAGCCGTCGCCGTCGTCCTCGTCGTCCTCGTGCTGGTCCTCGTCTTCCTCGTCATCCTCATCTTCCTCATCGTCCTCGTGCCGGTCCTCGTCGTCCTCCAAGAAGGCAGCGTCTTCCTCATGTTCATGTAAACGCGAGTGTTTGGCTCTAACAACCATTCTCGTAGCGGTATCCCTCAACCATGCCTCCAAATTCATCTTTTGCGGATCTACATTCTCATTACTATGAATAGACACCTGTTCCCGAGCAACAACCTCAATCTCACTGGCATCTCTGATATCCATCGTATGTGTATGGTCCTTTCTCAGGTCAAAATGAATTAACCTTGGACATTGTTTAGTTGTAACCTGATGAACATACGTGTTAAGGCTTAGCATGTTCAACACGATAGTCGTATTTGGATACTTTCTCTCCTCTGTCATTTCTGATGCAATTTGACGGAACACTGTAATCCATGGGTTTGCCTTTGTGATCGCTAGATCCGTCCGTTCGGAAGAATCGGTGGACGTGAGTATATACGGCATGCTAATATTGCGCAAGCTGATATACTTAACCTTGGAGACCATGAGTATCAAAAGTTGGACCAACAACGGTAAATGTATCCGCACAGAACCAAGATCAAACCGAGTCAAGTTCCGCAAGATCAACGGACGGTTCAAGTTCCACTCTTCCGGAATGGTAGACCGCAAAGTTTCAGGCCACTCTGCATGTGGAAGAGTATCTTTGGCGTATAGTTCCTCCAGAGTTGCATCCGGGTACGTATCCATTAGATGATTTCCTAGAAGGAACGCAGTGACTAGACCGGCCAGACTCTTTGGTAGTTGTCTATCCATGCTGGTTTGTAAAAAGTTCCTCCGGTGATACGACTCGGAAATTGCACCCACAATTCGAATTTCCTCCATGTTAGACGCCATTGCGAGGAGACCACAGAACGTGGTTCGCCACGGCCCCGTAGGATCAGTGTAGTCGCGACTGAAATCAAGCAGGACATGGAAGATTTTGATATTGGGCCACTGTGTGATGATGTATCTGACGTTGAAGTTGCCAGGCGCAATGATTCGTTTGATGTGGTCGGGATATAAGGGTTCTAGCGGCCAGTCTCGCGGCCGGGTGAAGCAGAACTTGGTTATGGTGGGTTGCCTTTGAATGATTCGAGACATAGTAAGCCATCGGTCCAAGGCGTTTGGCGTCCATCCTTCTGACTGCTGAGCCCAACAAACGGTATTAATATTAGGACTCAAAGGTAGATTATCAAGGAGCCCCGTTTGAACTACATGGCCCAGTTTACTAGGTCTTTGTTGAGGTAGGACAGTTCCAGGTAAATCATCAAAATTTATAAGTGAGCCGGAATAGAAATCGAGACACCGGACATGTTGTATCAGCACTGGGGCTCGGTAGCACAGAGTGGGGTAGCGTCCTGGGAATAGATCGTAGCGTTCGTTGGCGGTCTGGATATCTTTGTTGATGAAATCCCTGAGAGAGAATCTGGTAATGCCCATTGCCATGCTAGCTGTGAAAAAGCCGGTTGTATCGTGAGAAATGAGACGACATGATGCGACATCTTTGGACGACAGATATTGGCATATCATCATGATTATCTCCAAAGGGAGATGATGTAACTGTGCCATGGCGGTCGTTGTAGTGTGTCTTTGAAATGCAAGAGGAGAGTATGTATGGCGGCAACTTGATCGGTGAAGTCTAGAATGCAATGAAAGTTATTAACAGTGGTACATGAGAGCAGATAAAAACGAACGAATGAATGGGAACATGACTTTAAATATTCATCAAAGTAGTTTATCCGTTGGAGGCCAGACTTCTGGCTAATGCAATCTTCTAGGCAGCATACAGGGATTAACTCACAAGATGCCTAGCCCGATTTATGTGTGCATGTAAGTACCACCATGAAATCAATATTCACCTTCAAATCCTGTCAAACTTGTTGAATAAATGCTATGTTAAATGCACCGACGAAAGTGATGTGTTCTGTCAAACAAGCACCGAGAGAGAGCCTTGACGTTTTGGGTGGGAAATACTTCCATTCTATCCGGTTATTTACGTGGGTTCCTCCTATGAATATCGAGATAAGATAAACACTACAAAAAGGCATGAAGCAAGTATTCCACACGCCTATTACCTTCTTCGCGCATACATACCTCTTTCGGCATGCTTTCCATCGTTACCAAAGTGGTTAATCCCCATAAAAAGGTTCAATGCTTTGCAGACCTCGGTGAGTCGTACATACTGATACTATGGCATACCGGAGGATTTCTATAATTCCGCTGCTGTCAATGGACTAAGTACATAAAGCGGAATCGACGTTTACCGCGGTATTGCAGTAGCCAATCTAGTGGTTGTGCGTTTATACATGAGCGGCTATAAGTAGCGTAGCTATGACATCATTCATTAGACATGGCAGGTGCCCAGCTAGAGGAGTCAGCTAATCACCCTGGGCCCATTTAGTTGACTGTAAAATAGCCTTTGTATCAAATAGCGACATACATAAACCACTACAAAGGCATTACAAATCTCGATTCGGCTATGCAACTAATCAATCATCATTCCCACGTCCAGAGCATAGTTTGACGGTCCTTCTTTATTCTGTCTCTGTCTTTATACCCAGGCAACTGTAGATTAAACCACGCCAACCACGCCCACCACGATCCCTCAAACAAGGATCCTGCCGGGTCGCAACTTAGGTCGAATGTCTTCTCCGCGCTTCCCTCAGAATTTCTTTCTCCACCTACTCTTTTGACAAACAACGACAACCAATTGACTACCGAATCGCAACAAAACATTATACACTATTTACAGCGTCTACAAAAGCGGATTTGGAACGTACAACCGTCCACCCCAATTCATTCACCAAGAACCTAGATTTTCTCTCCCCGCAACATTCGCTCACCTCAATACACTCGTCGCGCAAAAAAAAAGAACCCTCGCGACAGAACCAAGAACTCAACTCGCACGACCCGTTCCACCAATTCAATCCCATAACACGCACACGCACACACTATCGCAATTGCCCCAACTCCCCCAACCCCGCCTCCAGTCCAGGGCATCAACCCGCCGGTCACTCATTGCCTTGCCAACCCCGCCTACTGTAGCAGTTCCCAGCGAGCAGTCCACCAGCTTCTCCACGACCTACCGCTAATCGAAACATCCCCGTCCTCTTCGTATCTGCCGCTCTTCTACCACAATGGGCCGCCTTGAATACCCTCACTCAGCGGGCCTTCAACACCCACAACCCCAGCAATCAGATTCCCACAGCAATCAGTTTGCCTCGCAGCGCATGCACTCGCCCCTTCCATTGTCTCTCCCGTCCATGACCCCGCCTGCCAGAACGGGTAGTTCAGTCTCCAGTCAGCCTCATAGTCGACATCCGTCACTTTCCCGCGCTACTTCACAAACTCCTTTGCCGACCGTTGCGTCCTCGCCAGCCCCGACAGCCCCGACAGGCATGGCTTTACCCTCTAGTATCCCACCGCCCACGACTATTAATACTGCCCCGCGAAATGCGTCGTCGCCTGAGCGTCCGCCTGTTAGTCCCATTACACCCCCGCAAGGTCATGTCAGACCGGATTCCGTCTCAGGTAGGGCTGTCCAGACTAGCTTGGCGTCTGTCCCGGCCATGGCCCCTGGGTCTACAGCTGTGAACACCGGTGCAGACACTCCCACCTCGACATTCAACAGACCCGCCATGACCACCGCCATTTCCCCGCCCGCCCAACCAGTCACCAAGTCCGTCAAGACCGCCGGCACACGCATTATCATTAGCAATCGTAGTAGCGTTGCCCCGTCTACTGGCACTCCCATCCCAATATCGCCCATGGCCGCTCCGCCTATCCCGTCCCCCCCGGCACAACCACTGCCCCCTCGCCAAGGTTACACGCACACCAACCAACCCGACATGACCGAGAACCCCATCGCCATGCCAGCCCCCACCCCCATCGACTTCGAAACAAACCCCGACGCAATCGCCCTCCAAAACGCCATCGCCATCCTCCAAATCCAAGCCCGTCGCGCCCAAACAGATCTCGTGACCCTCCAAACCGCCAAAAACGAGGCTCTAGCAAACCCCGAAGCCTTCCTTCGTGATCTTAGCTCCGGCGCTATTAACATAGCCGGTGGACTACTCCCCGGTGAACGCAGAGGGGCCCCTCGTCGCTCGTCTTCAGCATCTTCAGATAACGAATCTTCTTCAGATGCCGGTGGTGACGGATCCTCTACCGTGGCACCATCCGAGACACAGCCAACAAGAGCATGGACTCGGCTTCCGGTGGACCAGAATATCGTGAGATGTCCACCTATTAACTGGTCCCAATATGCTATTGTAGACGACTCACTTGATCGACTCGCCAAGGAGCAGGAACTATATCCCAATGGCGGACAACCGGCTACTTTCAAGCCGTTCAGTGGCATGGGGAAGACGGGAAAATATGAGTTCAAGGCGTCTGCAGGAGGGCCTGGAGAGGAGTATAGAGGTGTAGCGGCACCTTATGAACCTGGAAAGGATGTCATCCCAGGGACGAAGAAAGCCTCACCAGCTGGGCCATCAAGCAAGGCAACTGGTGGTAAAGGTGGTAAAGGGACAGGCAACGGGAGAGGCAGACCACCCAAAGGAGGACGTAAAAAGTAGGCGCTTTGTAGGCAGGTACAGCATATAGATAGACAGATTCAGCCATTCGCTTTCATTGCATTTATAATATCAAGCCAAGGTAGTTATATTTCACAGTCTAGCCCTCCATGCTATCTTCAATTGACCGTCTCAACTTCCGGTTATAAACCTTTCTATCCGCCTCGCTTCCCCAGTATAGCTTGTGGGCCTCGATATTGATTCTTGTCCGGGGGTCATAGCTAGGGTCACATTCGTCAAGACACTCCAAGATTCCCTTGATATGAGCTGCAGGTGTACCCCGTCCGTGGATCTCAGCATGATAACACAGGGTGCCGTCGGTAGCAACCCTCAAGTGGAAGATGGGCGGAACAACCTTCACTATGGGTAACGCTGTGGGGAAGTCCAAGGGGAAGACAATCTGTACTCGGATAAAGCCGCCTTCAAAGGCCTTGCTTAGCTGACCAAAGTAGGTCATGTTCCAAACAAATGGATTGTTGTCTTCGAGAGTCAATTCGTGTGGGCACTTAGCTTTCAGAATTGTGAATTGGGAGAGTATCCGGTCACTCTCAGCCGGAATGGCGTTCAATCCTTGCCGGGAATAGTAATCCAAGTCGTCCAGCATAGCGTCCTTGATAGCACGGAGTCTGCTCTGTAGAAGTGGGTAGTTGTATTCTCCCACTAGACCATTTCCTGGGGACTCAAACGGCATGCGAGGGAAGGCATCCTTTGGATTAGTCTCTTCAATACCCTTGGCGATGATGGCCTCGTAAGAGTCATAGTACCAGCAGAAACGCTGCTTGAGGTACTCGGCGAATGGCATGGATTTTTGGTAGTCGGGGCGAGTTAAGCGCGAAAGCTCATTGCGGTCCACCCGACAGTGAATAGCCGTGGAGGGTTCGGACTGGCTTGGGTATTTCCAAACAATACCGGTGACGGCGGCTACACGGTCAAGAACGGCAATACGGATGGTTTCATGTCGGATCTACATGGTGTTAGCTTGTGGTGTTTTGTGAATGAAAGGAATATGGACCTTGGAAGCGTAGTCTTTGCGGGACTTGGCATCTTCAGAGTCGGCAGTGTCGAAGCCGGGCTCATTGCTGTAGGGGTCGGAAGACATGAGACTCTGGATTGATATAAGGACTGATTCGAGGCCTTGGGCAGGTGACCACTGTTCACCGGGTTCACCGCGCCATGTTCTAAAAGGTTAGCTAGGTGGAGAGTCAGAAGAAAAACCAGACTTACCCGAGGATAGACCTAAGATTTGTTAGTTGGGGGGATTTGAATATGCAGAGAGCAATGACTTACAGGCAAACTTTCCCGCAGGAATAGATGTTCGGATTGAATCGGGCAGTGCCCAGGTTAGTAGTCATGGCTGTGACAGTAGGGGCCGAAGCAGGGTAGTCTATGGCGAGTTAGATAGAATCAAGAGAAAGACATCAGTACATCATACCATCGCCAATGACTATTTGAAACTATACGAGAGTTAATACTTGATATCAATAGACACATGTACAACTTACATCAAAGAAGCCCATCTCATATGGTGTATCCGGTGGACCCACGATCAGGGCTTTGATCTTTCTCACATCAGACTCATCTGAATGAACAGCAATGGCTAGTACTGTTAGTAACTCTGCCACTCTATCTGATTCATCATATCAAACTTACAAAAGTCTTCTCCCTTTTGCATCTCCGCAACCTCCTACGAAACGGTTATTATGTATACTCACAATGGAGTATGTCAACAACATACCTTGCACACCCTCAGAACGGCCTGCTTAGCCTTAGCTTTCCGGTTAGCAGCTGCAGCCGGCCCATTAGGCGGCGCAGTAGATGGTGCCGGGTTTGACATATTGGCGATGTTCAATTAGTATGTATAAGTGGGGTGCACAGACTTGTCGGTGATAAAAGTTGATGAAACCAAACGGTCGGGGTAAGTGTGAAGAATCAAGGATTCGGCGAATTTAGAAAGCGGGGGTATCAAAAGTAATAACAAGCAGATTATCTTATAAGCTCAGTTGCCTTCAATAGTTGATGAACATTTATGATTGTACACAGTGTTATTGAAGCCTTGCTTAATAGACACTGATGTATATACACGCATGAACATGTCAAGAGTGCAACAAAACTAGGCAAAAGGTATTTTGGGTTGTACTCTTTGTGTAACCCTGCACACAACACCGTCACGTGCCTTACCCTGATGAATATATCAAACCAATGAGGGGAAATGTCAAAGAAAGGATGACCAGAATAGATGTTTTTGTAAACTATTATCGTATGTTACAGCTATTTCTCCATCAAATTGCATCTACACCTCTAAATGGTTCTTCCCTGCAGAAACAACTGCAACTTCCCCACCAATCTCTACTGTACAATTCCCCATCCCTAATCCTGCAGCTGCCAAATGAATTCCGAAGAAAACACCTCCGCCTGAACCTGCCATATTGCCTTTTTCCCGCCTTGCCAAAGTGCCGAAAGGCTCTGAGTGTCTTTTACCGGTTTTTTGGTCTACACAGACCATCCCGCAACGACGACAGCCGCCTAGGACTTTGAATTGGGTTCCACATATCCGTAGCTTTTTCCAGTGTTCTTCGTCAAATGGGAGGGTGGAATTGGTGGGAGAGGATATTACGATGTTCCCGCGGAAACAGGCGGCGTCTATAGGGCGGCCACCGGTTTTCTGGGAGGCGTGGGATGTCCATGATACCGAGGCTTGGTGAATTAGGAGAATTGGTGACTCATTGGAGAGGAGGAGAGGTGGGAGTGATGTTGGCTGTAGTTTACTTGTTCGAGATGCTTGGCCGAGACCGTTTGGGGGGAACCGGGCTAGCACACAAGGTACTTGTAATACTGTTGAGAAGAAGGATGTGATGTGGTCGGGTGTGTATACCTTTGCCTTGATAGTATCACCGCAGACTTGTGAACTAAGGGTACTCTGGTCGTCATCTTTGAACCACGACGGGTCAAGTGATAACGGGACAACCACATGTTTCCCCTGAAACTCGAGATTCGGCCCAGTATAAGTGACTCTCAAGACACCAGCTTGAAAGTCAAGAGTAGGTTGCAACAAAGCCATCTGCGGATATCGCTTCTGACTTAACGCTTGTCCAGTCCCTCGATGAAGAAGACACCATTCTCTATCCCAAGCTAGTCCTTCCGGACGAATCTGCCACTTGACGCCTTTTTCAATCTTATAGCCTGCACAGCTTTTAATAGGGAAGACAGTCAACTCTGTGACTTTCAACCCCACAATCTCAACCTCATCTTTAGGTTCTTCCAACTCTACAACTTCCTCTTTCTCCTTCTCCTTCTCGCACCAAAACTCTCTCATCCATTTCATGAATCCGTCAACATCGCTCAAGGTACTCATACCCGCCAAACTGACTCTTACGACTCCCACCGGTCGTCCGCCAAATAGGTCGTTCTCGTCACTTCCACATCTGAACCCTGCAGAAAAGTTCTGTTTGACTTCCCACGGACGGAGTTTCAATAACGATGCCATTTCTCCTGGGGCACAGAGACCGCCGGTTCGTACGTGGATGTCATGGATAGAAGCTAGTTTAGAGATGGCGTTGTTGGAAATGTATCGACCTGATGAATCGACAATGTTGAAGGCGATAGGACCAGTCGTTTCAATGGAGGGGTCATTGTACACCACTGTAACTGGTACCCCGTTGTAATGCCTTAGAGTGACCAACTGTTCCAAAAGATGCCTTCTCAACCGACTAACATGCCCCGCCACCATCTCCATGCTTCCAAAAATCCTCCTATGCGTAGTCAAAGCTGCGTCAAGCGCAACAATATTATGAAACGGCAAAGTCCCATCCTCCAATGCCTCATGTACCGCCGCACTCTTACTAACATGCCAATCCTCTTCACCACAAACCACCGAATCAACAGTTCCCCCGCCAAAGTATCTCCGCTTTTTAAAGATGTGACTTGCCTCCTTGCGAATGATAAGGGCCCCGAGGTCAGGGAAACCGAATATTTTGTAGAGACTTAGAACTGCAAAGTCGGGAGCGAGTGAAGAATCAAGGAAGGAGATGGGGGATGTTGCAGACGAAGAAGCTATGTCTAGGAGGGTATATGACTTTGGACCTCTCCGAGCAAGATGGGACCATGATAATGGATATCGAGCACCTGTAACATGAGACTGAGCGGTATACACAAAGAGTTCCGTCTCATCCCCCGGTACCCCGTCAAACCAGCCGGTAACATCCCCATTCTTCAAACATACCGCCCTCTTAGCTTCCTCTCTGATCCCCACCAAACTCGTATGACAAGCCTCATGATAAGCTACTTCAAAGCCATCAACCCTTAGTGTCTCAACCACCAGCTTCACCCCAGCCGTAGCATTCGCCGTGAATACCAAATCAAACTCGGCAGGGTCGACACCTAGGAATTCCATTAAACGGACCCGGACATCTTGGATATGTGCTGTAGTGGTTTGTGACGAAAGTGATGCGGAATGTGGGTTGCCGTAGAGAGTAGTACTTAAGGTTGAAGTGAATGTGGTTAGGAGGGAGACAGGCGGTATAGTTGATCCAGCGTGATCGAAATAAAGGGAGTCTGTTAAGTGTTAGATTATGCAAGTGTATAAACAAAAGATATATTCACCTTTGATCATAGGCCATTCTGTCACCCGGAGTTGTTCCATACGAGTATTAAAATCGGAAGCCATCTTAATGATATTGTATGTATGTACCTAATAAGGTTGTCCGTGTAATACTACCTAACCTAATATGTGTACTTAGATCTCTTATATACCCAACTGTGTCACCTTTCAACCTAATCTACTCCTACTCCTCCGGATCCACCTCCGCCCGGAGCCCCACGGCAATCACACATTACACTGTCTCTCCCAATGGGATAATCTCCAGCCCAGGCCTAAGTGACCGCTGGAGATAGTCGATAACAGCCGGCTCAGATAGGAAGGCTAGCCCTCATAGACCCTAAGGTGCTTCACATGACCCTATCCGGTGTGCAACCCTACTCTGTTAGATAACCCTACCAAATCGCCAAATCCCAAAATGGCTTAATATTCATATACGCGCAGTTTAAATGATCGCGACGCGACGCGAAGAGCGCAACCGTGCGCGATTAACATGGGTTCATGCGGCAATGAATGGAGACCCGTCGGTATGCACGCATTTAGCCATGCGTTGCCTGGGCCAATTCGTAGTCTCTTCCAAGTCTTCATTCAATCTACAAACACCACGCTCTTTACATCCACATCACATTTACTGCATCACGCACCAATTAATTGCATCTCGTCATTACCACATCCACTCATTACACACACACACAATTAAAATATAAAGACGACATTCGCAATTACTACAATGTCAACACTCGGCAAGCGCACTCGCTCGTCTGCTCGTCTCGGTAAGTTCCCTCCCCATCACCGCTCCGCTCCATCGCGCCTTCCTGCTTCTCGAGTCTCAACTAACACAGACTAGCGGAAACCACCGATCCCGCGCAGAACATCCCCGAGGAGTCGCCCCGCCGTGTCAAGCGAGTTCGCTCTGCGGCGCCCACATCCCCCGTCAAAGCTACAGCGGCCGCTTCGATCCCCTACCTCGAAAACACAGAGAACCACCCGCCCCGCCCACCACAATCGCCCACTAAGCGTCGCATTCTCGCCACAACAACACTCTCGCGTCCATCGTCACCTACAAAGTCTCGTCTTCTCCCCGTCACACCCACAACTAAGCGCCACAGAGATGTCACCGCATCGCCATCTACCCCACGCACAGTGGTGATGTCGGCTGGCCGTCTGTTCAAGCGTATGACACCACGGACACCACGGACTTACGATGCGACGGGCTTGGGTACTGATAATGCGCCTTCGACGCCTAGCGAGAGGGGAACGCCAAGCTTAACGGGTTACAAGTCTGTATATCACACTGTCAGACAGTTATATGCTCGTGGGTCGGATCCGGGAGTTCTCATCGGGCGCGACGACGAAAAGGCGGAGATTGAGGGGTTCTTGGAATCGGCAACAAAGAAGGGTCATGGTTGCTTATACGTCTCTGGTCCCCCGGGTACCGGAAAGTCAGCCATGTGCACTGCGTTATCATCAGCATCAGCAAAGGGCGTGGGCATGCAGCATGTCTTCATCAACTGCATGTCAATCAAGTCATCAAAGGATCTGTACATCCAGCTTCTCGCACAGCTTGGGGACACTTCCGAACTTGATCCCGCCACCGCAGTCGCAGAGAGATTCCTCAACGAAGAGGGTGATCCAGCATTAATTGTCCTCGATGAGATCGACCACATTCTCACCATGGGCATGGAGTCACTTCCACGTCTCTTCGAATGGTCTCTACAAACCCCTTCTCGCCTAATCCTAATCGGCATCGCCAACGCTCTCGACCTCACAGACCGGTTCCTCCCCCGTCTCAAGGCCAAGAACCTCAAGCCGACACTATTGCCGTTCCTCCCCTACACCGCTCCGCAAATCAAAAACATCATCCTGACTCGCCTCCGCACTCTGATTCCCGTCGACGCCAAGGACCCAAACTACACGCCCTTCATCCACCCTGCCGCCATCGAGCTCTGCGCTCGGAAAGTCGCCGCCCAAACAGGTGACCTCCGTCGCGCCTTCGAGATCATCCGTCGCTCTCTCGACCTTCTCGAACTCGATTTACACAAAGAATACACGGCATCGTTCACAACTACACGGGCTCCCTTGGTCGAACCGAAGAATCCAAATCACGCGGCGAATCTGAGAGCTGCGCCTGTCCAGGTTAAACAGCCATCGGTTGCAGAGTTGGTCAAGGAGAAGATGGAGGGGTTAACATACGTTACTGCGCCGCGAGTTACCATTGCCCACTTAAACAAGGTAACCACCGCCGCCTTCTCAAATAACTCCTCCCATCGCATGCGCGCTTTAAACCTCCAACAAAAAGCCGCTCTCTGCTCTCTCGTCGCCCTATCCAAACGCCACCGATCCGTCTCCTCAACACCAAGTCGCCACCAGCCTACAGCGCCCACAGTCAAGACGCTCTACGAATCCTACACGAAGCTGTGCACTACGGACTCACTCCTCCACCCACTTACATCGACTGAGTTCCGCGAGGTAGTTAGCTCATTGGAGACGTTAGGCCTGGTTTCGGAGGTTGACGGACGGCCGACGGGGTCACCGAGTAAGCGGGGGAGAAAAATGGCGGGGAGTCTGGACGAGAGACGGGTTGTTAGTTGTGTTGGAGAGGATGAGGCTGAAAGAGCTGTTGAGGGTGTTGGTGCTGAGATCTTGAGGGGAATTTTGAGTGGCGAGGGTCTTGATTAGAGGGGGATATCAGAAAGAAGAAGGATAGGATATGAGATTCATGTTGATATAGATTGGGTTGGGTTGGTTTGGAGTTTGGCGTTTGGGTCTGTTTAATGCATTCATCATTTTGGTTTTTAATTTGTGCGAGTGACTTGAACTACATTGTGATACATGATAATCGAGACATGTGTAATTTGTTTGGAGTAGGTAAGTACGTCTCAAGTCTATGATTGTGGAATGGTCTACCGATTTGTGTACGCATGTACATGCGTCTCACAATCAAGCTTATGTATGTGAAAACTAGAAAACGGGCAAGTACCCTCTCTGAATAATCTATCTAATCAGGTTCCAAATCTATCCCACTAATGTTTCTGAAATTTCATCTTCTTCTTACGAGTCCCAGGCACACTCTAAATACCCTGATCTCGTTCCTTCTCCATCTCTACAAATCTCACCGCTCTCCTCCGAATCTTCTCAAATCTCAAACTTGCTTCAACTTCCTTCTCGAATCCTCGGACTCTCTCTTCATGTTCCCGGTTTGCTGCGTCTTCGACTGCCTTGACATCACTTGCCCGGCCTCTTGTATCACGGAGTTTGACTTCACCTCTAAGCATCTGTTCGTCGAGGGCTTTGATGAGGGTTTCATCAGTGACAAGTTGGGTAGGAACATCTGATGGGCGGGGGTAGGAGGAACCGCCCCATTCACAGGTGAAAGCTAGTTTGCTGCACTCGTGACCTTCTGTTCCCCAGATTAACACCTCGTCACCAGAATAGATCTTCATCCAGTACTTCGAGGGTGTCGCAAACTCGCCTGGTTTATCGCTGGGCAAGTGTACCCCATTGACATAAACCCCTCTCGTGGCTTTACTCGACAGATAGAAATACACTTCCTTCCCAACATTACCATCCTTTCTCCACGGCGCGTCTCGCCTCGGGCCTCCGGCATCATAGCCGCCACCATGTACCAACACCTTGAAAGCAGTTTTAGGAATCCGCGTCTCTCTGAGCTCCTTATGCTGTACCAGATTCTCGGGACTTCTTCCCCACGACATGGCCCCTTCTTTCATAGGAATAACAATTCCCTGTAATGAACTACCAGCCGCTGACTGGAAAGTAGCCAACTCCATCTCCGGCATCCAAATCTCGCTAGATCCAGGCGCCGGCGGAAAGAACTTCATGGCAACGTCCCAAAGCGGGGTCGCATCAGGCTCAAAAACTTCCCGGCGGCTGACAGCCGCAGACTTGAAGCAAAGCATCTGTTGTTGTGTCATCTCTGGGTAGTATAGATGATGAGTGCTTAGTTCATCACCCCAGAAGCGCATCTTGTGAACAGGAGCATCAATTTGTCTGCCTGACGTTGGAATTGGTGGGACCTGGGCAATAAGTCTTAGTTCTGCAGCTTCAGCAGCAGAGGAAACCCGCGGGAAGCTCCCCTTAGCCAGTTCCGGCCTAAGTTTTTTCTGCGTGTGGAACTCCTGTAAAGACATGTCTTCCTCGGAACTAAAGTGGGCCTTGCGCTTGCCAGCACCACCGTTGACCTCGTCGTTTGGACTCTCCTCCAGACGATCTCCTTCACTATCAGACTGGTCCAACGTTTGCGAAGCTACGCCTTCAACCAAGCTTAACACCTGATCTGCAGATTGTCCGTCATCGCCAGTCTTGGAGACCGCAGCATATCCTTCTGGTACATCCAGTGCTGAGTGATACTTGGATTCTTTATCTCCAAGAACCGGGAGAACTCCAGAGTCTCCGTACAACTCTTCCGGTGGCCTCCGATTTTCTACCCCATCATACCCTTGATCCATGTACTTATCCAAAAAGCCACTCGACATGTCCACATCATCAAAAACGTCGTCAACATCACCACCATGTTGGTTTGTAATCTCCTGAATTTCTCCAACTTCCACAAGCTCTTCATCCCACCCCAGACTCTCAAACGACTCGCCCTCTGCAAAACTGCCCGCTGGTGGGTTCAGCCACTGATGTTTAAGCAAATCACAAATGGCCGTCCGGTGTTCCGGTCTCTTTTGCAACATCTCCTGTAAGAAGAATATCCCACAGTCACTGATTTGCATCATCCTTAACGGATATATATTCAGAGGCTGTGTCATAATGGTATGCAGAAGTTGGGAGTGATTGATTCCAGGAGGAGCAGGAAAGGGCGGACACTTAGTCATGATGAAAAAGAGGACACCACCAAGAGACCATACATCTACCAATGGGCCATAACGTTGGCCGCGGGGAGCATTGTACCGGTTTTGCGGATGCCGGTTACCGTTGGAATCGTACTCGGCATATTCAGAGTATACCTCGGGTGCGCAATAGAGCAGAGTCCCGCAGAAAGTCCGTAGGAATGTCTGCTCATTGTCAACCATCTTGGACAGACCGAAATCCGTCAACTTGACCGTAAACGGATCCAACTTGGCAATCAGGATGTTGTCTGGCTTGACATCTCGATGCGTAATGTTCTTGGAGTGCAAATAATCCAAAGCTCCTAACATCTGCATGGCAACACTCTGCCCCAGACGTTCCGGTAAAGTTCCGTTTTCTATAACAAACTTTCCCAAATCACCGCCCGGAACAAACTCCATGATGATGATAAACAACCGATTTTGCCAGTCGGCGTGGTCGACAAATCGGACGATATTGTTATGCGTCACACTCTTCATAATCTTCACCTCGTTCATGACCTTTTGGTCAAGAGTCCCGTTCCGCATAAACTTGCTGTAATCCATTTGTTTCGCTGCGTGTGGATCTCCCGTATACCGGTTGGTCACTTTATACACAGTTGCAAAAGCTCCGTTGCCGAGAAACGGGCCAATATGGTATTTACCACCACCGTCCCAAGGGCGGTTACTGGAAGAAGACGAGACTATTGTTCTAGATGGCGGGGCGCGGGTTGGTGGTGGACCCATAACTCGGGCTTGCGGGAGTGCGCCGCCTCGTGTAGGCTGACCGGTTCGTGGAGGCTGTTTTGGAATTGGCGGGGGCACCATGCTATGTTGTGCGGGTGGAGGTGATGGTGTCCGGGCCGTGAGCCGTTTCTGTGGTGGCTCTGGTTTCTCTTTTGGTGGCTCCTTCTTGGCCTCCACCTGAGCCTTTTTTGCCTTGGCCTCCAACCCAGCTTGCTGCCTCCGATACGTGTATTCAGCAACATTGGCCATGTACGCATCGGCTGAATCACCCTCTCTCTTGGGAATTCTCACAGTAAAGACTAGATCAAGTTCTTGGCTCATCATCAAGATCTTAATGCGACTCCCACTTGTCAAAGTCCTTTGAAAAAAGTCCCGATTCCCAGCACGACTCTTCAAAACATCGTTATCAACAATGGTCCCATTTGTCGAGCGATCCTCCAGCATGACAGTTCCATGCTCATTCACATAGATGCCAAAGTGAGCATTGCTTATGCGTTTCCCCGGATCATTAACCAGGCAAATGTCAGCACGACTCGCATTACGGCCAAAGATGACGCCCAGTATTGGGTCCTTGACCAGATGTGACAGTTTCAAGACAATGATATTGTGCGAGTCAATTGGTCTAACAATCGTGAAGTTGACGGCATCATCGGGTTGGCTGGAGAATCGCTTGTCGTCGGATCGATAGGTATTATTCGTCAAGACATATGGAGAGTTGGCGTCTGCTAGCAACTGGAGTTCTTCTTCGGCGTTGGGAGAGGCGGGGTAGAGAATGCATATTATATCGGCGATGTCGGCTTCGGTGAATGTTGAGGCGGCAGCATCGGTTACGCGATCTGAGTCGGGACTGAGCTGAGAGCACACTAAAGACAAACAGTCAGTATTTGTACATGTAGGTATGACCAGTTTAAGTGGCGGGGTATTTTGAATAACTTACACTGCGTGAGCTGTGTCTGTGTCTGGTCAGCCGGAGTCGACATTGGACCTATGAACTTGTTGTATGGTGGTAGTCGCGTGGCGAAGAAAGGTAAGTGGCGCTAGGAATTGATAAGGTCGTGGGATAAGCAAGTTAGCTCGTCGCGATTTTGATTTGAAGTATGCGATGATGTAGTTGAATGTGAAAGTCGCGTAGAATCAGATGAGGGGCCACAAGTCAATCGCATGTGCATCGGTCGTCAACCTTGTAAAAAAAGAAAACGCAAGACGAAATTCAAAGTCACTATGCATACGTCTATCTAGGCCTCCACCACGATGTATGTATGTACCCAGGGAAAAAGCAATCTACTGGGCTATTAAGTATGTACATATGTACAGATTCACATCCCTTTGGCCAGCCATACCTAGCCACTGCATTCTGTGTCTTTGTTCCTCTCACGGTTGGCCATCCCAGAACCTGTCAGGCCGCGTTGTCGTCCTGTCGCAAGATCCGGTAACTCCCAATGTAAATAAACAACAAGTGGGGCTAGTTGCTGCCTATATCACTGTGCACTGTTGGATCCAGGACACAAAGGTAATTTTAGAATAAACATTGAAATACCACAAGAGTGGGGTTTAGCTAGGCAGCATCTAGGGTTTAGAGGGTGGTGATTAGGGTTGGATATGGAGGTACCCGGTTGGATGTCACACCGGGAGACGACGGTGTTGGAGTTCGGTGTAGAGATTTTGGGGCTCGAGACGGGTCGAGATCTAATTTGGTTACACCCGTATATCACAAACAGCCAACCGACGCCTTCTGAATTCCATATAAAGGTCCTCCCAAATCTGCCGTTCGGGACAGTTCGGTTGTTCAGGACACCTAGGAAGTGCCTTATTCCAAGCCTCTTCATCCGTTCTTAACCAAGGCTTCTTCACAGGCCAATCAGAAAAGTGAATAATACGTGCTTCTTCACGGGCAAGTCTAGCATCCCACGGGTCGGATCCCCAATACGCTGTGTGGTTCTCACTAGCGAATTCTCGAGAGATGAGATCATATGGGCGATGAGGGATGACGGCGGCCGTGGACGAATATAACTCGTTCAAGATCTCCATGTCGTATGTTGATGGGCCTGCTTCGTCGATTGCCTTTTGAACTCTAGCCATCTCGCTGGTCGATGGAGTTAATATGAGGAGTTGAGAGGAGAATGTTGGCGGGGTAGTTGGGAGCCAATAGGCGTGGGGCATGGCGACTGATGCACCTGGGGCGAAGGTGAAGAGAGAATCTAGATTCCCTAGGACTAGAGCGTCTGAATCAAGGAGGACGATCCTCTTATAAGTAGTTTGGTTGAACGCCAGGAGCTTCGTATATGAATCGGCCCATGTAGCTAACACTGTTAGTCTCCCGTCCATACCGTTCTAACACAAACTTACTATCATCAGTCCGTCTATGAATAACCGGCACAGGTACCAACGTAACCCCCAACTCATCCCTCGCCTTCACCAACAACCTACTATCCTTCTTCAACCCCAAAACCCCCTTCTCAGTCGACATACCCTCCGGATACAACAGCACCTTCTCCACTGTACTCCCCAGATCCTTCAAGGCCTGAAAAACCATCAGCGCATTACACAAATACAACCCATTAGTAGCATATAAAACATATGCAAAGCCCGTCTTCTCCTCCGCAGTTTCCACCCCAGCCACATGATCAGTCAGCTGATCTCCCCATCCATACCACACCAACCCCATCAAAGACACCACAAATAAGATACCCACTACTCTAATCAGCCGCGCCGGTGGTCCGAAGAATGTCATTGTGTGTACCGATGAATGCTAAGTGAAGGTCCGGCACAGCTTCCGTGTTCAAAGGGATTTAGTGTTACGTAGGTAGAGAGCTGGGAAACCGTGTGGGGGCCGTGCGACACGTTGTCTTGTTTGTAGAATGTATGGCAAGAGCTCTTACACAACTAGCACGACATATACATATGTACATAGATATAATGCTACTTCTATACAATGTTGTGTTCGCACATCAAACTTACATCTCCATCTATATGCAAAAGTGTCTGACACACCCACCCCTCTCTCAAGCCTCAAGGCTCCTTGTAAGTCCCACCCATGGTTCATCAAAATTGATCTATCTCTCAGTCGAACCGCCGGTGTCGAACCACCATAGTGAATGTCATGCCTCATTTCCCCGCAATTCAATTCACGCGCTCGACTCACCGCCACAACCAAGACCAAGCTTAATCTCGCCCCAGACTCTATTCGCCTCGCCATCAATCATCCCAACCATGTCAGTCCATCCCGATTCTAGAAGCACTGATATGAAACCCCGGTAAAACGATATCCTGATAGAACTAGAACTGGAAGTCGTCTTGCTACGGCATAATGCATACAACACCACATCCTCCCGTCCTGCACATATGGCACTCTGCCGACGTCGTGTTACGCGCCAGTCGAGTCGGTGGATCACTGCATAGTCATCTCACATATACACCCGGTAGAAATCAACATTGATTATTCCGACCGGACCTCCTCAAAGCCTCACTCACTCACTCAATAGAACAAGGATCCATCTCGAACCTTGTATGCATATAACCCACACACCCAAAATAGTATCCTCCTTCTCAGCCTAGCCTCAAAGGGAAATCGTATTACCCATGCTCTTTGCTTCCTCCTCGGCAATTCCCATCACCAACAAACGTCATTTTCTCGTATGTTGTCTATGGGGGGGAAGCACATACATACGTATGTACATACAGACATACAATAATCCGCCAATCTATTTCTCTTGTTTCTCACCAACGAGGGGCTCTTGACGCAATATTATGCAAGGCCGTTTAGTTCGGCTCGGGCGTCGAGCCACAAGTGTAGTTTCCCGTCCGTCGGCCGAAAAGGACCATTCTTTCTTTTCTTCAACAAAAGCCTGTCGGATAACGAGGCTGAGATATCAGTATAGTATAGCACATAAACATGTGGAGTCACTTGCTCGCTCCTATCACTAGCGTCGACTTTGCTGCATGACAATCAATATTTATGGATGGCGCAGTATGTTTAGTTTGAAAGAGATGCAAACAATGTGAATAAATGAAGTAAGAAATAACCTAAGAAATCGAACCAAGAACTGAAAAACGCCAAACTCCGCCAAAAAAAGAAAACGCCACAGAAAACGAAACAAAAAGAACAAGATAAGATGCTAGATAACAATGTAAACGCCAATATACCCTCAAAAGCCCAATAAATACATCACCACTTCTTAGTAGTACCCCCTTCCAGCCGCCATCTGCTGCTGAGCAAACTGCTGCTGCTGCGCATACATGGCCATCTGCTGTTGCTCCATCAACTGCATTTGGAACTGTTGACTCTGGAAAGCCAAACTTTGCATTTGCGCCGCCGTCATCTGTTGAATAGCAGCCGCCGTTTCTCTTTCTCTAATAGCCGCCGCAACATGTGGGTTATATCCTCCCGCCGCCTTCATGACTTCCTTTTCGCGTTGCCGCGCATCAATTGTCCCAATGAGACCTCCGAAACCGGCATCCGAATGGACCATGCTATTGCGAGAGGGGCTGTGGGCATGGTTAATCAAGGGGCCGCGGAGAACTGGAGCCGGAGCGGGAGAGGCGTGCGGAGAGTATTGGTTGTACATCCGGGCTGGTGACGCAGCAAGAGTACCCCGCGAATAGGGCCGAGCATATTGATCAGCGATAGTCCCACGAGAGCAGGGACGGCCCATGGTTCCACGACTTCCAGGTCTACCAATGGTCCCTCTGCTACCGGGTCTCGCTGTATCCATGCTCTCGGGCGTCAACATGCGACTCGGGGCTCTCGAAGCCTGAAGTGCAAGATTCGACCCGTTAGCCATGGAATACATAGAATGCATCCCAGAAGATGTCCGACGGTGATGTCCATTAGGGAAAACCCCTGAGACACGGGACTCATTTGACATTTTTCTAAAATGCGACATGGCAGTTCCGGGTCTTGAGGCGCCCGAGGCGGTAGAGAGACCGCCTGAGGACTGGTTATATTTCGATATGCGCCGCCATTGTTCGTTGAGACTAGTCGATGGGCGAGCATCAAGGTTGACGACGGACCGGGCCGAGTTCATAGATGTGCTCTGGCTTCTATTTCTGTTCTCCACCACCCCGGCGTTGATAGCCTTCACTTTATCCTCAGGTAACGTATCAGCAGCAAAGTTCAACGTAGGTCCAAAGTCAAAGTCGGGGATATCATAGCCCAGAGCGGGCTTCTCTCTATCCTCTTCACTCCCCCCGACAGTCTTCAGTTTCCCCTGGCGCTGCGACGGAACATCCCAATCCGCCGAAGAAAGAATCGAATCCGACGTATCAATTTCCGGCAAAGTAAGTTGTGGAGGGGCCGGTGACGGGGTTCGTTCAGGAGTAGGTTGAGCCTTTGCAGCCGGTGGGTTTGCCGCCGCAAACATAGGATTCGTAACGGAAGGACCAGTCCGCTTAGAGTTCCATGGCGTATAAAATGTGATGGAGGGCATATTGACAGAAGCTGTGCTGGCGTAGAAAACGAGATAGAACGAGTGTGTAGAGAAACGAATGTACAACAACGACGGCCAAGTAGAAAAGACGACGACGACGACGACGATCCAAGATGAATGGTGGGAAACGGAGGGAGATATGCCCGACTTATATCACGAGCCTAAAGCAACGCAACGCACGCCGCACAGCCCTTCTACACCCCTTCACGTACCATTAAGCCCCAAAGACACCGTCAAAGTGCCCGTCGGAACCGCCATTTTGATATCCTCCATACACTTGTTGTCTCAAAGAAACCCCGGTAGTAGCTAGGGACACGCCCTGTTGATTGTTCGCTTCCCTAGCCAGTCTGGTCTGAAAACATCCTCTGTATAACTACAGCCACACGCAGTACTGATAGCATAAAGCCTAGACCAAGTTGATAAAGGCCTGTCGGTCAGTCAACAAACTGCAGATACAGGGCCTACTAGCCTCATTCCAGTCACGTTAGTCACTCATCCACCAATATTGATGTCATCACAAGATTCTATCTCTCTCTTGGTTGGTTCTTTCCTCTTCTGCTTCCCTTCCTACGCCACAGAATACGAACAACGAACGTTCCTTCCCTTTCCTTCACTAGCCATTAAAGAGTAATAACCCCGGTCTTTCTGAGAGAGGCGTGGCTTGAGAGATCCCTGTCATTTGTAGGTCTGACCTCAATGGCACTTTATGGATATATGAGTTTGGATACAGCTGGATATACATACGTGTATGTACAATGAACACCACATTGCATGTACATACATGTACAGATTCACTGTACATCGGTGATACACATCCACAAACAAGTCTTTTTCACGTCAAAATAACAAGATGAGAAATGAAGGTAGATCTAATCCAATCATTCCGTACAACCTACGCACCTTCATTCCAACATTACCACTAACAATTCACAACCACCCACGAAACCTCCTTCCTCTCCCTCTATCCACTCTATCCACGGGAAAACCCAACACCGTCCGTGCCTTATCCAATGCATACGCGCGCAGTCCTCTCGTTCTCGTTCTTCACAAACAAACCATAAACATCCAAACATAAAAAAGAGAAAACCCCTCTACACAAGCTCTTGCACACGCACAGAGCCCCCATATCCAGTCTCCGTTCATGCAAATACAGGCCTTCTCAACACCCCCCGGCCGCCCATCAATTTTCTCTCTCTCCTCCCCCAGCCGTGTATTTATATATCCGATATGCATTTATACCATATCTAAACGTGCGTGCGTACCCTACACACTTTACTCAACCCCCGGAAATCCGTCTGTACACACACTACCGTCCGCACTTTCCCCATCCATCCATTAAGAAAGTAGTTAAACCCCGACCTCCATTACACCGACCACCGTCATTTCCAATCCATACCGCCCTTTCCGGATGTCTCTAGACATAATAAATGACTCCATCTACACCATTATCTAAAACCATATTCAATTGCCTTGTTCGTCCATTACTCCCCTGCATCTGCCCGTGCCTTCCTTCTTCGACTGTGGTATTCTCTATCTCATCTCTGTCCTGCCTCCTTTCATGCTTGACGACAGACAGAAGGAACCTCCACATGCGACCTCGCACAATACCGTACAACATAATCTACATATATTGTACACAACTACTGCACTCATGTCTTTACCTCACTCAGTACGATGAACCATGTTGATGTATGCAATGATATTCCGTGTAACAACAAAAAAAACCAATACAAAGGAAACCCACGTAGTCTAATAATAACCAAACCACACGCAATGGAACACACAATCTATATCCATTTCATACCTCCAGGCTCTTTCCCAGAGACACCCTGTAATCGGCAACATCCCATCCCATGTCCACGTCGGTATCACCCTTCCAGAAACATTGGAACTATCACGTCTCGCCACTGATTAATTGCTGTCCGACGGCCCACGGCTCGTCAACAGGACACAATCTCTCCAGCGATTCGCTTCTTAGTACTACAACAAGAAAAACAAAGTTAGACACAATCTCAGAGACACGCTAATCGCTGTCTATCATCCGTGAAACAAGCCACGCAAATCACTGCGCCCATCCGTCCAACGCCACTATATAGCACCGGACCTGACCGACAAGAATCACGAATAATTAGACAGCTTCCAAAATTAACTTACAGGAACAGGAGCATTCTGCCCCGGTGGAGGTCCCCGCCATTGCTGCTGCTGTGGCGGTCCCCCCTGTTGTGGCGGGTATCCGCGGCCTCCCTGCTGTGGTGGGCCACGCGACCTTGGATCAGGTCCATAAGGACCACCCCGTCCGCCCTGAGGCGGGCCACGGTTTCCCTGCTGTTGAGGCGGGGGACCACCGCGACCACCACCATAGTTTGGCGGCGGGCCACCACGCATTTGTTGCTGTGGAGGTCCTCTGTTTTGTGGTGGCATACCGTTCGGCGGGCCATTGGGAGGGCCACGGTTCTGAGGGGGCATGCCGTTGGGTGGAGGTCCACGACCGTTCGGAGGAGGTCCGCGGCCTCCATTGTTAGGTGGAGGACCACGGTTCTGTGGGGGAGGTCCCCGGTTCTGCGGAGCGCCGTTAGGAGGTCCGCGGTTTTGCATCATGCCATTAGGAGGAGGGCCACCGCGGCCACCACCAGGCATCATACCGGGAGGCATGTTTCCGTTCTGAGCGGACTGGGCGTTCATTGCTGCGAGCTGAGCAACGGTGTTACTAGAAAGCCGTTGCGTAGCCCGACGCATTTCCTCCGTGTGGTAGTTTGAGCGAGGTGCGCCACGGTTGCCCTGCGGGGGGCGTTGGTTGAACTGCGGAGGGCGGGGAGCCGGTTCGGGCGAGCTAAGAACCATTGACTGTAGCTGTGCAGAGGGGGGAGTAGAGCCCATAGCCTCGTAGATAGCACCAGGAGCATAATCGCCATAATCGGGTGTGCGAGTCTGCGGGGCGTGGTTGGCACTAGCACCTGGCGCAAACATGTTGCTCTGCTGGTTTGTAGGAGTGCTAACACGAGCAGGCAACTCTTGTGGCGGCGGTGTTGGTCTTGAGAAAGACTGGAATTGCTGAGGAGTAGGGCCACGAGATTGCATACCCTGTGGTGGCATGCCTTGTGGCGGCATACCCTGTGGAGGTCTTCCTTGAGGAGGCATACCCTGAGGAGGCGCACCCTGAGGCATGCCCTGGGGAGGCATACCTTGGGGAGGCATACCTGGGTTAGACATGCCTTGAGGCGGCATAGGAGGTCTCATTTGAGGAGGTGGCCCACTGGGCGGCATATTGCCGTTAGAAGTTCCTGGTCTTGACATTGACTGAGGGGGCGCATCACTAAAGCCGATGGTCCGAGTGCGCGAAGGCGGGGGACCCGCGGTGGGCGGTCCACTCATCCGGTTGCTACGTTTACTACCCGAGCGCTGATGACGTGGAGGCACACCGTCGGAATCCAACTCGTTAAGCCGGTTTGAAGTTGCCTCTTTGAGTTTTTGTCTCCAGTCAGCCTCCTTCCAGCTGACAGATGAAGGGTCCTTGGTGATGATTTCGGTGACATCCTCGTTGTCGAGATATCCGTAGCGTGTGTTGCGGGGCATGGCGAACATGAGGGAACGAGAGTCGAGGTTGCTGGCAGCCAGGCGAGTAGGCCGACCGTACAAGGCAAAGGTGTCCCAGGTGGGGAACAGGAACTTGAGAAGGAGTTCGAAGCCGCTAACGGCAGGAGGCACCTCGGGCATAACAAAGACGAAACCCTCCGTTGACGAAGGGGGCGAGCTGTGAATAGTAATGTGACCCTCGATCTTGAGGAGAGCAGAGTTGTCTACCAATGCCATGGATTGCGGATACAAGGCATATGCCGCATATGCATCTGAAATAGAGGCAATGGGTTCGATCTTCTTCTGCTTCTTGGGGTTCTCCTTCCGCACATCATAGAACTTGATATCTCCCTTGAGTGTAGGCCCGGACTTATCGTATGCCGACTTTTTCTTGTTCGCCTTCTGGTAGGCCTTTTCATCTGGTGGTGTAATTACACACCAGCACCGACGCCACGGGGTACCGGCACCGAAACGGACACGGACCCAGGACTCTGATGGCACTACCGCACGGCTAAGAATCAAGTTGATATTGTTGAGTGTGCGAGCCTTTCCGGCAATCAAAGCACCAGTGTATGCTTCCTGGAGACAGTTGTTTTCGTAAATGGCGAGGCGAATGGCTGATGTCCACTGGACAAGATCGTCATGTGAGTTGAAGTGAAGAAGATAACGATTACGACCAGCGGTTGAGACACTAAGAATGTTCTGAAGGGGCTGTTCGTTGCCACGAGTGGGAAGAGAGTCAATCTATAAGACGGTTAGCATGTTTGCGACGTAGAGGTAAAGGCTCATTGTTATTCACCATCTTCACTGAAGCATCTGTCATGTTGATAAACTTGGGCAAAACCTCGCCATCGTCACCAGCAGCATCAAGCTCAGCAGCATCCCAAAGAGACAAAACAGTGCCAACCATCTGGGCGAAGCACTCGGTCCACGAGCGATCAGCGTTTGGCTTTCCATTGCTGTCCTGGTCATCGAGCTTCAGAAAGTAACCCTCCTGATAGAGCTTGTTCCCATGGCTGTTCAACAGGGTGAAAATGTGCTGCAGCTCAGGGATAGTATCCTCGTTGACTTCCATGATGGTAGGTTGGTGCGTTTGCACAATAGACATAGGCCGTGAATCACGGCGAAGACGGGTAGTAGCGGTAGTAGCCGAAGTGCCGTTAGAGCGGGTCGAAGCACCGTCGTCTTGCGAGTTAGTGAGAGACTCAGGAGTGACAGGCCGGGGTACTGATTGGATCTTGGGCTGAATATCTGAAAGAGGAAATTGTGAAGCAATGACCGAACGTTCCGAAGCGGAGCGGGCGTGGCGGATGGCCCGCTGTGAGTTGCGGCGCGAATGCGAAAATGTGGCGGTAAAAGACCGGGTCCGGGTGGGCACGGGGTTCGGAGGCGAGTCAAGTGGCGGTGACGGAGACGGAGTCGGGTTTCCGGCGGCCTGGATGATGTCGCCGGTAGAGAATGAAGAAGATAGAAAGGACAGTACTGTAAGTTGAAAGCAATGCGACGAAGCGCGATAGCCAAAGGGTTAGACAAAGATCCAAAACGGGACTGCTTAGAGGGATGAATGACGTTGGAGTGTGGCGGAGTGAAAAAAAAGAAAGAAAAAATAGGATAATAGCGGTAATAGTAATGATGGCCAAGGAATATAAATGCCAGACAAGGTTTCCAAATCCACGGGATGAGTCTCCAACAAGTGTCCAAGACACCAGATTGACGGATTAACGGCCGTGGATTATCGCCAAAAGCGTCTTAGTGGCTGACTAGATGACGGATGGGGCGGTGATGTGGCGGCTATAATAGCCTGTGATGACAAAAGAAGAGACGACGAGGCGCACAAAAGAAAGAATAAAGGGCAACTTCTTAGAAAAAAACAAAGAAGAACAAAGAAAAATCAAACTACCAAATGTTCCAGACAAGCCGAAAGCGCATACGTAAACACTTGTAACAAGATGATGCGCCGGGTGCGGTGTGCGTTTTGCTGCAGGTACGTACGATATAGTGGAAGGAGTGGATAATGAGGGGAGAATTGAGACGGTAACGCCAAGCTATTAGTAGCCCACTACAGCAAGCGACTGCACAATGTCATGCGGCAGGAACGAGCGCCCAGAGGGTGGATGCGTGCGTTGTTCTTTGATCAAGGGGCCGGGGAAGGGAAGGAAAGGTAGAAAAGGGAAGGGGCGTGGGTGCGTATGGGTGTGTGGGGGGCAAGACGATGATCCAAAGGGCAATTGCAGACTAGGAAAGGTAAAAGTGGGTTGGCGAGCCAGCCATGAACCAGTGTTATAATCCGTCGTCGCAATTCAGGGAACTGACAGGTGTAAAAGGTACATATAGACGTGCAGAAAGGCACAGAAAAACATACAAAAGCCGACTCTATAAAAACTGAATCCGAAACAGGTACCAGCAAACCCGAGAGCACTGACAATGACGCTCCGAGAGCGTGGAGGGGGAAAAAGGGACCTGCTCTAGTAAGCAAGGAATCTCCGGGTGAAGCGCGCAAGCGGATACGGCAGGCAGGTAGGAGGAACAGGAACAGAGCAGGGAAGGTAGTGCAAAGAGTGACAAGAAAGCGAACGACTGACACGATCCAAAGGGGGAAGGAGAGACGTAGTTGCACGTTGCCGGATTCTCTAGAATATAAAGAAACGCGGGGTGAAGGAGCGACGTCAGTTTAAAATTGGAGGACGTCCGTCTCAGCGTGGGAAAGCCAACCACATATGACACAACCACTGAGCACACACGGCCATGGAATCGGCGGAAACTAGATAATTCATGTCTCTCGTTCTTGGGCCGACCCGTCTAGTCCATGCGCATAGAAGCATGTCCGTGTGTCGCTGTCAATCGACAACATGCCGTTACTTCCGTAAACGGTGACAGAACAATTGTGCCCTGATTGAAGCCACATAGCCACCAAGAGGAAGATCATCTTTCCAACCAAGCCTGTACGACATGCGAATGTGGCTGCCTGGAGAGGGATGTAGAGAAAGCTCGTAGCAAAGAACGACATAAAGAAAGGGGATCTTTAGTCTGGTTGCCCCTGTATAGTCGGTTGGGAGATCGGCCTGGTATGTACAATACATACATACGTACAACATTGAAGATGACCCGGTTTTGCCAGATCAGGAGAAGGCAGCTGGTACCGGTAACCGACCGATCGCCGCTGGGCTGGAAGTTCTCCTTCTTGTTGGACGGACGAACAGATAACTTGCAGACTGGACCTTGCAGCGGGAATGGCTTTGTGGATTGATGCAGACAAGATGAATCTCGTACAACCAAATATTTGGCAGAGCACACACAACGTCCCCGATACATCCCCGACCCCGACCCAATGTATATGCATGTCATACGGTGAGCTTGGTAAGCGCTAGTATAATCCACTAACAGCGTAACTAGCATTCAACTTGAATGAGAGGCATGACGATGATGTCAGGCATATGACCAGACGACTTCTGCGTAGCACTGCCAAGGTGCATGTAAAGGCAAGGACCCCACATCCCGGTCTTCCAACCGGTCTGCGCTCTCGAATCCCGAGAGAAGAGAGTTTGGCTGGCCACTAATGGAAGAAGCCCGCAGGTCAGTCAGGGGGATTGAGGCCCTGTGTGGCAGGTCACAGCCATACAAAACAAGTGTCTGGAAAAATCCGCCGAACAAAACTAATTGGTTCGAAACGTATTCCGATCACACTATGGCCGTTATTGAATCTGGCGACAATAATGGTAAAATGCAGGGACCCTCTTTGAAAGTGGTGCGTAGAAGGAGCCAATGAGCATTTTACTACGCAATAGTCAAAACCGCGGCCGATCCACCCGGAGTTAAGCATGTATTGATAATAAGAGCACGCATGTAACCCGGCGCCACTTGGCATGTTGGACGGCGTCTCTCAAATCCGCATTTCAATGTTCCTGGCATATGGCCCAACAGAACTGGTTGACAACGTCCAGTGACGACATACTGTGGCTGGCAGTACACGCCGTGTCACTCGACTTTACCAGTGTCTGGCTTTCACTGTGTATGAAAGAGCAGAGGGCCTTGTGGTATAGAGGGGCTTCTGCAAACAGGGAAGAATTGCATCGGCTCACCGTTGCCAAGACATTTTGGGCTGTCCGGCAATACGAAGTATAACCATCCAGTCAGCCATGCATGCATCCAAAGGCAGGCCCGCCAAGTTGACGCTGTTCCCGGCTTGTAACCAAAATGAACGGATAATGCGGTCTGAATTGCGGTGAGCCGCCACACAACTAACTTCCGTATGTTGTACTTGGGCAGTGCAATCCCACTTGGAGGTGTAGGTAGCTGTCTTGCTTGGCAAAGGTGGGGAAGGAAGAATGAGCAAGTTACCAAGAACCCAACCTGATTGATGTCCACCTCGTGTCATCTCATCAGCTTGGCAGCATTATTTGATGGTTGGTGTCCAATATCGCCACTGTATCAGCGCCAATGGTCGATTTGTCATTCGGTCAATCCCCAAAAGCAGTCTCAACCAAACTACCAACGTTTCGTAGTCAAGCAGACAAGCAGACAACAATGACACGAGACCGTTTCATGGAAATAGCCGCCTTGGGCTTCAATAACACCGCCAGTCGGTCCCCGGCTTGCACCGAGCATATCTGCAAACAATCAAAATGTAGAGCTTGCGTAATGCCGAGACAAGGGGCTGGATCCAAGAACAGGGCGGAAGGTAAACCAGGGCAAGACGACAGAGAATCAATGTTAAGGCGAACGACACGGCTCAGGTGGTCTGAATGTTTCTCGCCGCATGACGTAGGTATAGTAGATATAGTAGCGGCGAAAAGTGTAAGAAGGCGAGTGAACGAACGGACGACTGTCTGGCGCATTGGACTCTTGGAACATGTTTGAAGATCCAGAAACTGATGCTGGGAGAAACAATGGTGACGAAAGACAGAAACAAAGAGGAAAAGACGATATCAAAGTAAGAATCGAAAATGGTGAAGTGAAGAGCAATTTCAAGTAGACTTCTACTCGACGTCACTCGGGTAGATTGAAGTGAAGAAAACTTGGGAAACAATGTGAAAACATACCTTTACTGCCCTTCCGCGAGTGAGTACGCTCCGGATGTTGCTGGACACTCATCGTAAGGCTAACGGTAAAAACAAATGGAACACGTTTCCAAGAAACAAAAATTCAAAGATGATATGAAAAAGATCAAGAATCGAAATATGTTCAAAAGATGAATCAAAAAGATTCAAGAAACCAACAACTGGACAAAAGAAATGTAATATATGGTTTAGAGCCAGTAAGTCGGTCAGTAGTCAATGGCAGCGGCGGATGCAAGCGCAGTATATCCGTTATGCGTAGTACTGTGCTCAAAATCCCAAAAGAGGTAACAGACAGAGCACAAGCTACAAGACAAAGCAACAGTCTTAACAATCAATTGATTGATAAATTCGGACAGCAAACGAAACAAAGATGTAAACCATAAAGTAACGGGGAAAAAAAGAACAAAATGTGTCTAGTCAACGTCATGAACCGGCAGAGACGTCAGATATATCACAAAAAAAGAAGTTTACACAAAGGAAACAAATCAGGAAAGAACGGCGGGACAGGGAAGGATCTGAGAGGGGGTAGTTGTTTCCTAACTGTTAGAAGCAGCGATTTTTTTATCCCATCAGGTTGGACAGTTGGCGAGATATAAAAGGGCCTAACAGAACAGAACAGATGGGTTTAAAGTCAATGCCAAGTGTTTTTGATTCTGGCTTAGTTCCAGCTTTGGGAGCCTTGTTTCCCCTTCGCTTCCCTTTTTCTCATGACCAAAAACGGTTGGTGTATGAAATTAGTATACAATTTGATTTGAGCCTTGGCCGATGAACGGGGATAGAACGAGCCAAAGCACCGACAACGATGACGATGGGAAACATGGAAAGAGGTTGGTAATGTTTAGAGGAGAGAATACAGGGATTTACGAAAGTCGATGACAATTGCTGGCTATGACCGACTTGTTGTGTAATTAGAGACATATTAAGCCGCCGTGCCGGTGTTTTAACGGTCCAAACGGAAATAATCTCAACTCCCTTAACCGCCAACGTCATCCCGCTTATTCCAGTCTCTTAATCATGTCCGGACGAAAAAATAGCAGCCGTCAAATTCATCACTCGCCTGTCATTCATCATTCCAATCTTCAATCTTCAATACGTTTTCATCTCACATCGTAAGCTTACATAATCTACATCTTACTCTCCCGCTGCAACAACTACCGTATCCGCTTGAAACGAATCAATTGAGGAAACCGCATCCAAAGACGGCTGACGACTTGCACATCCCTTCCGAAAACACACGCATGGTGGTCCCTTGAGCTGAAGGTACCCCGTGTAAAGCGATGTGCAACGTGCAGCGCTACAGGTCAAAAATAACCTTTTCACGAACCAGCCAACAGCGCTTCTAAACCACCCTATCGCATTCAACATGCATTAAGGTGAATCCACCATGATTCCCAATTCAGCTGGTCTTGTTGCTTGGTTGGAAAAGAGTTCCTCATCTTTTGATTCCTTTTCTCCTGAAAGCCCCAGATTTTCATGTCTTTGAGTCCCTAACTGCTTGCGTTTTTCCATCCTTCCTTAACGATACACATATGCATCTCCATTTTGCCGCTGTTTGCGCAAACCCGACCGCTCGTCGTTCTGTTCATCAGGGACCTCCTTCACTCGTTGGATATGCAGGCAAATCAAAATCCCACCTGACTTGTTTAACCGCGCCTCAAGATTGTCAAGCTCCAAATCGGGCTTAGCACACACATCCAAAGGAGCGAGCTGTTACCTTGTGTGGACCCATCAAGAAGACATGTTGGGGATAGAGGAGACATCTCGACTAGGTTGATGTCAATAACTCATTACGAAGGAGTACGGATATATTGTGCAAACGTCATCTAGCGTGGCTACGTCTTTGGCTGACGTACTATGGCAAATACTGGTGGCCAATTGATGTGCCATGTCGATCTTGTCTGCCGTTTAGTCATAGGGTTAGGGTGATTCGCGATATTAGAGTTAACCTCGTTAGTCTTTCGTTAGGGGGCAAACCAAAACTGTACCACCCAAACATTCACGGGAAGTTGGTGTCTACATGGTCGAGGTTTATATCATCAAAGTTGATAACCAAGCCTACCCATAGCCACATCGTTATAGTTTGAATTCCCAACTAGGTAATGGATATCAACCTCATGTATAAGAATCACGTGGGTGGTCACATGACCAATGCATCCTCGTTCTCGGAGCATTACTATCTCCACACTCACGTCATCACACGGTTCGTACGAGTCTCCAACTTTGAGCTGGTGCACAGTACATTGACCGCGTATCAATTCGTCTTTAGTTTCTATCCAAATTACAATATAAACTGATTACTGATTTGTTATATTTGGGCCACCTACGCAGATCTACTGTATCGCCCGTGTAAACTGATCTAATTACAGTATCATGTTATGCCCCCAGTCTTCTTTGGTCCCATCCGACTTCCGCAAGTCCGTAGTACGGGCCAATTAAACGTGGCTCACAATTTCCTTTCCCCATTGCGGCGCAATGTTCCGCAATGTGTTCGTACCCGACCCGGCTCCGTCACCCGGCGTCTATTCAGCTCCACACCGCTCGTGTCATCTCCAAAAGTCGCCATAACTCCCGATCCGTCAAACGCCCCCACGTCACAGATATCCAATCCGGCCGGTATATCAGATCCGGCCGACCCAGCTGGTCTTTTACCTACGTTGCCGTTCCGGTTTGAAACTGGGTTTGCACTATTAGCTAAGAAGAAGCCAAGGGCATTTCCCCCGCCGTTTTTAAGTCCCCCTTCAAAGAGCTTCTCAGACCCGTTGAGTACACATGCGGAGCCTACGATCAATGGAACGGTTATTGGAGGGACAACAAATGGTGATGATGCGGTTTATGCGGGCAAGTACTTTTTGGCAGTGAACGATGGAGTTGGTGCGTGGTCGAGGAGACCTAGGGGACACGCGGGGTATGAATTCTTAAAAGTTTAAGTTTAGGTTCGTTACTAACGTACTCTAGGCTTTGGTCGAGGTTAATGATCCATTATTGGGTTCTTGCGATTCAAAAGGACATGATAGAACAGGCAAAATCAGCACCATCTGATACAATGCCCCACTATGTTCCTAACCCAATAAGTTATTTACAAGAGGCATACGAAAAGACAATTGAGAGTACAAAGGGGCCACCCGAATGCTATGGAACAACCACCGTAGCTAGCGCCCAGCTTTCCTTCCGTGGCGATACAGTTGACAAAATATCACCTGTCCTGCACATCACGAATCTCGGCGACTCCCAAACCATAGTCATCCGTCCCAACCCACGAAAAGTCCTCTTCAAGTCCAAAGAACAATGGCACTGGTTCGACTGTCCCCGCCAACTCGGCACCAACAGTCCCGACGAGCCAGCCAAAAGCGCCGATATAACCGTCTTGGATATTTCCACGGGCGATATCATATTGGTGGTTTCCGACGGTGTAACTGATAATTTATGGGAACATGAAATTGTAGAGGCTGTCATCCAAGGCCTCGAAGCATGGGAAACGAATAAGAACGGCGAACAACATGAGATGGATTGCATGACATTTGTCGCCGTCACTTTACGTGAAGCTGCCAAGGTCATCGCCTTCGACCACTACGCAGAAAGCCCATACATGGAGCGCGCAATCGACGAAGGTCTCGCAAGTGAAGGTGGAAAACCAGACGATATAAGTGTCGTGGTTGGTCGTTGTGTTCGGAATACTGCGTAATCTTGTCGCATAGGATCGTAGGATTTACGGGTTATATAGGGTTACAGTAATCTAGCAATGGGTGGGGTTATATCAAAGGCGGTGAACCAAACTTTTTTTATGCCGGATTAGATCTTGTTGGTGTTTGAGTATTTTGAATGCGCTTTGGAGAGGCATTGAGCGTGACTTTTGCGAATAATTTGGTCGATTTTGTCCTGTCCTTTCTTTGATATATTGTTTTTTTTGGTTGCGAGATTTAGATCGCATAGTTGGGTTACTCGACACGGAGATACATATACCGATAATCTTATAAAACGACAAAATGAGAGGCAAGCGGTCGAAGCAGTATCGCAAGTTGGTGGAGCAGTACCAGATGGCTTTTGGCTTCAGAGAGCCATATCAGATTCTGGGTATGTCTTGGAAGAATACGGATAGTTGGAATGGCTACTAATGAGAACAGTCGACGCGGATATGATCAAGGACTGCTACCGTCAAAAGATGGACTTAATCGCTCTTCTTAAGCGGACTCTCCACGCCAAGGAGATCAAGCCTAGTAAGTCACATAACTTTCCACTTTACTCTATAGCCCATCAACTAACCCACCCAGTGGTAACCCAATGCTGCATGCGCCACCTCTACGCCGACAAAGAAACCCCCGAAATCGCCTCCATAATAACACACGCGCAAACCGCCTACGCCCGCGCCTTCTGCGGCCACCACCCCACCGCCCACCCCACCCCGCTCAGCACAACCGACTGTCTCAAGTCCCTCGTAGACGGGAAATCCACCGGCAAAAACGCAAAGCACTATGTCGTCGCCACACAAGACCAGGAGGCTAGACGGGCCATGCGCGAAATTAAAGGCGTTCCTCTAATTTTCGAACGGAGAGGCGTCGTTATCATGGAGCCCATGGCTGATGTTAGTAAAGAGGAGAAGATGCGGGAGGAAATGAGTAAGTTCCGGGTAGGTTTGAAGAGAAAGCGGGAAGAGGAGAAGAAGGTGGATACGACTGAAGTGGCCAAGGAGGAATCTACGCCGGAAGAAGGCGAGAAGAAAAAGAAGAAGAAGAAGAATTATGGACGGAAACAACCAAATCCTCTCTCTGTCAAAAAGGCAAAGAAGCCGACTGAGAATAAGAAGGCCGTGACGGATACCGGGGCCGCGGAAAAGACGACGAAGAAGCGGAGAAAGACCTCTGCAACTACCACACCTTCTACAGCTGCACCGGAGACGGCTGCGTAAGGTGGACAGAGTAGATAGACCTTGATATTGATTGATACCTCCCTCATACATAAAACATAAATGCATTCAACCCCCGACCCTAGAACCAAACGACCCACCTTGAAGGTATACATACAATGTAAATCCGACATGCACTATCCATCCAATCCATCATCCGTGAATACCCACCAAAAATGCTCCCTACAACCCGTCTTCTCGCATGCCGAATCACCTTGTACACGCGGGCGACCTGTTCCCTGTGTACCACGGCAAACAACGTGTTGACAGAGTTACAAAAGACTCGGCCGTTTACACTTGAGAAAGTGGAGATGGTGGAGGGGACTCCGTGGAATGATCTTTATACCTTTGATGTGCCGGTTGTAAGTTTACCTTTAGATTCATGGATTTGAATGAGGACTGATAGTTTATAGATTCACATCTCTAAAGAGGGGTCACCACCCGAGGATCCTACGAAGGCAAGCAAGGCCGTTCGTCTCATGCATCGGTTGAACCCCACTGAAGTCCTCGCCAAAATGGACCTCGTCGATGGGAAATCCACATAGTTCACAAATCACATACATCCAAGTAACCAAACTAATAAATCATTATGCAATAAACCCAAAACAAAAACAACGCTATTTGGTATAACCCGCCCAAACTCCACAAAAACAGCAAAAGTATACATCCCATCCGTCCACGGCCGTTACTTCTCATAAGCAGGAAGTTGTTCGTGTTCAGGCTCATGTGAATCGTCATCTGTCACATGAGACACCTCATTTTCACCACCTTCGAGAACTTGTCCTTCCTCTGATACACCGTTGGGCATCACCGGAGAACCAAGACCAAAGTCAAAGTGATCTCTGACCTCCAAAACTGGTGCGATTACCTCTGATGATGTTCCATTCATATGAACTCCCGAATCACCTTCTCCATCGCGAGACCCGCCACTGGTGCTATTTAGATCGGGACTATCCCGTGATGACCGTATAGGGTTGCCGATCAACTGTAACCGCTCCAACTCTAATCTATCTTCAGGTCTTATAGAAGCTTGACCACCCTCCGATGTCGGCTGTGAAAGTGCCACCCGGGATGAAACAGACCTCAATGGATGGCGGAAACTTTGCGTAACGTGCAACTGCGGGGCACTCGGATTGGGGTAGGACTGCTCTTCAATCTCCTCGAGAGGCGGGGCACTGGGTTCAACCATATCCATTGCTGGTGGCGCACTTGGGATAGCTGGTGGGGGATATCGGGGTTCAGCATCGTAAATGTCGTCATCGTCCAAAGGAGGAGCAGAAGGTCCATTGGCCATAGATGAAGACCCAGCTGTTTCAATCTCGTCTTCCTCCATAGGTGGCCGACTAGGTAATAAAGCTTGTTCCTGTCGTCTAATTCGTTCCTTTTCTGACAATTGCGACTCGTCTATAGCATAAGGAGAAGCCACATAGCGAGGCGCATCGCCATTTGTATAAGGTGCGGGTGGTGGCTCAAGAGGAGGTGGCATAGACATGTATGAAGAAGAACCCAAGTTTAGTGCTGGCACAGCCATTGGTCGTTTCTGGTCTGGTATCCATCCTCGAGACCTTGGATCTGAAGGAGAGACTGAACTCTGAGATGGAGCCTGGGACAATGCTGTTTGAGCAAGAGCATGCGCTTCAATTTGTGCTCTCGCCTCAGCTAACTGTGCTTGTGCCTCAGCTAGAGCATTTGATTCCGTTTCTTGTTGTGCCTGGGCTGCTTGTTCCCGAGCTAGTCTAGCAGCATCTCTTGAACTATCACTTGTGCCGATAACCAATGGGAAGCAATGAGAGACAACACCCTTTTCTCGTCGAAGTGGGGCTGTTTCAATAGGTGTAATCATTGGACTACCATGTGTAGCCTGAGAGTTGACATCGGTAGTGGCAATAGTCCGTGGAACAGCCATAAGCGTAGCCGAAGAAGTCCCCCCACTCTGGAATTGGTTGGACAGGCGACCACCCAAATCAACTATGAATTCGACAAAATATTGGAAGCTAACCATTTCCCCTGGAGTACCGGAATTTGTAGGAAAAGCGTCCTCGGGAATTCTGATGATCGCCGTTACTGTAGCCTCGAGGCTAACTGGGTCGACGAGGAGAGGTAAAAGTACTTGACGTAGGTCCTTGCGGAACACACTGACAGAGCTAGTCGAGGACAAAGACAACCCACCAAGGCCTGTCTTAGACTTTGGTAGTATATCTGCATCACTAAGCTTAGCCCTTTCCTCTTTAGACATGCTCATATCAAAAGCTCCCGGATGCGGTGCAATATCAATGCGGGTTTGTCGGAATAACGTCACAATTATTCCATGCATGCTCTTTAACGGCCGGTTATGTTGAACAGTAACTCTTGCCGTGACCGAGTCACCCGCCAAATATCCACCCTTGAGCAACTCCACCTCAGTTTTGATAGTCTTCCGTTCGATATTAGCCGCTTTGATGGATACATGGCCGCGGTGGGTAGGCGTTCCTGAGCCAGAAATAGACCCTGGAATGGACCCAGGAGGCTCACCCAGTCGATAACTTGTGGCCGTCCCAGTTCCGGTCCCCGTACTTGTGGTCGCCGTGTCACCGCTAGCTTCGCTTCGGTTTTCTAGTTGCTCCGAGTTCCGAGTTCCTCGAGGGTCTTCTGAGTTGGTAGATGGCGCAATGGATGCTAGGTCAGTCGTATCGGTTGCTGCAGGTTCGGAGAGTGAGGGCCGTTCGGTCTGGTTGGCGTCCATGCTGATGGTTCTATCAATAGCTGGCAGTGGCGGTCGTTTTCTTCGTCTTTTAGCTCGTGATATTGGTTCAATATAGATCTGGAATGGCTTTGGAGGCGGTATCATCCCAACGTCGATTTTCTCGCTTAGTTGTACTCGTCTGTTACATTGAACTGTGGGCCCGATGGTCGTTGGCCGTGTCATAGTCGCAACAATGTCGTATCCAATGGTCCCTCGTTCAAAGTCAATGTTGCTTGGCAAGTCACCTTTCGGGAATAAGAGTGTAAATGCAAAGCGATATTGGCCACGCTCAAGCTTCCCCTCTCCGCATAGTACCTGCTCGTCTTGGAAGATGGTGGCATAGCCGTTTCCATGATACTGAAGGCCACTCTGGCCAATGGGTGGTACTACATTATCGTGCACTGCTGTTGTACTTTTGTAAACGCGAACAAATCCATGCAGCGCCACCGTCAGATGTGTGATGCGAATTGGCTTCTCCGTGGCCAGGATAACTCGGCCTTCTAGAACATCACCGGGTGAATGTATTTTATGCGGCCACTTTGGTTCAATATGAAAGTCGGCGAGGTTCGTTCTCATCGGGCGAAATGGCAGCAAACGCGAGAGTATCTTTCGACTTGTAGATTTGCCAGACTTTCCGGAGCCGGAGCCATTGGCCTTGTCCGTGGCCTTATCCGTGGCCCTGTCGTTCGAAGGAGTACTTGCATTGGCGGCTGTTTGGCTAGTAAGTGGCGGAGACGGTACAGAAGGTGTCACAGAACCGGAGGTGGATCGGGGCGGAGGGGGATGCGGCCGGGAGAGCTGGGCGCTACTCATTCCTCTCTGGTGGGGTAGACTCAAGACTCAGGTCAGGCGCAAGACGGCGCTGTCCCAGGCCAGGTCTTGTAGCGGGGAATGAACCCAGATCGTAAAGGGGGCGAGTCGGGTCGCTAAGGTGGGCCGCGTTGGGCCGGTTGTCGAGATGCGAATACGGTTTGAAGGAGTGGGAGCGGAATCGGGGGTCTGCGGATACCGTTTGGTTCAGCCGTCGCAAATAGTGCAGACAAAGCTGGTCATGGAGATAGAAGCTAAAACTGAGATATAGCAAGAATGAGGAGGAGGATGAAAGGCAACGCCAGAGGATCACGGTATATGGTACGACAAGAAATAGCTATGTCGATTGATAGTGACGGATGTCTCGAGTGAATGTGAAATTAGGAAGGGACCGTAACAAGCTATAGCTCAAGAAAAAAAAAGGAAATAAGAGAAGAAAGAAAAAGGAATGACTAGACGATAAGGCAAACAAGAGCCATTCGACATGCACTTTGGTAAATTCAAAAATGGTGGGTAATCAAGGACAATGAATTATCGCGTGTCAACGACATTTAAGAATGAAGACTTAATACACGGGGACGACGAGGCATCTGATAGAATGGAGAACGAGATAGGACAGGGAAGCCACAGCACAGCAGCACAGGATACTTCACAGGATATGATGGCCCGTCCAGTTATGAAGCTTGGAGAGAAGAGAGAAGAACACGGAAAAAGGAAGATGATTTTCAGTGAACGAACCACTGTCGAGTCAACTGTAAGGGTCACTAATTCAGGACTGCAGGGCTTAATTGTTCCTGATAAATAGCGGCTGGGAGGGCACTAAGGTTCAACTACGAGTGCAGTAATACAACAAGTTGTTGTCTTGAATTGAGTATCGAAGGACTTGACACAATGTGTTGGCATAGACGCACGTTTAGGTAGTGTTAGTCGTCATCAATATCCCACTTTTCTTCTTATCGTGTACTCGAGAACTAAATACTGTATAAGCGCAAGTAGTTTGCTTTGCATGTTCGCATACCCTGTAAACTTCAACCAACGGTCAGACATGCACGTATGTAAATGGCCACTAAAAGTGTAAAAACCCATTCATTGGTGTTTCTAGTTTCCAAGGCTAACAAGTTACTTGTTGTATTCTTTAACGTCTACCTGAACAGCGAGAACCATCAATACGACGGCAAACTAACAAGTTATGTCCTACCTTCTTTACATATGTTTAGTACATAAATCACCGTTGTGCTCCCGCAATACATACCCGCTTTCCGTCACTTCTCCATCGGTCTGGCGTGCTGCATGATGGAATCCTTCTTCTGTTCTCAGCGTCCGTCAGAGCCCTGGTAATAGGTCCCATAGGAATCACAATCTATATGGCAAGGCCCATTTAGTTATAGGGAAAGCCTTGGCAAGAAGCTCTCCATGTACGACATGTGTCCGTACTTCTGATGCCAAGATTGTGCACAAAGGCTTGATCGATTTTAACTCTGAAGAAACAAAAACTGCCGATACAAAACGATAATCACCAGCCCAAGTTTTCTGTCTTCTCATAACGCCAAACAACAATACGCAATGAAACTATTGGAGATAACAACGTCCCTCCCCAACCAGGCTCTCCACTCTTTCGATTCAGAGCTTCCTGATCTAGATATATTTTTCAAGGTAAAAGCTTGTTCCCCCGCAGAGAAGCGACTCTCCCGGTGGAGCAACCTATACCATCTCAAAAACGCTCTAACTCGGCCATTTTGATGACACCATCGCTATTAATTCATGAATCTACCAACGTAATCTGGTGGAGTGTTTGTGAATACGCAACGAGCAAAAAGTGAGCAAGCAAAAGATTATTAATACGGTAGTCTCCGATACGGGGAATCGAACCCCGGCCTTCTCGGATCAACTTCCAGGAAGATGAGAGCGAGATATCCTAGCCCCTAGACCATATCGGATTCACTTGTTTGTGGAAATTTGATGCTTTTCAGAGTTCAAGAAGCATCCGATACGGAATTTTCCGGCTTCCGTGAACCCGTCAGTCACCCCAGTCATGTCTTAACTAGTGTATTTCGTAAACTAGCTGAACGGCCATGTTTTACCCAACATACACTCAGATAAACGGACTTCCGGGGCCCCTCCGGCGTCGTTTTCTTGAGTCTCGATAACGGCGGAAATCCCAACAATCTCCGGATCGATGGTGTAGTTGGTTATCACGTTTGTCTAACAGTAACTCAAGTTGCCTGGACACAAAAGGTCGGCGGTTCAAGTCCGCCTCGATTCACTTTTTGACCCCCTCACGAGGTTCTTCTCGCCCTCATTTTTGTCTCCTTCCGTTGCTTTTTCTCTGCCGTGTCGTTCATCTTCATTGACGTTGTGTTTGTCATTGAATTTCCACTCTCGGTAATGAAAACGCACTGGCTGACAAACAACGAGGCGTCCCTGTGTACGACCACAGACATGGGAAGAAACCCGGTAACCCTAAGTAGTGGCAATCCCAACCTCCGCTATGACGCAACCCTGATTGCTTGGGATACAACCTGAGAGCTTCCCCAGCTTGACCCTTGGGCAATGACGATGCGATGAGATACATAGATTAATGTGTTGTAGCCTTTTGTTAATCGTCGCTAACCGGGCCTAATATTGACGTACACCTACTAATGTTGATTCTGTCCTGGGTCATTTGCGCCGTTGAATACACTCTTTCACTACCGCGACCGCTATATCCCGCGCCTTGCGACAACTAACGACAACGACTTGCGACGATCACTCACGATACCTTACGATACCCAACCATACACGACCCCTCTACAATGTCTTCCTATCAGACCGGCGACGGATATATGGCCGAGTCTGGCCTTGAACTGGGCATGGAACAGCTACAGTTTGACGCGGCTAGCCAGCTGCCTATGTTTGTAGTGGAACAAGTTCAGATGCAGTTCTCGATTGCGGCGGACTTTGTGGCGGCGCAGGTTGCGAATAATGTACTTGTATTGGCTTTATCGAATGGGCGCATATTGCGCATTGACTTGAATAAGCCTGAGGATATCGATGGTAAGTTGGGAGTGTCCGACCAGTAGACGACGGTATACTGATAAAGTTTGCGTTGCTAGATATTGATTTGCCAAAGAAACCGTCTGATGTGGGTGTTATTCGCCGCATGTTCCTTGACCCCACTGCATCGCATCTGATTATTTGCACCGCCCAAGGAGAGAACTACTATCTCCACTCACAAACTAAGAACCCTCGGCCATTGGCTCGTCTCCGCGGGGTCACTATTGAATCGGTAGCTTGGAACCCGTCATTCCCTACGGCATCCACACGGGAAATTCTTGTCGGTGCTTCTGACGGGAACATATACGAGATCTTTATTGAGACGGCAACGGAGTTCTACAAGAAGGAAGTCAAGCACCTCCGGAATGTTGCCAAGCTTCCCGATGGTCCTATCTCGGGGTTGTATGTTGACTCTATCAACGCCGATAATCGTCGGGTTTTAGTTTCTACACCGACTCGTCTACTCCATTACGTTGGAAAGGTCGGCCTCACTCATGATAGTGGCGGGTCCATTTATATGAGGCTATTTGAGGCGGAACAACCAACAGTTCATGATTTCCAGAGCGCGGGAGGGTCTGGGATTGCACCTTCGGCCCTGGTGACATCACCAGATGCCCCAGCCAAGTCTCCTGACGATGAGGATGACCCATCACATGCCACCCACGACGAAGAAGATGACGATCCATCAAATACTCGTGCATTTGCTTGGCTTTCGGGTCAAGGTATCTTCCACGGAAAACTCTTGCAATCACCGTTGGGCCAGGATCTGGGGAGTTTTGTGTACAGCGCCTCTAGTATGATTCCACGATCACAACTGGTAGAGTCTTCTGGTAGACGAGCTGCAACTGAAGTTGTCTCTTCAGTAGCCTTGACACAATGGCACGTGATTGCTTTGGTTGGACCTCGAGTCGTTGTCACTAACAGATTGACGGGCGAAACGGTGTATGACCAAGTGGTTCTTGACCAAGGGGAGGGCGCACTTGGCTTTTCAGTTGATGTGCAAAAGAACACATTCTGGTTGTTCACACCAACTGAGATCTTTGAGATTGTTGTCCGTGATGAGGATCGTAATGTATGGCAAATCATGATGAAGACACAAAAGTATCCGGTGGCACTCAAGTATGCCCGGACGCCACCACAACGGGAGACTGTTGCAACGGCTTATGGTGACTATCTCATGAAGAAGGAGGAATATCTCAAAGCAGCGGACATGTACGCGCGGAGTAACAAGACTTTTGAAGAAGCAACACTTGGGTTCCTCGATGTGGCGGCTATTGATGCTTTACGTCAGTACCTTCTTGCTAAGCTTGCGCTCACTAAGAAGACTGCTATCATGCAGCGCAAGATGATGGCCACTTGGCTAGTTGAATTATTCATGGCGAGACTTGATAGCTATGAGGATGACATCATGGCGCAAACAGAGGTGGTCCCAGGTGACGCAGATGAGACTTCTGTTGCGCGGGCAAACATGGACTCTGTGCGAGACCAATTTCAATCGTTTGTGGTACACTACAAAGATTGTCTGGACAAACAGACAGTTTATGACATGATTGGGAGTCACGGGCGTGAGCGGGAACTGCTCTACTTTGCCGAGATGGTGGCGGATCATAACTATATCCTCCAGTACTGGGTTCAGCGTGAGCGGTGGAACAAGGTGCTCGATGTTCTCAAGAGACAGACTGATCCTGAGGTGTTTTACAAGTATAGTAGTGTGCTGTTGAGCAACGTGCCGACAGACACGATTGAGATTTTGATGAGACATACGGATTTGAAGACTAGGAGGTTGATTCCCGCTTTGCTAGAATATAACCGTACCTTCAAGGGAAGTGTACACAAAAACCAAGCTATCCGGTATTTGTTGTACACGATTAACCAACTGCGGTCTGACGATGCGGCCGTTCACAACACGCTTGTGTCCATGTATGCCGGTGCGTCTGAGAAGGATGAAGCGGCTCTTCTTGGGTACCTCGAAAGTCAAGGTGAAGAGCCACATTTTGATCCCGACTTTGCGCTGCGGCAATGTATTGAGAACCACCGGACTTTGTCTTGTGTCCATATCTACACCAATATGGGACAATACTTGCAGGCAGTTGATTTAGCCCTTTCTCATGGTGAGATTGAGTTGGCAGCAAACATTGCAGATAGAACTATGAGTAACTCTTCGTTAAGAAGGAAGCTTTGGCTGGCTATTGCACGGAAGGTGATTACGAGGGCATCTTCTAGTTCCCAGGCTCTCGAAGCGGAGGATAAGAAGAGTCGTAGTGGAGGACCAGGAGTGGGTATCAAAGCAGCGATTGACTTTCTCAAACGTTGTGATTTGTTGAAAATTGAGGATCTGATTCCCTTTTTCCCTGACTTTGTAGTCATTGATGACTTCAAGGAGGATATCTGTACGGCTCTTGAAGAGTACTCTCACTCTATCGACGCACTCAAGGAAGAGATGGATGAGGCTGCCTTGACAGCAGCCAATATTGCGTCCGATATTAATGCCCTGTCGGCTCGCTACGCCATCGTTGAACCAGGTGAAAAATGCTACATCTGCACATACCCTCTACTTTCCCGGCAGTTCTTTGTATTCCCTTGCCAACACGCATTCCATTCAGATTGTCTAGGGAAGCAGGTAGTAGAGATGTCTGGTCTCACTATCGGTGCACGAATCAAGGAGCTACAGGTTTTGGTCGGAAGAGGAATGGTTCCGGCGGCTAAGAGAGAGATTATAGCAGCAGAGTTGGACAATCTTGTAGGAGCGGCATGTGTCCTTTGTGGAGAGGGTGCCGTCAGGAGGATTGACGAACCATTTGTCAGAGAAGGGGAAGACGTCAGTTCATGGGTTTTGTAAATTGTCTAGTTCATAGATCATAAGGTATGACAGGTTTTTTGTTTAATCATGTATGTATCCATTCATTTCCATCAATGCATAAAGGTTGTTCCTCCAGTCGCTGTTAGAAACCGTCTTCTTAATGCCGGAAACAATTGACTTGTGGCAGATGCCCCAGCCACTACAAACATGCGCGTTCAAGACGGCGGCTGGTTTACGAAGTTGGGCTGTACGTGGTGGTTGTCTTTGTAACACAATGGCGGGCTATGCGATCCTTTGGGATAGAAAGGGTAGTTACTGGCGGGTAGGGAGATGTTTGGTCAGGTCTGGGTTTAGAAGGTACCACGGATCTATTTTAGATCTACTTTAGTGTGGTTAGGTTTAGACGACCGGTTAATAGAGATTTTGGAGAGAAAAGTAGGTTTGTTGGTGAGGAGAGCCGCGGGTAACCCTATCGTGAACATGTGTTCATTGAAGATACATACTAAACAATCAGATTGACAGATGTGTTTCATGAGTGAAACAAGCGAGTTGGGCGTCTTGAGATTGGTGAGTTGATCATGAAGGGTTATATAGGGTTCCTGATTGGATCATGATCGGATCATGAAGTTGATGTAATTTGATGGTTTTATGATGAAGTTAAGTGGGTGAATATGGAGTTACTGATTTACATTTTTGAAAGTCTGGTTGAGTTGCTGATTCTTGAGACTCCGCCTCCCCGATGAACAACCAGTAAACTGTGTACACCTCTTTTCTTAGAAACCTACCTACCCGGTCATTCAACTCCACCTACCCGTCATCTCGGCATGTACCCGTCAATCCCACACTGCCAAGTGCCAAGTCAAACCAGCCAACCATACAAACTTCCAAGCAAATGGCCTTCTCCACAACCAGACCAACGTACGTTACTTCCACGCTACGGAACCCTCCACAGCCGGAATTACTCATGGATCTAACCGATACGATGCATCGAATAATCGCGGCTGTCAATTCACTTGGGTCGGACCTCTGGGATATCTATCCCTGTTGATTCTGCCGCAAACGTGTGTCATGTTGGTTGTTTTTTTCATGGTTGATTGGATTTAGTCTGAGCGAGCGGACTTGTTAGCTTTAAGCGGCTTGGGAAGTGGGAAGGGGAATTACTGGTTTAGGTTGGTCTAAGTCGTTTTTTGAGGCTGGATATATGTATGTACTTAGACATGTACAATACATAGCTGCATATGTATGTTCGTGAATACAAACGTACTTTCAAGATTCACCACTGCAATAGAGATTACCTCCCTCTCGTATAACTCCCCTTCCCCATCAAAAAATGTCATCTGCCAAGACCACAAATCAAAAACACAGGCCAAAAGCACCAACACTCCACGGACAAAGCCCCTAGACAGTCAATGTAACGGCTCATACTACACATGTATGATCATCCATGGTCCTCACCACTTTCCTCCCGTTTTCAAAGTCACCAAGAGAGAGAGAGAGACTCTCTAATATGTACATACATACATAGCTTTCTCCATCATCTCAATTTCGCTTCTCTTCTTTCTTTTCTTGTTTCTTCGTCGTGTAGTCTGGTACTCACTTGTTCTGGCTTACTTTCTTCTTTCTTGTGCTTGGCTTTGGTTGTTTTTCCCCGGTTGACCCCTTCTTACACTACACCCACCACCATTACGAATTCTGCGACTAAAGATCATCATCCATAAAGCAAGCTTTTACTCCACTATTCAACGCCACCACATCGTCACTAGCCTTACTATTCTCCTTCATGTACTATTTTTATATCTCATTTTAATCAGCCATTCCCTTCTTTCTTTTCTTACCGCCAGCGGTGCTTTCTTTCCATATACTTCTTATACGCCCCGGCCTTGGCGTTAGTTCCCATCATCATCGAATCCGATCCACCGTACTACCATCACCGCACCGCCCCGATCCGGTTCTTTTCCCGTAAGCTCCTTGGGCATCTTTAATCGTGGTCTGTCCATTCTGCATTGCATCTTGTCTTTTCGTTTCTCGGCATTTCCTCGTTGATTTTCTTTTCGTCTTTCGTCGTTTCTTGCATCTTCATATTCGTCAACATGATCTTCTCTGTCATTCTTGCCGCCGGTATTCTTGGTGTCTCTGCAGCTCCTTCTATCGATACTTCATCCGTCGCCCCGAGGGTAGTCAAGCTTGATACTCAAAGATCAGTAGTCAATGACCCAGTCAGTAGAGACCGTCTTCGTCGTCGTGGAACAGCCAGTGCCACCATTGATAACCTTGTAAGTAATTCAAGTCTCACCCACACAATATCCTCCGAAATCTAACAAGCCATAGCAAACCCTCTACTTTGCCAATGGCACTGTTGGAACCCCAGCCCAATCAGTTCGCATGCATCTAGACACTGGTTCTTCCGATCTCTGGATAAACTTCGCCGACTCCACTCTCTGCAAATCCTCAGGGTCCCCTTGTGCCCAGTCCGGAACTTACAATCCCAACTCCTCATCAACATATACCTACGTGGGATCATACTTCAACATTTCCTACGTAGACGGATCCGGTGCCTCCGGTGACTACGTCAAAGATACATTCACCATTGGCGAGTCCACCGTTACAGATTTCCAATTCGGCGTGGGATACACAAGTACCTCAGACCAAGCTATCCTCGGCATAGGCTACCCACGTAACGAAGTCCAAGTTGGTCGTGCCGGTCTCAAACCATACTCCAACCTTCCCCAACGAATGGTTGAATCCGGTCTTATTTCCTCTCAATCATACAGTCTCTACCTCAACGATGTATCCGCCAGCACCGGCACCGTCCTCTTCGGAGGCGTCGACAGTGACAAATACACCGGCCCCCTCATGACCGTGCCCATCCAAAGCCAATACGGTGGCCAATACGCCGAATTCCTAATCACCCTAACCGGCCTAACCATGGGCGGCAAAAACCTCAGCGACTCGCTCGCCCAAGCCGTCCTCCTCGATTCCGGAAGTTCCCTCACCTACCTCCCCGACGACATCGTCGAGACCATCTACGACGCCGTAGACGCCTACTACAGTAAATCCGAAGGCGTAGCCTTCGTCCCCTGCACCCTCGGCCAAACCAGCAACATCACCTTCGGCTTCACCTTCTCCGAGCCCACCATCGCCGTAACCATGGCCGAAATGATCCTCGACGTGCGCGACACCAACGGCAACGCCATCACCTTCAACGACGGCCAAAAAGCCTGTCTCTTCGGAATCGCCCCCGCCGGAAGCAGCACCGTCGTCCTCGGAGACACATTCCTCCGTTCCGCATATGTCGTTTACAATCTTGACAGAAACGAAATTTCCCTCGCCCAGACAAAATACAACAGCACTGCTACCTCCGTCCAGGAAATCCCCGGTGGCAACGGTACAGTGCCCGGGGCTACTGCCGTGAGTAACCCCGTTCAAGCAACAGCCGGTGTAGTCCAGGGTGGTCAGAGTGTTACGGGGGCGAGCACGAGTCGGAACTCGGCGACTTCGGCGGCTTCCTTGGTTACGCCGGCGTTAGGAATGGTTATGGCTGTTTTGATGGCTTGCACTTTTTAATGGGGTGACGATTTCATGATTGGGGTGTTATAGATACCAACCCTAGTCAGTCATGAAAAGAATAAGAGGCTGGTTCTTCTTGTAGATTGATTGTTGCATAAAATGATGTGTACATAGGTGTTGATACCCAAGAAGACAAGTACATAGTTGATACATAGAACTTGATGGTAGTAATGGTATTTCTTTTCACGGGGATTTATTGATCAAACAAATAGTCACTTATCTTCATAATTTCACAATGCATTTAGTTGGAAAAAATGTCTCCATATATTCATCATCTTGGACTCATTACTCTCTTCATTATCCCATATACCAACTAAGCAGGTACCACCAAAAACGAACTCAACATCAACTCATCCGCATTCGGCCGCTTGTTATGATCAATCTCAAACGTTCTCGACAAAAACTCCGTGGCTTCCTTAGAAGCCGATTCAGGAATCGTAGGCGCCGGCTTAGCACCACCAATCTTGAAAATAGCTTGTAACTGCGTACAATCAGGGAAGGGGTGAGTACCCGTCATCATCTCGACTACCAAGCAACCAAGAGACCAGATATCAGCCTTGCGAGTGTATGAAGTTTGACGAACAACTTCAGGAGCCATCCAGAAAACGGATCCTTGGAGGGAAGGTCTGTTCTTGTTGGCACCGGACCCGTTGAGGATATTCGTCGCTTCAATCTTCTTAGAGATACCGAAATCGGAAATCTTGATGGTTCCCTTGTTATCAACAAGAATATTGGCACCCTTAATATCACGATGGATAATGTCACGATCGTGAAGATAAGACAGACCAGTGACAATCTGGCGGACAAAGGACCGAACCAGGGGCTCCGGAAGAGCACCGTAAGAGTTGAGCATTGTCTGCACCGAACCACCAGGAACGTACTCGAGGAAAATGTTAAGATACTCAGCAGAGGTTCCGCAGCCAAGGTACTGCACAATGTTGGGATGCTTAAGATCGCGCAAAAGAGAAATCTCACGCTTCAGAGCATCAATCATACTCTTCTTCTTAGCATCGGCTGGGTTGTTATCGCCCTTGGGCGCCATGACCTGCTTCACGGCCAGAAGCTCACCAGTGATGGCATGAAGAGCGAGGTAAACACTACCAAATGAACCCTGACCAATAAGAGCACCCTTCATCCACTTATTGTCATCCCAAGACTCACCAGCCAGGAAGCTTTGGAGCTCTTCGTCAACCTCCTCGCCATCCTCATTAAGCGCCTCCTGTATCTCTTGGAACGAGCCAGAACCAGAACCAACCGTAGCTGTACCATCATCATTGACACTGTAGTAGCTGTTCCGCATCATAGTGCGGCCTTGAGGGTCTGTCACATTAATGACAGTAGGTTCCACGGTACCGGGAGGATACTCGAGGAACGACTTAGGTCTCTCACGAGGATCCTCCGAAAGCGGCTCCAAAATGGTAGACGCCACAGAATCGCGGAACCCGCCGAATGGTGAACGGTTACCCTTGGGCGTACCAGTTCCCAAGCTGCGCCACGAGTCGGCAATCGACGGAATTGGTGGGGCATCCTGAATGGTAGAAGCGTAACTCAAAGTACTAGCCACGCTGAGACGGTGGTTAACACGACTCAGGCGAGTAGAGCGACGAACAGACAGGCGCGCCGTGCGGTCGATATCTTCACGAGCATGGTCGGGGAAGTACGAGGGCAGGTCCGAGCTAATAAGCTCGCTAGGAGGACGCAGACCGCCAAAGGGCTTCATCATACTACCAGTGCTGTCCTTGCGGCGCATAGAGGGAGCAAGTGAGTTATCGGTATCAAAGCCAGTATCAGTGTCCTTTGCGTCATCCTTGGGAGACTCGACATTGAAACTAGGCGTGCGGTTGCGAAGCACAGATCTTTGCAGATTGTCATTCCAGTCTTCACCGAGAAGCTTCTGAACCTTAAGCTGACTGCGCTTGTTATTTTGTGTCTCAATCGCCTGGAGGTGCATATTTTGGTTCTGCACCATGGCAATCTCAACAGCCCGCTGCAACTCCGGCTCTCCGGGAATCGAAGCTGACACTCTCCGCAGAATAAGACGATATCTCTCCAATCTATCCTGATCCTTGACGATGCGCCACAACTCTGTGTCACCCAGACGACGGCACTGTGATGGGTCGGGCTCAAGACCATTGAGAACCCAGAAGCAGTAGTTGCGCTCAAAGTCCTCACGGAGGGCAAACTTGCGCAGAGTCACGCGCATAACCTCCTCGCATGTATTGCAGTCAGAAATCTTGACCGCCTTGGTGACACCACCATTAGAGATGACACGAATGACGTTCTTGTCTTTGGCAAAGGTGCCCATAAGAGAGGCGTCGACACTTGACTGGTTGCGCGTGTGAGCACTGTTGCTGGTAACTCTGGAGGACATGGTACTATCGGGAAGACGACGTTGCGATGTTGGCCGGGTGTCGTCGGCGTTGGAGGGGCTGTCGGTACGAAGAGGGAGCTTTCCAATATCGGCAATGTTGGTGGTAGCTGACGATGGCGCGGGACGAGAGAAGGATTCGTTTAAGCTGGCAATGAGACGTGAAGTGTTGCTGTTAACACCAGGCGAGGTCTGGGAGTTGTTTTCAGCGCCACCAACTGATTCCTGTGTGTGCAAATATTTGGTTAGTCTTTGATCTGAACTGTACAGCCTATAATCAGGGAATGCTCTTACTCTATTGCGCTTTTGCTGGCTAGTGTAGACATCTTGTCTCAACTTCTTGATGTTGAGAAATAGCCGGACACGATCGCCCACCTTTTCGATTCCAATTTCCTTGAGAATTTCTTTATCCATCTCCAGCAAGTTCTCGCCATTGATATGGTTCTGGCGGAACAGTGAGTCGTATTCGCCACACTTGATAGACCGAAGGTAATCGCAAACCCGGTCCTCGTCCCAGTTTCTCGGGTTATCCGAGGCCTCGCCATCAGAGAAGTTGGAGTCTGATGGACTTGGTGCAAAGGTGACATTGCCGCCTTGTTGGTTTCCACGAGATGAAAGAGGAGTAGTCGAGATCTGAGGAACCAGTCCGGTGCCAGCAGGGCCCGAGTTGAAGGATTTTTGAGCGAGCATTGTAATCGAAGTGTGTATAAAGTGGTGGGTATCTTTTTGGTGTTAAATTAAGGTGTTGGATTATAGTATTCCAACGAAAGGTCGTGAAAAGTCGTGAAAAGGTGCTATACCAGAAGCAAAGAAAGAAAGAAGCAAAACGCAAATAGGTGGTCGTCTGGATGGCGATTAAAGCTATAAACTTGGTAATCCCAAACAACAAAAGAGCAACCCAAGAATCAACAATCGTAACAGAGTATCAATCTCTGAAGTTTCAAGTAACCAACAAAAGGCCACAAGATATACAATCGGCTCGGCCGATCCAACAAGTAAAAAGCACAAAACAAGAATTAAGAAGTAATTGTAACGACAAAGTAGCGTTGATCAAAAGAGACTGACAATATCAAAGAAGCTCTGAACGTGAGAAACGATAGATGTCTGCGGCATCGAGGGGCAGCGAACGAGCACGATTTAAAAAGCGAAGAAGAAAAGCCATGCAGTGCTGCGTTTGTTTGGCTCAAGAAGCCGGGGGGTGGGGTGAGCGTCCAGCCAATGTCCGATAAAATAATGCGAATTAATTGACTCTGTGGCAGAAAAAGGGCGCTTGGACAGGTGAACTGGCCCGAATAGAATAGAGCTTAAAAACTCAGTGGCCAAACTGATGGACGAAGTTTGTGAAAGATGGTTGCGATGGTTGATAAGGGAAATTAGAATAATGCTCAATGAATTTGGATTCACATGTTGTCTTTCCAGTTCTGCGTTGAGAAGTCATCAAAATCGTCACTGATGTGGGACAAGATATATCAATCCTCGACATGTCAAATAACCCTAACACTCAAATTCACAAAGATATCTGAACTGGCAGTTTCCAATTTTGCATTGACGGATGATGTGTGTACCTAACTCAGCCACTATAGTTGATGCTATTGACTACACGATCGTCACCAACTAGGCTTTTGTCTATAGAAACCTCAAACGTCTAAGCTCTATACCGCCCTATCCATTCATAAACCCGCCACCAGCATGCAGATCTAGTCCTCCACACTGAAGCTCGTGAATGGCTGGGTTGGGCGGCTCGCAAGACACTTGCAAGCAAGCCCAAAAACGCACAGATGTTTACTTTCCATGCGTGGCGAGCGAGCCAGCTAGCGGGTTCGAGCCCGGGGATTTTTGGGCCCTGTGGATTTACACTGTTAGAGTCGCCGATCAGCACTTGATGCAGGTTGATCGCCAGAACCGGCCGGCCCGTTCGTTCATCTTTACGCCAATAGTCAAATTGACATGCCCACTTGGGACTATTACTTGGTATCTATGAAGGAGTGACTATCATATATTCCGAGCATGTTTTCTGTATCAGGGAAATTTCACTATTGCCTTGTAGAGAATAGACCAATATAGCCTCGGAGCTACTTGCCAAATGGGTAGGTCCCAGCAAACATCACCACGTCGTCAAAAACTTGGCAAATAGAGAAACACCAGCTTACCCAGCGAAACAATCATCCAAAGCCTCGCTCGTCCTCGTCATCTCAAGAGCTTCATAACAGCTTCTAAAGCCAAACAACACTTCGCCACGGACGGCAATTTCCTTTCACTCCGTCTTTGCAATCAAGCTTAGACTCAACTAACCAAGCACCAGAGCGCGTGGCCACTGGCATGTCGTCATGCCGTTGACTATCAGCGTTTCAGAAGCCGTCGTGTCTTTTCCTAAAGCAGTATTATGGCCGATGGTATAGTTGTCTGACAAGGAAATCTTTTGCACCACGCTGAAATCGACATTCTTGTTATTTGGGAAATGTATGCAAAGTTGGTCTTCCGGGACAATGCCTAGTGAATTCCAGCGCTTAACTCGTAACATATGTAATGAGATTGAACAATGCAAAACGTCCTGAAATGACAAAAGCCCACAAATTAACCTCTGGGACTCTGGAATGTTGTCTAATACGACCGCCCTTGAGCAAAACTTTGGTCCATCAATATCTCTTGTTACTATCTTTGGCTCGCTATCTTGTTTTACTGTGGCTGACAGCCATTACCAGAAAACAGTTTACTTAGCGACGTCCCTTTGTTCTAACCACCGTTCCAGCTATTACATGCCCCAAAAAGTCAAAAAACCAACAGACCTATTGTTCTTTCTGCGCCCTGGAATCACCCTGCATATCAAAAGTACAATCCAGAAAACAGTCTTTGTCTCTCCCTCAAAAACCTGAAACATAACAGCTCTCTTTTTCTTCTTTGTCACAACTAGTGATCAACTTGTCAGATATCTCTCAGACAGATTATTCGTCAGCTTTTTGCCTCTCAATGGCGATGTCTACTATCTGAAACATTCGCAGTTGTTCAGGGCTGTGTGTATATGCCTCCACGTTGTCGTCATGCTCTCCTCATGACAAGCCTTCCGGTAGTATTAGCCACAGAAACATTGTTTCCTTGTCTCTATACGCTTCGACTGAACCACGGTCCGAGAACTGTGTGCTTGTATGTAGATGTGCAACCCATCAGACGACTTTGTAGGGTCACTGGCCAGCCGTTTTTTGTATTCTTGGCTTGAAAATAGTGGTGTGGAGCTGAACCGACAGAGGAATCAGGAGATGGAAGGATTAACCAGGCCAGAATCGTGAAACTTGCCTTTTAAGCCCGAAGGATGGACTCTCTCTTTGCTTTGTATTCCCAATACTGTGGTCCTGTAATGATCATCGTAAAAGGCCATTATAACAAGCCATATACAGAAAGCTACAGAATCTCTTACAGATCGACCACAGCCATAACTTACAACCCCGCTGTCAAAATTACTACGCTTTAACCCTCATGCATTTGAGAGGATTAGCCAGTTAAACTATAGCTGGCGCATCAACCTTCATATTCATTGACAAATCCTAGAGGCATTTTCATTGGCCGATCAAGCAACCGCTATATGCCCGTGGGTTTCGGTCCATTCGTACTTACATAGGTCAGTTCGCCGGATTGCTTGACTTGTGGCATCTACAAAATCCAACGTTGCTTTGAAAATCCGATCCATAGAACCAGAAAAGAAAGGCTCCGATGTACATTCACTGCCCCTTTCTCTTACCCAACAAATCCTGCTAGTCTTCAATCCCCCAATCATACATCAAAACCTGGCTTTGTCCACATTCTAGCCTTCAGCCTACATTGCCCAAGAAGTTGTAAGAATCCAGATGCCCAGGAGCTTACCCGTCATTGCCAGGGAACCCCCGGCTCCTTCCATGTTTCAGATTCTAAGCCATGTCGCACCAGGATATTTCGCCTCTTTCCTGTTTGAGCCATTTTGAATAAACCCTAGCTTTCTTTGGCATTTTCTGGCTTTGGTGATGGAAGTCAAAAATGGTCGGGCTTGTATGGCTGACATCATGGGACTGCTCGTGGCTTTTATGTGCGGATAGATAGTGTGGTTGAGCGGCGGTATCATGCTTCTGCCATATTGAGAAATACGGGATTATATAAGTTCTGTGATAACGACTTTTCTTGTCTTCATGTCAAAGTAAAGCCTAACTGTATGCAGAGGGACCAATCTTACAGTCTTGTCTCAACCCGCAACATCACAAATCTGCAGTCGTCATTGGTCTGAGGCTCTCTTCTGTAGTGTCAGCCTACATCATTAGTCTGGAGTATTAGTGTGCGGGGTATGGTGGGGTATGGTCGGTTCTCGGGGAAACCAGGATAGTCGGTTTGTTCGCAACTATGTGGGCCACTGTAGGCGGTGAAGCCTCGCCCCGTAGACGTCTTGACTGGAGGGAGAACTTGACCCTCACTACGTCTTTTGAGTGGCCTCTACAAGGTAGACTTGTGGTCGTGTAGCCGAAGACTGAAACGCTGTCACGCTGTATCGGCCGGTTGGCCAGCGGCCATGTGTTTGCGATGGCGAGACACGGATCTGAGATTGGCGACCTGCTGCCGTGATACTATACAATTCCATGTAACTTGAACCTCTCTATTAGCCGCAACTTGCGGCGTCGCAGCGTTGTTAACGATGGCGAGCCGGCGATTCTTGCCATGCAAGGGTGGAAAATGGCTCGGCTCGGCATAATCTTCACTGATGGTATCATCACTAATCAGTGTTGATATCAAATCATGTTCTTGCGGTAAATGGTGCGTTTTCGTTGATATCGAGTGTTAGTTTGTTTCATAAAAATCAAGTGAAAAACTATTCCAGTGGGTCTCATGAAAAATCTAGCCATCGGGTTATCTGGTTATATTCGAAATTCGGAATTGCAAACGTACATATGTGCCTCCATATTTACTTGTAACTTCCATTTTTGCGATTGATATTCAAAACCTCAGCAACCAGTAGAAGGGTTACATAGTGGAACAAAAACCCTGAAAGAGTTTAATGGTCCCCACAATTAACGTCATTCACCACCAAAGTACCTTTCAATCACATTTGTATGGGTCAATCACCAAAAAATAATGTTCTGGTACTTTGGCTGGTGACGAGGGCCAAATTCACAGGCTTATTGAATGTAAATATTTGTTGACGTTGACTTTTATCCAAATTTCACATGCAATTTTTGTGTTTCCAAACCTTCATCCCACATGCAGATCGCCGGTGCTGCACAACAAACTACCGGATCCCAATCTTTATCTAGTGATAGACTTTAGTCTTAGGGTCACTTTACTAGCGTCATTTCGAGTGTCAACAAAATTAACAGTTACAGTCACTTGTCGTCCACCACCGATTATTGGATGCACGATACCCGATACCCGTTACCCAGAACCTTGACCAGCTCGGCTTGATCTCCCAAACAACCATACTCCCGATCCTATCGAATCCCAGAAGCACCGTGTTGCGCCGTTCCATAGTCTATTGACCCCGCTACAACTCTAAAGAATGACTGCAATCACCTGCAACCGCACCCGTGTGGCGTATCTGGGCCCACCCGGTACATACACCCACCAGGTAGGTCCATCTCCACTTCCCCGACATTCTCGTGTGCCACAGCGGCGCCACTTTCCGTATAGCTAGTGGCTAACTTATGTGGACGTCACAGGCAACATGCAAGATCTTTAGCCCGGATATCTACTGTATTGATGCCGCAGAGCTTATTCCTGGTATGTTATAACAATCCTTATGTTTGTGTTGCTAGTTTCACAAAACAACTTGGCTTGTACCGATACAACGTATAACAAGTTGTCATACTGCGTATGTCGGGAGCAACCCGATAGGAACTGATACACTGTAACCAAGACAACAAACAACAATGGCATTACTGACCTGTATATCTCATTAGATGTCTTCAACCTTGTAGCTAGTGGAACTGCTCACTATGGTGTCGTCCCGATCTCGAACAGTACAAAGGGTGTCGTTCACGCAACTCTCGCCTCGTTTATGAAATTAGACAGCTTATTCGATAATGTTCGGATTTGCGGCGAAGTATTTGTGCGCGTAAACCACTGCCTTTTGGGCCTCAAGCCATCCGCCGCTAGCGCTGCCCAAACCAAGCCTTCTACCCGGCGTACTTCGGTCAGTGCTGCCTTTGATATGCGGGCAGCCGCTCTTGGGGGCAAACTCTCTACTTCCCCACCCAAGGATACGGTTGTGGCCATCGGAAACGGCACCGCCTCTGCTTCAGGTGGTAATTCTGTGAAGCCACGGAGTGCTCCACTCTACAGTCTGAAGCACATTAAGAAGGTGTATTCACATGAGCAGGCTTTACAGCAGTGTACTGTGTTCCTTGACCACTACCTGCCAAATGCTGAGCGTGTTGAGGTGTCATCGACTAGTCGTGCGGCCGAGATTGCATTTGAAGATAAAACGGGAGCATCAGCTGGAATTTCTAGCGTCATGGCCAGCGATGTCTACGGAATTGATATCCTCGCTAGAGATATCCAAAATGCAGCCGTCAATGCCACAGCCTTCTTGATTCTGCGCAAGATTAGCCCCGGTGATGACATTGCACGTATTCCCAAGGATATCCCGCATCACCCGGAAGCTACAAAGTGGAAGGGATATATGAGCTTTACAGTACCGGCAGAGAAGCCTGAGCAGTTTGGACGTGTACTTGCTACGCTGATGGAGGGTGGTGTTTCGGTCACGAATGTTCACTCAGAACCACGCGACGGACATCCATTCGAGTTTGATTACTTTGTTACGATGGAGACAAACCCGCCGAAGAAGTTGGGGAACCGGGAGTTTGAAAAGTTGATCAAAGAGACAGAGGGGATGTGCCAGACATTCAAGTGGTTTGGATATTGGCCGAAATTGGATTGGAAGGAGAATTGTTAAATGGGAGTTTAAGTTGGGACAATGTACGATGAAGAAGGAGATTCTGGAGAATCACTGTATGATTAGAAGGGTTAATGAATTGGGCATCAGGAGGCCGTACGATAGAACATCACGAGAAGGTTATAGACCCTCAAGGCATATGGGAATGTACATGGAGAAAAATTTTACCATAGACTAGGGTCACAAGACTGTCATGGAAGCTGGAGAGTAGACTGGCCGAGACCGCGCGGGAGGTGGATACCGCCGGGTTCCATGTACATCCGTATGAATAGATAGATATGCAGGAGAATAATAAGAACAATGGGTGGATCACCATGCGAAGAGCCCGGATCATAACGTGTCGGAGATGGCCAGACTATACATATGAATAATCAAGAACTCGGTGAACAAACCAAACCAATACTTTAGTAATAGTAACGAGATCTTCCTTGTAGTTTTGTTGGTGGAATGGCCCGAATACAGAAATTTTGCACGTTGCGGGGTGTTAATGGTAGGGGTTACAATCTCGTCATAACCAGGGGTCGATGATGAGATGCAGGTTAGGTGGTTTGAATGTAACGGTTTACTAAGAGGGCAGCAGAATGATTGGACGGACTAATTTAAGTGTGTGTGGCCGGGTTTGATATTGTGACCTTGGAGGGATAACATATGAACTATGTACGACTATAGGGCTGACAACAAGGGCGTTGTTGAACCACAATGGTGGTGAGTTTCTTATCGTGTGATGGTATCTCGTGAGAACTTTAGAAGCTAGAGGATATGGAGGAACCGGAGGGTGATGTACCGTCTAGTCATGATTGGTTGATATAGACACAATGACATCATCAAGTAGAAGTATGTGTAAGGTAGTTACGCGTCTAGTGCAACTTAAACTGCGTGTGTATGTATGTACATACGTATGTGAAGGTATAAACTACGGTAGCACAGAACGGTGGGGGTCCCTGCTCTATTTGGTAGAAGAGGGGTAGTCAAGGTGGAGGAGAAGAGAAGAGAGGAAAGAGCTCGAACGTCCGTAAGGAAGGAATGCCACTATTTTGAGGATACCCACGAATAGAAGTCAACTTTTAGAAACATGGTTCGATGTGGAAGAAGACAAGAGGTAAAATTGGACAATTAGCTACGTCGATGATTTGGAGAAAACTCTGTTTTGCCTGCGCTTTTTTCTCGTGATCCATGTCGCTGCAGACGCTTGAGGGGCTTCTGTGTCCCTGGGGATGGAGTAGGGTAATAAGTATGTAGACATTCTGTGGTTCCTGGCTGACATGTTGCACTATGAGTGGACTGTGTTGAGCCCGGGAGCATGGGGGAGTTTGAAGCCGATGTATGTATACATGTATGTATGTATGTATGTATGTCCAGGAAAACATGAGCTGTATCTCGGGTACAAGCGAGTGGTGGAGTAGTAGCTCAAAACCCGAGCCGTGACGAATTCAACGGGGGCGACACGGCCGGGCTAGTGTCCCGTGATGAAAGGAACCCTCCCGTTCAGTGACGCACTGGTTTAGTTTGGTAGACCAATCGCCTCCCGATACCAGCCTACATGTGAATTGTACATATGTATGTACTCCTTACTTTCTAGTTTGACCCCACCCCGCGCCCGATTGACAAGCATCGCCTACAGGAACAATCGACGGCGCAGCGGCGCGGTACAAAGCTGTGTCGCCCTAGTCCGTTGGCTACACCCTGGTCGGCCTGGCAGTTCCTCCCAATTTAGTTCTCCGGCCGGGGCACCAATGACATGCTATCTATTTGAGGTTCGTCTCGTCCCGGTGTCTTGAATGCCGTTCCGGTATTTACTCCGCGAACTGGTTTTTCAATATCCACGTAATGAAAAAGCAGAAAAGAAAAAAGAAACTAAGACAGGCAACTGAGTAAAAAAAACTCGAGGCGGAATATGATTTCCCTATGCAGCCAAGTTCACTGTGACTGTGAATCCGTCGGTATCTTTATTCCCAATACGGATACTGCGATTCCTGAATTTATCAATATTGTATAGTGAAAGAATTTAATGTTTTTTTTTTTGTTTCTAACATTGAGCTACGAAAAGACCGAGTAGTTACATACGTACAGATACAATTAAGTCTGGATATTGAAGCCTACATAGGCGGGTGGGATGGAAACGAAAAAGACATAAAAACGTAGCTTCCCCTCGTTCATTTTTGTTCGATACTTCCAAAACTACTCGTCTCTCTATGCTTTTTTGAATATCTTTCTATTCAAACACTACGCAATTATACCCCTTTCTCTTGATTCTCCCGTCCTTCTATTCTTCCATAAACCCCGTCATCCACTCCTTTCATCCGTTCTCACAAATCGCCATTTACCTGTCAAATCTCGTCATCATGACCGTCGACCAGAAACCCATCTTTGTAGCTACCCATCCCCGGGCTTGCTCTACTGCTTTTGAAAGGGTTGGTAAACCCTGATCCCGAGATAGTTATATCGAACAAAACGCTAATCTTGTTGTCTCTTTCCTCGAATTATAGGTCTTTATGGCACGGAATGATATTCTCGAATGCGTACACGAGCCTTTTGGCGATGCCTTTTACTATGGTCCCGAGCGACTGAGCGAGCGCTTTAGCGAGAATGTCAAAATGAGAGAGGAGAGTGGTTTTGCGAATACCACCTACGCTGATGTTCTCAACCAGATCAAAACTGCTGGTGATGATGTAAGTTTGCCTCAATTGCTATTTCGATTCCCTGAACGCCGGTGTTTTGCCCACATTCATCCGGGTTTCTTGCCCCGCCCCCGCCAAGTGGGAGCTAAGGCCTCTCGCATGCTCCAAGGAACAAAGGAAGCCTCTCGCAGCGAACCCTGTCATAAACTCCACCCCCACATTGCAGCTCAGTATAGACTAACCCTTAATTCACTTTCCATAGGGCAAGCGCGTCTTCATCAAGGACATTGCTTACTACCTTTTGGCTCCCGACAACAAGCCGACTCCCACGGCTGCTTCTTTTCATAAGGAAAATGAATTGACGAACCCTACCACTCTCCCGTTGGATGAGTTGCAAAAGTTCCAGTTCACCTTCCTCATCCGGCATCCGCGCCGGAGTATCCCATCGTACTACCGGTGTTGTATCCCTCCACTTGTCGAGTTGACCGGATTTGACGAGTTCATGCCAAATGAGGCGGGTTACGTCGAGCTGCGCAACTTGTTCGACTACCTGGTTAAGTCTGGCGTAGTCCCCAAGGACAAGATTGTCGTTTTGGACGCCGATGACATGCTTGATCAGCCCGAGACCGTAATTCGGGAGTACTGCCAGCGGACAGGTATTGATTTCACACCACACATGCTTGAGTGGACTAAGGAAGACGATGCGAGAGCCATGGCTGCCTTTGAGAAGTGGAAGGGTTTCCATGAGGATGCTCTCTCCAGCTCGTCACTACACCCCCGCAAGCACCCCCAGGTATGACGTCACTTTGTGCACTGTTTCAGGAAACGAATCGCTAACACATGTTTACAGAGACCCGTCTCCCGCGATGAGGATAATGAGTCCTGGAAGGCCAAGTATGGTGACGCCTGGAAGGTGATTCGCCAGACTGTTGACGAAAATGAGGAGCACTACAACTACCTCAAGCAGTTTGCTATCAAGTTCTAGTCTTTTTTTCTTTCACGTAGTTATGTCTTTGTTTTCGGCGGGGTCAACATCGTGTCTTAGTCACTCCCTTTCATAGGGACAGAAGTCATCCAAAATATACCACTCTTGTTTTTTTGCTGCTAATGAATGGAAATATGATACAAGTACAAAAGTCTACATGAACACTAGCTGTGCCAATATGAGGAACAAAATCAGCAACAGTAAAAGTACACTGGTCTCCTAGACCACGCCATCTCCTAACAACCCTTTACGCGGTAGCAACTGGCGCAGCCTCACCCTCGGCCGCAACCAGCTCCGCGGGCGCTTTTCCATTGTCCTTGGCTGTCTTGTTATCCCACACCTTGAAAGCAGGCTCAGCCTCCATGACCCCGTGCTTAACATTTGGCGACCATTCAGATGCGTACAGCTCATCATTGGCTCTCGCCCACTCTATTGTGACCGGACACAACGTGGGTCCATTCTCCCCCTTAAGCCACATCCGCGACCCCTTACCCGCTCCTGACAAAACTGCCGCCAAATCAGCAACTGAGTTGGCTTTTTGGTTGATAATCTCACGGCCACGCTCTTGTCTTGTCCGAGAAAGTTTCAGTTTCGGGTTGTCGGGGTTCTCCTTGAAGTACAGATCATCACTCCATTCCACAAAGTGGCGGAGACGGAACTCGCGGAGACGTTGGAAGACGGATTGGCCGACTACGCCTTGGCCGGCGGGGAAGCTGACGGTGGCGAATGGGCGCCAGAAATCTTTGCGGATTTTGGCGGGGTTGTTCTTTTTGCCGGCGAAGGGCATTTGCTTAAAGGCTTTGTAGACCTATAGTGGAGATGAGTTAATAGGAGTTTTTGCGGATAGGAATATAGAAAATACGAACATCGAGAACGCGCGTGTGTGAGTAGACAATCTCATTTGTGCTGATGTTGGTGAAGATGTAAATCTTCTCGCCATGGCCAGGCGCATGACCAGCAAGATCTGGCCGTGGCTGCTTCCACCGCGGTCTGGTACTGCCGTGACGAACCGACACCCGGGAGATACCCATGGCCAACTGGCCCACGTTAAACCGGGTAACAAACGAGTTCATGGCGGTAATGTGTGTGCGTATACGTTGATAGAGGTGACCGGGATAGAGTTGAAGTCGGGATCGAGTGGGGACCGGGAGGTGAAGGTCGGCACTGGCGAGAGCTGTGGTGGGGTAAGACACCCACGAATAAACAGATTAATCGATTAACAAAGCGCTTGACACTTCTCAATCGCTTTCCCGCACCTCTCGTCGAGTCTATCGCGAGACTGAACGTCGTCGGAATTTGCTTGACCGGGATGACGCTCGCCGATGATTAGCCGACGACTAGGGTACACCCCACCTGGGTTAAAGGCGGGTTGAGTAGTTTGGAAACCCTAGTGTTACAGACAGGGATGCCCCGCATTACCTAAAACAGGGATGTTGCGGAAAGCGCGAGAACTAGCTAGAAGTATCTCTGACATCACCTACCCGAAAGTGGCAAAGAAGCTACCAGTAGCTTCGCCTGATAACTGGATTGTTCCCGGGCTTGCACCGTCACCCAATAAAGCTTAAACCGCTCGGAAAGAGACTGTATCAGCACATTCTAGATATAGCGCGGTCATTCCCGAAACAAACATCGCTGTATATAAATACCGCCCGTTGGTCAGACTTCAACACAGTTTGTTTTCTCTAGATCATCAACATTCAATCAATACCGTTCGATTACACATTGATCACAAAGTGTCTTTGCTTAGTACACGTCTCACTACGAATATCACATCGCAAGTTCAGTCTTGATAAACTATAAATCGACTGATTCTCTTTTACTTTTGATACCCACCACTTTCTTCTTTTTCTTCTACTTAAACCCCACTTACAACCATTCTCGACACTATCACACCTGCAGTAAATCTTGCATATTGACGCCACACGTCACATACCGTTCTATACATCATTTCCACTACCACCACATATAACTACACATTATGGCATCTCGATCTATGGAATTCACAGACAGAGCTCAAAAGGCTGTTGAGCACTCCATGGCTCTGGCCGAGCAATATGGCCACTCACAGCTGCTCCCAATCCACCTTGCCGTTTCCCTCCTCGACCCTCCGCCGGATCTGTCCAAGGACCAGCAGAATCAGCCTGCGGGCGCCAACGTCACCATGTTCCGCCAGGCCGTCGAGCGTGCCCGTGGTGATGTCCAGTCCTTCGACCGTGCCCTCAAGAAAGGTCTCGTTCGTCTCCCCGCCCAAGATCCCCCACCGGACAACGTTAGCCTTGCCCCTTCTTTCCACGCCGTCCTCAAGAAGGCTACCGACCTCCAAAAGCTTCAGCGTGATTCATTCATTGGTGTTGACCACCTGATTGTTGCCCTTTGCGACGAATACACTATTCAAGCCGCCCTGAAGGAGTCCAATGTTCCTCGGCCCAAGCTTGTGGAGGATGCCGTCCGGGAGATCCGCGGTACCCAGCGCATTGACAGCAAGACGGCTGATGCCGAGGAGGAGCACGAGAACCTCGCCAAGTTCACTATTGATATGACTGCTATGGCCCGTGACAAGAAGATCGACCCTGTCATTGGCCGTGAGGAGGAGATTCGCCGTGTTGTCCGTATTCTTTCCCGCCGCACCAAGAACAACCCGGTACTCATTGGTGAGCCTGGTGTGGGTAAGACGACTGTCGTTGAAGGTCTTGCCCAGCGTATCTGCAACCGTGATGTTCCCGATAACCTCAAGCACTGCAAACTTCTGTCTCTTGATGTCGGTGCCCTCGTTGCCGGTAGCAAGTACCGTGGTGAGTTTGAGGAGCGCATGAAGGGTGTTCTCAAGGAGATTGAAGAGTCTCATGAGACCATTGTTTTGTTCGTTGATGAAATCCATCTTCTCATGGGCGCCGGTTCCTCTGGTGAAGGCGGCATGGATGCTGCTAACCTTCTCAAGCCCATGCTTGCTCGTGGTCAACTACACTGCATCGGCGCTACCACCTTGGCTGAGTACCGCAAGTACATCGAAAAGGATGCTGCCTTTGAGCGTCGTTTCCAACAGGTTCTCGTTAAGGAGCCCACTGTCAGCGAGACTATTTCCATTCTTCGTGGTCTCAAGGAGCGTTACGACAGACACCACCGTGTCACCATTCTTGATAACGCACTGGTCACTGCTGCCAACCTTGCCTCTCGTTACCTGACCAGTCGCCGTCTTCCTGACTCTGCTATCGATTTGGTAGATGAAGCTGCTGCTGCTGTTCGTGTAGCCCGCGAATCCCAGCCTGAAATCATCGATTCACTCGAGCGCAAGCATCGCCAGATTCTTATTGAAATCAAAGCTCTCGAGAAGGAGAAGGATGAGGCTTCTCAGACCCGTCTCGCCCAGGCCCGTCTTGAAGCTACCAACGTTGAAGAACAGTTAGCCCCCCTTCGCGAAAAATACCAGAGCGAGATCAAGCGTGGCGAGGAAATTCACAATGCCAAGCTTAAGCTCGATGAGCTCATGAAGCGTCTTGAAGATGCCACGGAGGCTCAAGACCATAGCAAGGCTGCCGATCTCCAATACGGTGCTATCCCCGAGCAAAAGCAGCGTATCAAAGAGCTTGAGGAAAAGAAGCGCCTTGCCGATGCCGCCCTTGATCAGCTTGATTCTACCGCCCTTATTACCGACGTTGTCACGGCTGATAACATCAACGAGATTGTCGCTCGCTGGACCGGTATTCCAGTCACTCGTCTCAAGACCACCGAGATCGAGAAGCTTGTTCACATGGAGCGTGAGCTCGGCAAGATTGTTGTTGGTCAGAAGGAGGCCGTCAAGTCCGTGGCAAATGCTATTCGTCTTCAGCGCTCTGGCTTGAGCAACCCCAATCAGCCTCCCAGTTTCCTGTTCTGTGGTCCCTCGGGTACTGGTAAGACGCTTCTCACCAAGGCTCTTGCCGAGTTCCTGTTTGACGACCCGAAGTCGATGATTCGTTTCGATATGTCCGAGTACCAGGAGCGTCACTCACTCTCTCGTATGATTGGTGCTCCTCCCGGTTATGTCGGTCACGATGCCGGTGGTCAACTTACTGAGGCTCTTCGCCGTAAGCCCTTCTCTATTCTGTTATTCGATGAGGTTGAGAAGGCAGCCAAGGAGATTCTTACTGTTCTCCTTCAGCTTATGGATGACGGTCGCATCACTGATGGTCAGGGCCGTGTTGTCGACGCCCGCAACTGTATTGTTGTCATGACTTCCAACTTGGGTGCCGAGTTCCTTACCCGCTCGTCTACCCAATCTCGCAAGATTGACCACGAGACTCACGAGCTGGTCATGAATGCCCTGCGCAACTACTTCCTTCCCGAATTCCTGAACCGTATCAGCTCGACTGTTATCTTCAACCGTCTGAGTCGGACAGAGATTCGCAACATTGTGGATCTACGGATTAAGGAGATCCAAAGACGTCTTGCTGACAACGACCGCAAGGTTGAAATTGACGTTTCTGATGACGCAAGGGACTATCTGGGCAACGCTGGGTACTCACCTGCCTACGGTGCTCGTCCATTGGCGAGATTGATTGAGAAGGAGGTTCTCAACAAGCTGGCTATCATGATTCTCAGAGGTGCTGTCAGAGATGGTGAGAAGGCACGGGTTGTTCTTGTTGATGGTAAGATTACCGTGCTACCTAACCATGAGGATATGATGGACGAAGATGGCGATCTTGACATGACTGATGAGGAAGATGACGCTGTTGATGAATTAATGAGAGATGAGGCGGAACTTTATGATTAAGTCGTTGGAGTATAAAGTGTTTTTGCTTTCTTAGATTGTATTATAGCATTTTTATTTGAATTGAATTTAATATGTAATCAACGTCTTGTTCCTTGTGACATTGATGAATTGTGTCGTGTCCTAACTTTGAATGTATCAGAGACGGCTGTGTTCTGGTGTCTTTCACGAAGTATGACTACTTGTGGATACACATTGTCATGAAACTATACTAACTAACGAAAGTTCCCATATTCTCTGTAGGGTACCCGTCAGTAGAAGACAACATAAGATAGTGTACCCTGAGGACCCGTGATACTCTGAATGTAGTTAACACTATATGCCACCGTTCGAGTTTTAAGCATGATTTTCGAGCAAACTATGGCCTCTTGAATTCTGATCTCCTTATTTGTCTCGTAAGTTGCCATGTCACGTATGTCGAACATATCAGTTGTCACACAGAGATATCTTTTTGGGCCTGACGCTATTGTATTGGCAACCAGCGCAATGCCAAGTGATATATACCCAAAACTACGTCATCTCATCATCTATCAGTACAGAACCAACCATGTCTAATCCATCTCCTTAAAATCGTAGCAAATAACTCATGCGCCTGTTTACACCACACGCTTAACCTCAAAGAACCGACGGAGCCACCAAACCTGGAAAAGCGATTCGCCAACAACAACGCAAATAACGAACATGTTCCACCACTTGACACGTGCATTGGTGCTCTCGGCAGTGTTGCGGTGGGTGCGTTCACGGGCAATAATGTAGGACTGCTCATCCTTGACTTGGGCGAGGAGATCAGAGAGGTGGCGAACTGTAGGTTTGGTGTTAGTACTGGGACGTGGTGAGAATTTGTAAAGGGCTCCATCATACCTTCAGTCTCGAGGGGGTCGGCCTCGATCTCATGCTCGTTGACATAGACTATGCCGTGCACGTTGAAAGAGACCTCCTTGGTGTTGGCACTCCAGTGCTCGTTACCGAAGCAGTAGACATAGCGACCGTCGTGCTTAGCCTCAAAAGAGAAATCACCATTGGAAACGGTCTTGTCGTAGGTCTCGTACTGGCCGAGAGGGTTCGTTACCCAGAAATCAATGTCCAGGCTGCCAGCAGACCCGGAGTGACGGTCGCTGACCTGGAAGGTGACGGTCATAGTGTCCTCCTTGTGCAGCTCCTCGTGGAAACATTCTCTTCCGTGGGCAGGCAGCACAATGTTATGGGCGGCGACAGCCTGGAAGGTGACGGCCGCCAGGAGGAGCTTAGCGATCGAGCCGAAGATCATGCCGGGCAAGGGTGGTGGGGTTATTCGGGGGAGGGGTGGTTGAGGAGCCGGGTTGCGGGCGGTTTTGTTCGGGATATAAGAGTATGCAGTAGTCGAGCCTAGTATTTTTGGTGGAGCGGACTGTTCTGTCTAGCAGTTTGCGATAGTGGAATGAGGTTGTTCTAGTAGCCTTGTTTAACCAATCGTCAAGTCAATGAGCACGCGCCACCGGTGGACACCTTGTACAACTCAATTTAGCGACTAGAGCTTGCGTTATCCATATCAAGCTTCGTCGCCAATTCGAGACGAAACCCTAACCACATCTACAATTACGATCCTAGTCGCCAGATTTGCCGCATGAAGGGCAGCAGCTGACAGCTGACAGCTAGCATCTCAGATTTCTTCGACGTGTCCAGAACGAACTACAGGGGTCTGTGCTACTGTAGCACCTCGACCACTGTTTCCACTCAGTGGCTTATTGGTGATCTGCCGACTTTCACCCGATGAAAAGGTACTTGTGATATACAGTTTGGCAGAGCTATTTTGGTGCAAGTTAGTAGAGCCGCCATGTACCCCCACTAAAGGACAGAAGTACTTTAACGTTCCCTGCGCTTCCTGCCCAAAGGATAGGAGGTTGGGAAACAGGGGATCTAGCGTCGACTTTCTGCACGCCGACAGAGCACTATCACTGGTGCCACAGGCGCCTACCCAAGTCTGATAAGGCCTAAAGATCAGGACGTGCTCTATGACAAGGAAGGAAGGCAAAACCGGCAACGCCAATTGGTGGCAGCAGCCCGTTCCCTGCCAGCGGGGCCCCTCTACAGCCGCAAGTACAACTCACCGACAAACAAACGTCGTTATACCACAACGTCTCCAGTCTGTTTTCGATAAGGAGGATACTCATCCTTTACAACTCGTCGTCGCGCATATTTCACTGTAAGTCACCATCACCATTGGAAACCCAACCACGCCATTGTCACTCCATTATCGTCAAATTCGCCACCTTGGCTTTTTCACTCCGCATCTCCACGACTATCATTGCCGAGCCCCTCGAAGAAAAAAGTCGGTGTCTTTGTTCCCCTCCCGATATTCACGATCCGGCTTCACAAGGCCGCGATGGCGGTCCAACACCACCTCGAGCTAGTTTCCGCTGGCCTATATATAGATATTCAGGCGAGACACATATGTAGTCCTAAGTTGCGGGGTCATGGCTAGCTTTATGACCCCTCATTTGGTCCGCCAGCTGCATCATTATGTCCAGTACATGACCATCAAGTGACTTTGGTTGTGCCATGTCAAGATCCCCCATTCTTTCCGGTATCGACAAAGCTTGTTGTCATACATGTCACGTCAGATGGTACGCCGGCCAGACTACAATAAAGTCCAACTATGGTCGGATGAGACAAGGGACTGCCAGGTAGCTGCCTATGATTCTCTTGTGTGAGACCACTTGTTATCTTGAGAACATCCCAAGTTGGGTTCATTTGTTCGCCTCAAGAAAGTCTCTATTCAAGGGTGCGTCTATTGATTCCACAAGTTTGCCGCAGCAAGTCAAGTGTTTCTGCGTATCCGCCCCCCGTCCCGCCTACGGTTACAGTGGTGCTCTATCATGTGCTGCTATCACTTCAGCCTAGTCGTGGGGCGTGCGGTTGATGTGTCCTCAGGGGAGGCTGAAGGCATCGCTCTTACATTGGGATAGCCCAGCCAGCCATAATAATTCCTGCCGCCCAACCCCGAGCATCGACTTCAAGTTTTTGTCGCTTGCTTGCATTTCCCTCGCGTTTACAACCTTGTCATTTACATTTTCAACATCAAGAAGTCTGTGAACCTTTCACTCACACTCTATCATCATAGATATTCACAAGGCCTGGGTCCTTGATTTTTTAACACTTTATACCACCTTTTTTTTTTTCTAAACGACACCTCCAAAAACACCGCCAAGATGGGTATGGCCATTTCGAAGCTGTTTGACCGGCTATGGGGCAAGAAGGAGATGAGAATTCTGATGGTCGGTCTTGACGCTGCCGGTAAGACTACCATTCTGTACAAGCTCAAGCTCGGTGAGATTGTCACCACCATCCCCACCATTGGTAAGTCCTCTCAATCTCTCCCCCTTTTTTTCCGCTGTTTGTCGGTAAAGCGGTTGGCGGCACGGCACGTGTTTGTTGCTAGTCGCCGCTGGCCGTACTCGCCTCTTTGAACATGGGATAGCCAACTAACCGGCTTTGTTTTCTCTAGGTTTCAACGTCGAGACTGTCGAGTACAAGAACATTCAGTTCACCGTCTGGGATGTCGGTGGTCAGGACAAGATTCGTCCTCTGTGGAGACATTACTTCCAGAACACCCAGGGTATCATCTTCGTCGTCGATTCCAACGATCGCGACCGTATTGTTGAGGCCCGTGAGGAGCTGCAGCGCATGCTGAACGAGGACGAGCTCCGTGATGCCATTCTGCTCGTGTTCGCCAACAAGCAGGATCTGCCTGTATGTCAAGCCCTAAACCTTAATAGTGGTTTGGCGAGATGGGAAAGAGGTTGCGCAAACCATGACAGGGACCAAGTCTTTCCACAGTTTGGTCTTGCCAAGAGCAACCCGAGCGGATGAACCCGACTGGGCCCCTGGTTTTTTGCGATCTGCCTTTTCTGTCACGCCAATACCCCGCAGATTACTGTAGACTTTTCCCTGTTGGATATTTGCTAACTGTTTTGTTCTAGAACGCCATGAACGCCGCTGAGATCACTGACAAGCTTGGCCTCCACAGCTTGAGACAACGCGCCTGGGTATGTCATAACTATACCACCACCTTGTGTTCCAGTTGATCACGTTTGCTAACCGCATTTCTTCCTGCTCTCTAGTACATCCAGTCCACTTGCGCCACGTCTGGTGATGGTCTGTACGAGGGTCTTGAGTGGCTCGCCACCACCCTGCGCAAGGCCGGTCACCAGTAAATTATGTGTCTCTTGTTTCGTCAGTGTAAAGTCAATAGGCGCTCACAGCCAGCCGGCTGTTCACACGGCGCGGAGGCTGTCTTGCCCGCTTCTAAAGTTTTTTTTAGTGTTTTCAACGTCTGTCCTCCCACGTATATCTAGTCAGCGTCTTTCGGGTTTCGGTTGTAATTTGCAAGGTTTTCGGTCAATGGCAATCGAGTAGTCCATCAACAATATTTTTGCTGTTTTTTCGGCTTTTTTTGTATTTCTTCTTGGTCGTTGGACATTTGCCATGCGATCTTTGGATTTTGTGGACTTGATCCTTGAATTCCGGGCAACGATAGACGTGTTTGCTGGTTGGCGGTTGGTTTGTGAAACGGCGGTTATGGATGGCCTAGTCGCTATCAATGACAGTGAGGATAATATGGGACTATTATACGATGGCGAGACATGGAGCTAGTATGGATGATGGGCGTTTGGTGGTTTGATTTGTTTGATGTTTTTTACGTCTGATGACAGTAGTTCTTTCGTTATTGTGTAATCAGTATGGTTGTGAATACAAGTCACTCTTTTTTGAGGTCTGTTTTGGGTATATATGACGTAGTATTGACAGTTATAATGGAACATAGTGGGTATCAATGATCAGGGACGGCATGGTCCCTATTCATGCTTCAGGGCCTGTGCATTGGCATCGAGCTGACGCGCTTGACGTTCGGCAGTGCTAGCTTCGGAAAGAAGTTCGGATTGTGTTTTGCTCTTGGATGCATTGAGGTTGGCGGTCAATTTGCCACCTTTGTTCTTGGAGGCTTGCAAGCGGCGCTAGATTGTGTCAATATGGTGAAATTGTTTAGGGGCGAAGATTACATACCTCGGCAGCTTCAGCAGCTTTCTGGCGAGCTTCATTGGGGGGCGCAGAGCTTGAAGGGGCGGCTGACGGAACGGATTGCGCGGGACGAGCTGAAGGAGCCGGTGGGGAGGGAGCTGTAGCGGGTTGGGAGGGGGTGGACCCGAGGACGTGGCCCTTTGATTTGGGTTTGCTGATGCAGGAGCCCATTTTGGTGGTGATGTGGTGAGTTTTGAGAGATTGAGTTGTTTGGTTTGGGATGGAGATTGGGTGGGTGGGTGGTTTTCTTGGCGGCTTGGGGTCACGGCACGGGGATTATCTGATAAGAGGAGGCTTTGACAAGGGTGGTTACTGGTGTTGACAGATGTAGAGGAGGGAGGTATGGCGGTTATGATGGCTTTCTTGGGAAATCGATGACGTTTGAGGGCTTTGGTGGATGTTGATTGGGATGGGGAACCCTAACTTGGTTTTTTGGTGGTCTTGACGCGTAGGTGTCGACAACGTGTTGTGAGTTACAAACAATTCGTGGTTTATTTTCTTGTGAAACCATCTGGGAAATACGACATCACCACACCAAGATTCTATCATCAGCAACAACGTCATTTTGGTACAGTAGGGTTACCATATCAATTAACCCCCAATTATCGCGGCTAATCTGCGTCTATCTAACGGACCATGTGTATACTCACCGAAAACACAATGCCCCTTGCAGTAGAACAGAACTCACCGAGGAACAAAGTAGCAGGGATCATAAGTATGTTATCATGCGCACCCTGAGGGCCTCTGGGAATGACGCCTTGCATCAGTTGTGGATGCGTTTGCGTGGGATCATGATGACGGTTGACGGGTGGTGCCATGTGAAGATGTGAAAGCGTTTGGAGGGTGATCAGAGGACGAAAGATTTATACGTTTTGTCAAGATTAGAGTTCTGGAAAGGAGTAAACGCAGATTATATGATTGGCCAAGAACCACATGTGATACTGCAGTCTGCAGTCTCCTTCCCCTATGCGCCAACACAGTTAAAGAAGCTTTCTTCACCCGCTACTAGTCGTAAAACAGCCCGATTAGTCCGTAAAACCCCACTTGTTCGTCTCGCCCTTGACGTGTAGTATCTCGTAGTCATCTTTGCACGTCAAAAGCACCAATTTCAATATCCCATCACCAAATAAAGCCCTGCTCGCTCCCGACTAGCGCACCGCCATCGCAAAATCGCCCATTCTAATTGGCCCCAGCTGCGTCCCGTTCCCCACTTGCCCGATTCAACACCCATCTATTTGTATGTACGCATCGCAGGTGGCCATCAAGGTTCTTGCGCATGTCAACCTGCTGCTGGATGGAACGCCCCCCGTCTAGATAGACAATAGCGAACCAGCGACGAACGTTGGATTCACTACATGCGATTGATACTGTCGCGCAGTTGATTTTTCTGATAGCAGAGGCTCTTTTTTCTGGGCATTTTGCGACTCTGCCGTGGGCTGTTGTCGAGGGGGACATTGGCGCTGTTGGGCGCAAAGTGAAATTCTACATTATCAGACTGAATCGGCTACCACCTGAGCAAACGGACGCTTGCTGCGTCGGTGGGCGGGCTTTCCTTTTGTGGGCTGGATTTTGGCTGGTTACCGCCGTATATCCACGCCCTCCCCCGGGCAAGGTCAAGTTCCTTCGAGCCCATAGTCGGGTTACTTGGGGGAAGATTTGACGGCATCTTCCTACGTTCGCTTGTCAACGATATTCTTTTTCTTCCTCTTCTTCTTGCCTTTGTATTTATTCTGCTTTGCTGCCACAAGCATATCACCTTATCATCCTTCTTACTGCTCCGCGACGACCCGTCTTCTGTCCTCTGATACAATCAGTTTGTTGCTTGTACTTGTCCAAGTGCCTTCTACTTGGGAAAAACTACCGTTGATCTACCGGCTGTACCTACCGACGCTCTTCTTTCTGCACCCACATACTCCTTCAGATCCCGCCATTATCTGTCTTGATAGTAGACACAAACTTGTTTTATTCTGTGCTCAAGATTGACTGGGAATTTCCTTTCCGTTTTTATCTTCCTTCTTACCTTCATCAGAGACCTTTAGATCCACTCAGGACTCAAGTGTCTTACTTACTTTCGCCACTCACCGAGCCCCGCGCACCTTGTCGTCTATTTTCGATACCTGCCGGCCCGTCTGAACCCACAAGCTGCATTTGTAACACTCCGCCGTTTCTTTCATCCATTACACACGGCTGGCCTACGAGATCTTTGCGTTTGGTCACCAGTTCGTTCCCCACATCTTCAACCCTGGTCCGTCTGTTGTACATTAACAGCATCTTTTATCTCTTAATCATCCCAATTCACACCCCCGGCTACCCCGGAACTCTACCGCTCCCGTGCTCCTGTACGGCTTTTCTATGGGGTTCTCATCCAATGACCACAATCCGGATACTGTTCCCACAATACAATTATCCTTGAACACAGACGACGATGATAGCTTCGCCGCTGGACCGCTTGCACTGGACTTTCAATCATCACTTGCGGATCTGGAAAACGCAGACCTCTTCTTTGGATCGACGGATTCACTAGGCCAGTCCTTGTCTGGTCGGGACTCCTTTTTGGGAAACGCAGCCTCGACCAACTTGTTTTCGGCCTCCTTTGCCACGGACCAAACCGGCCACATTCATACTTCGGATACAAACACTCCGGATTCCTCTTTAGGCGGCTTGCCTGCTCACGAACCCAAGCTTTCTGGAGCTTTTCCTACTAGAAGCAGACGACTCCAGTCGGGTGTCAACTCTGTCGACATGATGAATTCGGTTCCCCAGTTTCAACAGTTTTGGCCTAACTTGGCACAACAACCACAACAAAACCACTTTCAACAACAACAGGCTATAGATTATGGCCGAACCCCACAAGTTGTTAGTAGGCCTTCGGGTGTTCCCGCTGAAGGCGAAGAAGACGACTTTAGCACTGCATGCACATCTCACTGTAACGATTGTACGGACGATTGTGAAGACCCAGATTGTGATAGAGCTTCAGAGGTCTGCCATGACGTTTGCAATGATGTCTGTACCGACGCCAACTGTTCTGATACAATCGAATGCACCGAGCCGGTATGTGACATTGGAATCGTTTGTACCGAAAGGGACTGTCTTCCACGTCGGGAAATAAATGCCGCCCAAGCTCTTACCTCTTTTGGCGGTGACGGGACAGGTGGACTCGGATTGGATCTGCCGCTGCAGCATGCCCAACAAGGTAATAACCAAAACCAGGAAATGTGGAATCAGCTGTCCCACCAACAATTACACAACTCGAATTTGCTTCTTGGGCATGGGCATTCACATGGTCATCTGCACGAGAGTGGTCATAACCATTCACACGTCCATGGGCATGGCGGAGGTGGTACTGCTGATGATATGGCCATGATACAGCACCGGTCTCACCTTGAGATGCAGCATTTGTACACTGACTTGCTCACATACCATAACACATCACAGCCCATGCAGCATGATGAATGTGCGCTCAATGGTCCAGTCTGGCCACACACGTGCCACTTGCCCCGCCAGGACTTTTCAGATATCAACCTTTTGCTCCAAGACGGCTCGGGCTTTGACCTCCATTTCAGAGAGTGCGGTATGCAATTGATAGACCCTACGCAGTTACATACGCACTTAGTCCAGGTTCATCAGTTGTCACCGGAGGATCTTTCTTCGGCCTTTTTTGAGATTCCATGTTCGTTGGGGGATATAGATGCTGGGGCCAGTGCAGGGTCGCCATGGCCGCCAGAGTCGATTCATGGAGATCCAAATATGGGAATGCCTTCAATGTCAGCTACCAGTAGTTCGATGGCCATGTCACCTGTTTTGACTCAAGACCATTCTGGTACCCCAGGTATATTTGAGCCCAAAACCCCGGAAAACAGTGTAGTGCCAATAGCCGGCAAAAATAAGCAAGCGGAGGTTCATCAAGGGTGTACCTCTGAAGCTAACACAGCTGGCCCATATCAATGCCAATGGCTTCATGAGGGTACAGTCTGTGGTGAAGTATGTAGCTCACAGGAGGAACTGAACCAGCACCTTATGGATCATGCTCGGTCGGTTAAAAGAGAAGGTTCGAGCTTCATCTGCTGGTGGGAGCCCTGTTCAAGGCGTAATGAGCAGAAGGGATTTCAGCAACGGAGTAAGCTTGAGAGACATCTCCAAACTCACTCAGGATGTAAGTTGAAATTTGATATGCATAAGGTACGCTGCTAACTTGGGTGACATAGGGAAACCCTTCAAATGTGATATTTGCAATGAAAATTTCAGTGCTAAACAAGCACTTGAGCAGCATATTCGAATCCACACCAATGTTCGGCCATATGTCTGCCAACACCCTAACTGTGGTAAAGCTTTCAAGCAACAAAGCTCGTTGAGTAAGTCAGGTGAATTATCTTATTACGGTATCACAGTAACTAACTTTTACTCTCCAGCTATGCATCAACGCATACACACCGGCGAAAAGCCACTAGCATGTCCCTACCCAAACTGCAACATGCGGTTCAACGAATCGTCCAACCTAGCCAAACACCGACGTACACATAACCTCACCGGGGCGCATATCTGCCCCCATTGCTTCCGAGATTTCCACCGCATTGACCAGTTGCGGAGGCATCTTGATAGAATTCACGGTGAGACGGCTAGTCCGGCGGGTAAAAACGGGAGCGGCAGTGGCGTTGGTAGTGTGAGCGGAGCGGGAAGCGGAGCCACAGTTAGCGGAGGGGTCATTCATAGGACTAATGGGGCGAGGATTACAAAGGGGGAGAGACGACTGAAGAGGGAAAGAAGCTCTGATGAATGAACTTGATTGTTTGTGGGTTATGACTTGATTTTGGCGTTTTGGTTGGGTGGTTTTTGGATTGGTTATCGCAAAAAATATACATATGATTTTCACTGCAGATTGTGTGACGTGATGTGATGATGCAAAAGAGGAGAATCCTGATTTGAAAGCCTACAAGGGCAAAAAAGACAAGTTACATTCATAGCATTACGCACGAGATATCCAACAACAAAACAATCATACAAGGCGGGGACGAACCCTTAGCCACCTCTAGATACCAAACAGCTCCGACAGCTGCTTAGCAGTGTCCTCGGGCGAAACAACAGTGTGGCCGATAGTCCGGGGGTCCTCGTAGATCTGGTAATCGTTACCACCCTTGAAGGTCTTGTCACCGAAGAAGTGGATGTTCTTGAACTCGATACCATCGGGCTTCTTAGCGTAGTCCTCAAGGTGGCGGAGGCAGTAGGTCTTGTCCCAGCCGGTGGGGAAGACGTCGAAGGAGATTTGGCCACCGATGGAGTAGCTTTTGAGTGTTAGTTTGACGGAGAAGAGTATGGGGGTGGATGAAGGGGACTTACGTGAGATCCAGGTGGGAGAATTCCTTCTTAAGAGCCTCAATCAGGTTCTCACGAACCTTATGCTCCAAATCAAACTTCTCATACTCATCACGTTCAGCAGCCGAGGCATTTCTCCCAATCGGCGAAATATTAACCATGCCCCTCCGGAACTCAATAAACGTTCCTCTCTTGACAGGGAGTTCCAAATCGGCAATATAGTGGAGAACAAACTTAACCAACTTCTTGTACTCCTCCTCACCGATCCAGCCGATGAAGTTGGCGGAGGGGAGAGGCTCGCCTTGGAAGAAGGCGGTCAGGCCGTTCTCGGGGAAACAGAAATCGAACATGGAGAGGACGGAGCGGGACGAGTCGCCCATTTGTTCCGAGGCTTTGTTGAAGTCGCTGCCGCCGACGAAGCCGATGGCCATGGTTTGACGGAGTTTGTGGAGGGTTTCGACCAGGGCGGGGGTTATTGGCTGTTGAAAAGAGAAAGAAGTTAGTGGTGTATTGGATGGGAGGAGGGGAGAGTGGACGTTACGTACCTTACGAGCGGGGGTAAGAGTGTCGTCGACATCGAAAAGGCAGATGGTGTCGTTGATACGGCGTTGGCCGAGGGGGGGGTAGCTTGCGGTAGACATTTTGACGAGTGATGGGGTATGTTGAAGAGTGAAGAAATTGAGGTGCAGTGTATTTGGGAATGCGACGATATTTATCTAGATGGTCGTTGCGCTGGCGCTGGCGCTGAGTGGGGGAGTGGGATTACAGAGAGGGGCTGGGAAGTGGATGAAGTGGGATACGTGTGTACATTTAATGCGTCTTAAATGATGAAAGTACCAGCTCTTTCGCCCGTTTCAACTACCTTTTTCATTTCTTTTTCTCCTATATACATCTCTCATACACAGCACACGCCAAATCACCAAAACCATCCTCAATTCCCAACAACCCACGAAACTCTCGTCATCAATACATCTATACTTACACCCAAAATGAGGCTATAGTGGGGCGCAACATACCCCCTGGGCTGGCGGAGTGTTCCATGTTCCTTGAGAAACATGCCTAGCTTAAGCTGTTGCATTGGAGGACAGGAGCTTGCGTTGCGTGGATCTGAGCGGTAGGTGGGGCGGGTAGGAAAGGGGGATTGGGGCATGTATTTTGGGTAGGTGTTGGGATTTTTTTGGGGAAGGAACTGGTTTCGTTGGTTGGAAGGAGCGGGTGCGATACGGATCGGATCGGGGGTGATATCGGCCGGTGGTACGGATTTGAATTGTATTATCTACATGTGTGAATCAACTTAGATAACCTCCTACAGTTAAACCCACATTAACACCCGTGACAACCGCCCAGAATAAAATCAATCCCCACCCGATCTTCCTACTCATTACCCAGTTATTCCGAGGCACTACAATGAGTAACCCTCCAAGTAACACCAACAAGCCCACGGCACTCACCAACAAGGCACCGCCAACTTCCACCTTGAACGGTCTATACTTTAATGTTTCACCCGGGTGATGTTTCAACCGATGTCTCGCCTTTCTAACCATCATCATCACTCCGCCCACGCCAATACCTAGTAGGATATTCAACATAGGTCCTCCAAAGCATGCTGCAAGAGCCATCACAGGATATCCAAGACGGGCAACTGTGATATCTGCGACAAGATCACCAAGAGAGTTTCCGGCCGCAAATACAGTGAGACCAAGGAGAGCTTCCGAGATGGAAAGGATTACCCCGATAGCTTTCAAGACCCCGACTACCTCGTTTGCAATGGTAGAAATCCATGCTATACTTACGAGGAAGCCAAGGAAACATACAAGAGAGTGATTTCTGGGACGGGTCTCGTGGGTTGTAAGTAGGATGAATGGGATGAAGATTATTGTAGAGATTACCAGGCCAGCGGCGAGGAGTTGTTCCAGTCGGAATGTTGGATCGTCAAGTTCATCAAGCATGTTCAACCAAAAGACACACATGAAGAATGCGGGTCCAGTGAAGATTTGTACCCCGACTAACCAACGAGACCAGCCAAAGTCATCTGCTTCTTGTACCTCACATACCTTTGCAGTGAGAAGAGCAGGATCAACCCCGACATTGGCAGCGACTACAGTATCTTGTTCCGATGGTACTTGACATTCCCCATCTGCAGATTCAACTGCAATAAGAATAGGACTATGCGGGTGCGTAGGAGATTGTGACTTAGTCTTTCGTGGAATGGATTTAGATAACCTGCGATACCGTTGCCATTCATTCTCTACTGTTGGCGTCACCGGGGACCCTGGGATAGACGGGATTGGTGTATCGGGACCTGGAAGGGCACTTGGGACAGGCGTAGCAATGGCATAGCTATAAATAGAGTCATCAGACTGACAATCTTTAGACTCGCCTTCCGCCACAGGAAGTGTCAAGACAAGTAACAAGACACTAGGTGCCGTGAGAATTGCCGCAAATCTGTCCCAGTAGCCTTTATCCCCCCAGTTTTGAAGCGTAGGAAACAAAGTACAAGACAAGGCATGTGGTGATGGAAACATCTCGGGCCACCATTTCCATCTGGTTTCATCATCTTCATCTATGTTCTTGGAGAACCCCGCGGGAAGAGAATCCTCGGGTGAATCAACCTGAACAATCGGGATCGTAGCATAGTCAGTCCGACTAAGAAGCGGAAGATCAACATCGCTTTCTGAAGCTTCCGGAATGGTATACGGGGGTTCGAAGGCCTGAGGTGATAACGGCTGACTCGATAAACTAAAGCCTGGGAATGGCGATATAGGGGACTCCGACCGACTAGTACTGTTACTCTTAGGAATCAATGGAACCGGAATCTGCAACTTAGGCAACTTCGGTGGCGTCAATGCTTGCGCTTTCAAATTCTTAGTTGGTTCCGCAACAACCCCATTAATCGGTGGTGGCGCAAGACTTCCATCGACAGTAAATGAATGCAACGAAGCTGTACTTTCTGATCTTGACGATCCCTCTCCACTCTCCGATATCAACTGCTGTGCTAAACCCATGGGTTTATCGCCAGAGGATAAAGTCCTAGCATGGCCTCTAGGAATCTGCATCGGACTCAGCAACGGAGACCCTCCTACGCTTGGTGACAACGAACGACTCGGGCTAGACTGTGCCTGTGCAAAAACACCATTAAGGTCTGTTGCTGACCAGCACCGCTGATGCCCATGTGGTCTCCTATGAATCACCACGGGAAGATTCAAATGCGCCAATGGATCCGCTTCTTTTTTGATGCGGTCCAGGTCCGATCTAAACTCTAACGCTCCCACAAGACTGGGTCTAATGGCACCCACGGCAGTATGTCCTCTGCGCCGGCCAGGACCACGGCGGATCCGCATATTATTTGAGATTTCCGCTGCAACTAGGCCATCATAGTCGGAGCCAGCATCGCTGAGGTCCTCCCCAGTTGTACGTCGTGAGATGCCAGATTCGATACCGGGGTGTGACGGGTCAAGACGGGAGCGGGGTGTCGAAGGGCAGGTGTTGGGACTGCCGGGGATACGTGCCGAGGGTGTTCCCAAGATCGGGTTGTCGCGATACGGTTCAAAGGCGCCGGAAGCGGTGGAATTCAGTTGTTGGTCGAGTATAGCTTTTTGCGCAGCCCGGCGCTTATCATACCAGTGGCAGCCAACGACGGTACAGACGTAAAGTCCGTAGTACGCAATCATAGCCCAACATTCCCAGTATAACAGCTTGCCGTCAAATAGGAAATAAACCGTGAATATGATGGCGAAAATGAAAAAGCAGATATCCCGGACAAAAGCCTGTCTGGCAACACGAAACTCCTTCACCAGTGCCATCGAACCCGCGACAACAGCCGTGATGAAGGAAGCCGCCCCAATAAGTTCACCGACCGCCATAGAGGCACTCCCCGAGCCCATGGCTGCAAAGGTACTGAAAAGGTCAGGCGACCCATTTCCGAAAGCTAAAAAGGTGACACCGGCGAGACTTTGGCTGAGACCTAGTAGTCCGGATATCGTCGCAAGATTGACACTGAAGAAGTCGCTAGCTGCAATGCCAATGGTTGTGAATAAAAGACCTAGCCAAGAAACCAACACAAATAGACTGACAAAGTCTGGAAAGGGCGATGTGCAGTAGTAAAGAGTCAAGTATGGGATGAGACCCGAATTTTCCTCAATGCAGTATTCCTGAATAAAAGCGCATTTGTCGGGGGCGGAAATGACGTCACGGCAGGATATTGGAGGCGCAGAAGGTTTGTGACTACGTCTTTGGGTGTAAATTTCTGGAGATTCGAGCGGAGAAAGTCGAGTGAATGTCTGCGTGAAATAAGTCAACGTATATAAAAGAATAATAGAGCCCGTGGCGGTCAAGAAAGGTCGGAGTGAGAAACGGGGTCGGCGCCGGCTTCTGATTATTGCGCGTGGTGGCGCCGGTGGGTTATGTGTGGTTGGAAAGGACATGGCGGCTGCAAAGTAACTGACGACATAGGAAAAAGAACGGTTCAAAGGCAACAGTACTTTAAAAGTGAGAATAGAGTGCGATCAAGTTATGGCGTCTGATACGGGCATTATAGGTAAGGACAGACGAGAAGCCAGCGACTCGTCTTGCGATAGGTCAGGTCAAAAGATAATATACAAATATACGGCAAAGAATACAACGAAAAGGAGAAGCGCGTCCTAGGCGACACACAATCATCCAAATGGAAGAAGCGAAAGACGATTCCAAGATAATCCATGAATCAATCAAATTCCCTCCTCATTCGCTGTCTCCCCGGGCTGTTCACGCATCAATTAACCCCCAGTACACGGGAAACCCTGACAGAGGTCACCTGCTAGAAACGGTATGTTTCAGCGCTAACAGCCTGACACGGCCGGCGATCGGGCTCAAGACAGGGCAGCTGATAACGGACTAAACCACGGTTCATTAATGACCTGGCGGCCTCGCTTGCTTTGGGCTCAGAACAGGGCTGATTGATGCGGATGAAGGGAACATTCGATTGACAGTGGTGGCGTCTGACAAACTAGATTTGGGAGTACAGGTAGCACAAAGATTTATCGATTTCCGGCGTTGAGGAGTGTGGATAGTTAGGGTTAGGTCATGGTGACGGAGGGTTTGTTTTGGTGGGTGGACCAATCAGAAGGGGCGGTTGATCTTTTGGGGACTTAAAATAAACAAACAAGTTGACGGTCCCCCTCGTTGAGCTGAGTGCCGTAGATACCCCGCCATTGGTATTTTGTGTATTCATTGTTCGTGAAGCCGGGAAGTCATCTGGTTAGAATTTCTCAACAAACCCTACTCGACCCTCTCACCCCACCAGACCCTCACGTGAAGAGTAACTTTCGCATAGCAACGGCGAAGAGAACTTCGCAAATCGACCAGCATCATCACCGATCGTCAGCATCACTCCCTTTGCCGTTTAAATCGATTTATACCGAGCAATTGTTGATACTACGGCGCGTTAGTAGCGTCTCCGACAAAACCACAAACCACACTATAAAGAGCGAAAAAAAATCCTCGAAAATCCTAAACTATGCCTCGCGTGGCTCAGAAACCACGGGCTCCCGGTGGTCGACTCTCGATTGGTCCCGGGACAAGTCTCGAAAGTCCGTTTGGAACCGCCGGTATTACAAAGTGAGTTTCCCTGTTATTCTGTCTCCCTTGGCTGTTTGTTTTGTTAGCCACGGTCACGGTCACGGTCATGGCCATAGCCACGCTTCTTTTTCACCTTGTTGATGGAAAGAAACTAACCGGTATATTTACATATAAAGGATTCCATTGAACGACGACGCATCAGAGAAAGCACGCCGTATGCAGAACAGACAAGCTGCACAGGAAGCTCAAAAGAACGAACTTAAGCGAGCTGCGACGGCGACGCCACGGAAGAATAGACGACGCTCTGGGTTTGAAGGACCAGCTACACCATCGCACCGCCTGGGATCGGATGATGAAGATGATTTGATTGTGGGCGGTGCGGGCGTTACGCCGATGAAGAGGGTGCCTATTTTGGCGAACTTTGAGGAGTGGATGAAGATGGCAACGGACAATAAGATCAATGCGACGAATTCTTGGAATTTTGCGCTGATTGATTATTTCCATGATATGTCGTTGTTGAAGGAGGGTGATGGGGTTAACTTCCAGAAGGCCAGTTGTACGCTGGATGGATGTGTCAAGATTTACACGAGCAGAATCGACAGTGTGGCGACGGAGACGGGGAAGTTGCTGAGTGGTTTGGCGGATAGCAACAGTAAGAAGAAGGGACGAGATGATGCGGACAATGAAGGCGGCGAGGGAGATAGTGAAGACGAGGTTGATGAGAACGGCGAAGTTGTCAAGAAGAAGTCTTCACGGAGGAAGAACCGGTCGGAAGCCACGTTGGCGCCATCGTTTGATAGTTTGCAGTTGAAGAAGCTGGAGTTGGAGTTTTCTGTGGATCCACTGTTCAAGAAGGCTTCTGCTGATTTCGACGAAGGCGGTGCCAAGGGTCTGTTGTTGAATCACCTTATGATTGACTCTAAAGGTCGTATTGTGTTTGACAGTTCAGATGACGTTGCTGATGCGGGGAAGCATGAGAAGCAAGCTGGTGAAGCTGGCGAGGAAGGCGAGGAGGATAATGTGGGGTTGTCCCGGATCGAAGAGGAGGATGAAGAGGAAGAAGAAGAAGAGCCACCTATGGATATTGACCTTGGAGCGTTGCGGGCGCGGTTCTTCCCGGATATAAATTACCTGGATGAGCTTGATGTGTGTCCTTCGCTCAAGACCTTTGATCTGGGTGATCCGTCTGGTTCTCTTGATATTCCGTTCTTGCGGGCGCCGGAGGATTGGAAGAACGATGACAAGAGTTTGCTTGGTGGTAGATCGGGCATGGAAATCGATGGAATTGATGATCAGATTCAAGGGTTTGATGATGATTTGAACCTGGGTGGATTTGACCTCGAAGATGACGTTGCTTTCGGTGAAGGTGGTGAAGCGTGGGCACGTGAAGCTGCTTTGGAACCTCAAATGCGGGTATTCCAGAAGAACTTTGATGAAGGGGAGGATGGTCAATTGATTGATGACCCTAATGGCGATTACGTCGTTACTATGGGACATGCACAGACTAACGAGAAGATGCACGATGATATTCTGAGTTACTTTGACCAAGCTCTTGCTAAGAATTGGTCGAGTGCTGAACATTGGCGTATTCGCAAGATCAAGGATGTGGGCAAGCCTGCAGGACCGGTGAGACAACGGAAGGAGAAGGAGTCTTTTGCTATTGACTTTGATGCACCTATGGAGGGTGAACTTGCAGCGATGCTTTATACACCAGCTTCTTCTAACACTGCTATTTCCATGCCGAAGAAGGACTGGAAGGCCAAGAACCGGAACTTGTTGGCTGACGATAAGCACTTTAGTTCCAAGGAGCTATTGAGTTTGTTCTTGAAGCCTCGTGCCCGTATGGGAAGACGGTCAGCTGGTGGTTTAGGTTCATTACTTCCTGGAAAGGGCAATGGGGATGAAAATATCCGGGATGGTGATATGGACGAGGCATTCTGGGCTTCACGGAAGAAGGATATCCCAGAAGGAGATGATGATGGTCCAGAGGTTGGTGGAGACTACGATGCAGACTTCTTCCAGGATGACATGCCGTTTGCACCAGGGTTTGATGAGGATGATGATGATAACTTTGCGGATGCAAGAGATCACTTCTCACCAGGGTTAGATGCGCAAACGGGTGAAGTACCTGGGTTAACACAGATTTTGGCGGGTGACGCTGGAATGAATACCATGGGAGGAGACTTTGGTATGACTTTGGTTACGCAGACGAGAAGGATCAGACCTGAGTATGTACAGTATGCTCGAGTGGCTAAGAAGGTGGATGTTCGGAGATTGAAGGAAGAACTCTGGAATACGATTGGATTTGATGATTTAGATGGAGAGATTGAACGGCCGGATACACCTACGCCGATGCCTAAGAACCCACGGCCACCTACACTGGAGCAAGACGAGGGAGATGATGAAATGGCTGATGATGTTCCTAAGACGCCCGAGAAGGACCAGGTATTGAAGTTTACTGAGGTGATGAATGATCTCCAAGCTGTGTATCCCAAGGCAGTGATGGACGATATCTCAACCAGTTACTGCTTCATTTGTCTTTTACATTTAGCCAATGAGCGTGGCTTGGTGATTGAGAAGAGTGAAGATCTCTGTGAATTGAGTATTCGGAAGGATTGGGAAGCGGAAATTGAAGAAGGCATGTAAGACGGAGGAATGGAAGGGAGGGTTATAGAGGATTCTCAGTTATGCGTTATGACATTTTTTATATACATTTTTGTTATCGGAGTTGGTGATATGTCTCCGATGTGTTGGTTCAGTGTCGTGCGGTCAAGATTGGGCTAGACTCGGTTGTTGATTACGTCAGCGATGAAGGATTCGAAGGATTGATTGTTGATTGTTGATGAATATGTGAATAGGATAAATGGATTAATGAATTGATTCTTTTATCTGTGAATTGTTGTTTTTTCATCGTTACTTGAAAGATATAATGAAGATGTCATCAGATGGTGAATTATCGGCTAAAGAGATTGCTCAGGTTCGTTGAATATAGGAGTTTAAAAGGTATTAAAAGACTAACTGAGATAGTTATACGAGGAAATGAGAATGTAAGTCATATATACATAGATACCCAATCACACTACCACCATCTGCAGGAAAAAGCAAATTCACCACATCATCATCCGACAAACCATGATTCCCGCCAGCCAATACCGAGATCCATGCAAGCGCCGGTTGGGAATTGCTACGTCATAGATTCCGTGACACGAGGGACTTGAGATTGAGGCCAGCGTTGGAGGTGTCATGTATTCAGTGTTTCTGACATTCTTATAGGGGCGAGGAAAGAGCGGCGAAGATGGAGAGGGATTTGGATTCTTTGGAGAAGACTTTGGATTCTTTGTTGGAGGGGTTGGAGGGTGTTAAGAAAGAGACGGAGATGAAGACGGAGACAAAGAAAGACGCAGAGGAGAAATAGGTACTGGTAAACAGGGAAAGATTGTATTCATGTACGCTAAAACGTACCCGTCACATTTCATCACAGCTGACGCTATCCCTATCCAACCCAATCATGAACAAAGGCAACAACCAACATCCATCCAAGTCCACGTCCACGCACCAAACATGTCTCCCCCCCATTATTTAACAACCCTCCTAACAAATCTAACCTCCGGTAACCCCGCCATAACAGCCTTAACATCCCCCGTCTCAATGAAGTATCCCCCCTCTTTCACCTCCGGAACAACCCTCTGTTTCCTCGGCGCCATGACGGCTCGTAGGGTATCTATATCCCAAACGGGTCTTTGAATTGTAGATTGTGAAGGGGGAGGTATAATCGATGGATGGCCCGTTAACGAACGGTGTTCATGGATGCCCGTGGGTTCAGATAGAGAAGTTCGTTCCACGTCGAGAGTAGCCTCGGGACAGAGACATCTCGCTTTAGATTTACTAAAGAAGGAACACATCTTGATATAACGATATAGATAGAAAGAACGTTCGAAAAAGGTACGTAGAAAGACAAGATGAAGAAGGATATAAAACAGCAACTAAGACACCCTCACGTCTATATATACCCACCACCAGCGAATCCAAACAAAGAACCAGCACCCCCAATCCGCCACAAAGCCACCATCACCATGAACCAACGTAACCAACCGCCTCATCAATACATTCAACCCGCCTGCCTAATCCAACACCTTCCAGAAGCCCATAACCCATAAAAAAACCAACAATATATGTACATGTACAACCTGAATTCCCCACCAATCACAATTCACCATCGCCAATCTCCTCTGACGTGTCCCCATTCTCTTCCAAAAAAACGGGAAATAACCTTACCCGAAGAAACCTGAAGAAAAAACATACTAAGCGAGAATCTAGCCCGAGCCTACTATACCGGGGGAGTTGCCCGGCTTGCGAATCTACCATTGTAATACAATACCGACGTCACTACATACAAGTGGGTATTGAGAAGAGAGGAGAATACGATGGTGGATATTTCCTTATTCGGTCCCGGTGATTGTCTGTGCGGTCGGACTTTTTTACCATGTATTGGTGAAGAATCAAGAGAAGGAACAATCATGACTATGTGCATATATATACAACTATGACGTAAACCTAACAAAACACCACCTAAATAAACAATCCCTGACCCCAAACAAAAAATCATCTAATTATCACCATCCTGGACCCGCTTTCTCATAGGCTTAACCTTCTTCAACTTCTTCACCGTCATCCCTGATCCTGACGCCCCTCCCTTCTTTTTGTTTTCCTTCTTTTCTGCTGGCTTCTTCTCATCACCTTCGACATCTCCAGAATTAATCACATCATCAGCTTCTGTACCGTACAAAATCCGTCCAGGCTCAGGATGTCTCCATGATGGCAACGCCTCTGGTGGTGGTTGGCTATTCGTGTTCAACCGTAAGATTTCCTCAGGACGCATCGGCGGTAGTGGTGGCGGAGGCATGGGAAGAGCAGAGTATTCGTCAAGGAATCGTTGATCAATAGGCGCCCGCGTAGCTTGTTCCTCGGGATTTTGATTGAATCCTGCAGTGAGAACCCGAAGAATTGTCTGGATGAGATCCGTTTGTTGAAGAGGCTTAGAAAGGTATTCGTCCATTTGAGCACGAAGACACTTTTCTCTATCACCCATCATAGCATGGGCTGTCAACGCAATAATAGGCGTATGGCAACCTTGTGTGGCTTCCCATTGACGAATCAAAGCTGTAGCTTCGAATCCACCCATGATAGGCATTTGAACGTCCATCAGAATAACATCGAAACACTTCCATTTGGCAGCTTCAACAGCTTGAGCACCGTTGCTGACAACGTACACCGAGTGGTGATACTTTTCCAGAATCTTGATAGCCAAACGCTGATTGACACGGTTATCCTCCGCAAGAAGAACGTGGAAAGACCGACTATCATCCTCGGTAGATGGCGTAGCCCGTGATTGGAGAGCAGGTAAAATCGCGTTCGCCATATCCATAGGAGTACAAGGCATCGTCAAGAAAGAAGTGACACCCAACCGCACACAAGATTTCAACAGTAATCCCTCCTCAGAAGCCAACAACAAGATAGGAAGGAAATCAAATGCACCAACATCGCGTACCTTTTGCGCCGTCGCAATAGAATCCGCAATGATCAAGTCATATGGCAACGTCGACCCAGACCTCGTAGTCACAGAAATCCGACTGTCAGCAGACAACAAAACAGGCACCAGACCCAACTCCTCCAACATCTCGTAAACCTCAGTTCCATAATCAGACCCTTCACCGTACACATACAAAACTTGACGTCCAACAAACTTGGCAAGACATCTCTTGGGAACCTTGGGTGGCGCATTCGTAACACGACACGTAAAGTTGAACGCAGAACCCTTGCCCAACTCACTGTCAACCCAAAGTTTACCACCCATCAGATGAACCAGACTCTTGGAAATCGACAGACCAAGACCAGTTCCACCAAACTTGCGCGTCATCGATCCATCAGCTTGCTGGAAAGAGTCGAAAATCAATGAGAGCTTGTCCTTTTCAATACCGATACCGGTGTCCTTGACCAAAAACTCCAACAAGAAAGGCTCGTTTTCAACATCCGGAGGCTCTCCACCTTCCGGCACGTGGATCTTGATAGACAATGCCACCTCTCCGTGCTCAGTAAACTTGATGGCGTTTCCAACCAGGTTGAGGATAATCTGGCGAAGACGGAACGAGTCACCCACAATGTAATCAGGCACAGACGGATGCACATTGTACTTGAGTGTCAACACCCGCTCATCAGCCTTGACAGCCAAAGTCTTGAGCGCGTTAAACACCGTTCCACGAAGAGTATACGGAATCTCTTCCAGAACCATACGCTGTGCCTCAATCTTGGATAGATCCAGAATATCATCAATGATAGTCAATAGATTGTTTGCCAAGTTAAACACAACGTTCAACATTTCTCGCTGATGTTGTGTCAACTCCGTCTCCAAAGTCAACTGCGTCATACCCAGAATACCATTCATCGGCGTACGAATCTCGTGGGACATATTGGCCAGGAACTCCGACTTGATCTTGTTGGCCTGTTCGGCAGCCGCACGAGCTAGCTGGTTGCGTTGAAGCGTAACACGCAATTTGCCAACCATCTCGTTAATCTTGCTCTTGAGTTCGTCCATTTCACCAGATGCCTCAACATCGACAAGTTTGGTAAACTGCTCGTCCGACGCCATCTTACTAATGTCGGAGAAAGCCCTTACTTGTGCTGTCTATAATCCAATACCGTTAGCAACTTCACAAATATATACTCCAATAAAAGCTTACCAAATTGTTGGCCATCGTGTTGACGTCAGATGCGATTTCTCTCCAACGGCCCTCGAGGTCGCCCAAGCTGGTTTGTCCACCAAGTTTTCCGTCAACACCCACATCCTTGGCAACAGTTTGTACACCATCACAGAACTGTGACAACCGATCCACCATGTGATTAATCGTCTCCTTCAACACCCGAATTTCACCCATAGCCTGGACATCAATCTTCTGAGTCATGTCGCCACTAGAAATAGCCTGCGTGACCGTCGAAATACTCCGTACCTGCACCGTCAAATTCGACGCCATCACGTTGACATTGTCCGTGAGATCCTTCCACTTGCCCTCAACATTATCAACCTTGGCCTGTCCTCCCAACGTACCATCCGTTCCGACTTCACGCGCCACCTTGCTGACCTCAAAGGCAAACGTCCCCAGCCTATCCACCATCGTATTAATTGTCTCCTTCATGTCATGAATCTCACCACGAGCCTGCACCGTAATCTTCTGCGACAAGTCACCGCGCGCTACAGCAGATGTAACATTGGCAATCTCGCGCACCTGATCCGTCAAGTTGGAAGCCATGTAGTTGAAGTTTTCCGTGAGATCACGCCACGTGCCTTGCACATTGTGAACTGTGGCCTGTCCACCCAAACGACCCTCTAAACCGACTTCCCTAGCAATCTTGGTAACCTCACGAGCAAACTGCTTCAATTGCTCAACCATAGAGTTGATAGTCTCCTTCAACGTGAGAATTTCACCACGAGCAGGCACAGTGATTTGCTTGGACAAATCACCTTGAGCCACAGCCGACGTCACAGTAGCAATCTGACGCACCTGAGTAGTCAAATTCATGGCCATCACGTTGACAGTTTCCGTGAGATTACGCCACATACCCTGAACACCGTGAACACTAGCTTGCCCACCAAGCCGACCATCAGTACCGACTTCATGCGCAATCTTGGTAACTTCCGACGCAAACATCCGCAACTGATCCACCATGGAATTAATAGTCTCTTTGAGCTCCGCAATCTCACCGCGCGCATCAACCTCAATCTTTCGAGACATATCACCCCGCGCAACAGCCTGCGTGACAATGGCAATGGAACGGACCTGTGTCGTCAAGTTGTTGGCCATTTTATTGACACTCTCCGTCAACACACGCCACATTCCTTCAACATCATTGACAGTAGCTTGGCCACCAAGGCGACCCTCCGTACCGACTTCATGAGCAATGTTGATGACTTCCGCAGCAAACTGCGCCAGTTGGTGAACCATCGAATTGATCGTGTTCTTTAAATCGAGAATCTCACCGTGAGCCAAAACTGAAATCTTCTTCGACATATCTCCCTTGGCTACAGCAGCAGTAACCGCAGCGATTTCTCGCACCTGCGTAGTCAGGTTGTGCGCCATAAGGTTGACATTCTCCGTCAGCTCACGCCACGTACCCTCGACACCATCAACCTTTGCCTGACCACCAAGACGGCCCTCAGTTCCAACCTCCTTGGCAATCTTGGTAACCTCAAACGCGAACTGTTGAAGTTGGTCGACCATGGAATTAATAGTGTTCTTGAGGTCTTCAATCTCGCCCCGCGCTTGAACCGAAATCTGCTGGGTCAAATCACCCTTGGCGACAGCACTAGTGACAATAGCGATTTCACGCACTTGAGTCGTCAAGTTGTTTGCCATGAGGTTAACATTCTCTGTCAGCTCACGCCACATGCCCTCGACACCATGAACCGTAGCTTGCCCACCAAGACGACCTTCGGTACCGACCTCTCTAGCGATTTTGCTGACCTCCTTGGCGAATTGCTGCAATTGGTCCACCATCGAGTTGATGATGTTTTTGAGATCCTCAATTTCACCCTGAGCTTCGACTTCGATCTTGCGCGACAAATCACCCTTGGCAACAGCAGACGTCACAGTGGCAATCTCTCTCACCTGGGTTGTAAGATTGTTCGCCATCTTGTTGACATTTTCAGTAAGGTCTCTCCAAGTACCTTGGACATCATGGACCGTGGCTTGACCTCCAAGGCGACCTTCCGTTCCGACTTCACGGGCAATCTTGGTAACTTCATGGGCGAACTGCTGAAGTTGGTCAACCATAGAATTGATGGTATTCTTCAAGTCGAGAATCTCACCCTGGGCCTCAACAGAAATCTTCTGAGTCAAATCACCCTTGGCAACAGCAGATGTAACATTGGCGATTTCTCTGACTTGAGTGGTAAGATTGTTGGCCATGTGATTGACGTTTTCGGTGAGATCGCGCCAAGTTCCCTGGACATCATGAACAGTAGCTTGACCACCAAGGCGACCTTCAGTTCCGACTTCACGGGCAATCTTGGTGACTTCGTGTGCGAACTGCTTGAGCTGATCAACCATAGAGTTAATGGTATTCTTCAAATGCAGAATTTCACCACTAGCCTCGACAGAAATCTTCTGAGATAAGTCACCCTTCGCAACGGCAGAAGTAACGTTGGCAATCTCTCTGACCTGGGTGGTAAGGTTGTTGGCCATGTGGTTGACGTTTTCGGTAAGATCTCTCCAGGTACCCTGAACGTCGTGGACTGTGGCCTGTCCACCGAGACGGCCTTCGGTACCGACCTCCTTAGCGAGTTGGGTTACTTCTTGAGCGAATTGCTTGAGCTGATCCACCATGGAGTTGATCGTGTTTTTGAGATCTTCGATTTCACCGCGAGCTTCAACCTCAATCTTCTGGGATAAATCACCCTTCGCGACAGCAGAGGTGACGTTCGCGATCTCACGGACTTGCGTAGTGAGATTAGCAGCCATGTGGTTGACGTTCTCAGTGAGATCTTTCCAGGTACCCTCGACATCATTAACCGTAGCTTGACCGCCAAGTTGGCCTTCGGTACCAACAGCCTTGGCGAGAGAGATGACCTCAGTAGAGAACTGTTGGAGCTGATCCACCATGGAATTAATAGTGTTTTTAAGATCTTCAATCTCACCACGAGCCTCGACCTCGATCTTTTGGGATAGATCACCCTTGGCAACAGCGGAAGTAACGTTGGCAATTTCACGGACTTGGGTAGTAAGGTTATTCGCCATGTGGTTAACGTTCTCAGTGAGGTCTCTCCAAGTACCTTGAACATCGTGGACTGTGGCTTGTCCACCAAGACGACCCTCGGTACCAACCTCCTTAGCAAGCTGGGTGACTTCCTGGGCAAACTGTTTGAGTTGGTCTACCATGGAGTTGATGGTGTTCTTCAAGTCCTCAATCTCACCACGCGCCTCAACCTCGATCTTCTGAGACAGGTCACCCTTCGCAACGGCAGAGGTGACGTTGGCGATCTCTCTGACCTGGGTCGTAAGGTTGTTTGCCATGTGGTTAACGTTCTCGGTCAAATCTCTCCAGGTACCCTGAACGTCATGGACTGTGGCCTGTCCACCAAGACGACCTTCGGTACCGACTTCTTTAGCGAGCTGAGTAACCTCTTGGGCGAATTGCTTAAGTTGATCCACCATGGAGTTGATCGTATTCTTCAGGTCCTCAATCTCACCACGGGCCTCGACCTCGATCTTCTGAGATAAGTCACCCTTCGCAACGGCAGAAGTAACGTTGGCAATCTCTCTGACCTGAGTTGTAAGGTTGTTGGCCATGTGGTTGACGTTTTCGGTAAGATCTCTCCAGGTACCTTGGACATCGTGAACTGTGGCCTGTCCACCAAGGCGACCTTCGGTACCAACCTCCTTGGCGAGTTGGGTGACTTCTTGGGCGAATTGCTTCAACTGGTCAACCATGGAGTTGATGGTGTTCTTCAAGTCCTCAATCTCACCACGCGCCTCAACCTCGATCTTCTGAGACAAATCGCCCTTAGCAACAGCAGAGGTGACATTGGCAATCTCTCTAACCTGAGTCGTGAGATTGTTCGCCATGTGGTTAACATTCTCAGTCAAATCTCTCCAGGTACCCTGAACGTCATGGACTGTGGCCTGTCCACCAAGGCGACCCTCAGTTCCGACCTCCTTAGCAAGCTGGGTGACCTCCTGGGCGAATTGCTTCAGCTGGTCAACCATGGAATTGATCGTGTTTTTGAGATCTTCAATTTCACCACGAGCTTCAACCTCAATCTTCTGGGACAGATCACCCTTGGCAACAGCAGAGGTGACGTTGGCAATTTCACGTACTTGAGTAGTAAGATTGTTGGCCATGTGATTGACGTTCTCAGTAAGATCTCTCCACGTACCCTGAACGTCGTGGACTGTGGCCTGTCCACCGAGACGACCCTCGGTACCGACTTCTTTGGCAAGCTGGGTAACCTCTTGGGCAAACTGTTTAAGCTGATCCACCATGGAGTTGATGGTGTTCTTGAGATCTTCAATTTCACCACGAGCTTCAACCTCAATCTTTTGTGAAAGATCACCTTTGGCAACAGCAGAAGTGACGTTCGCAATCTCTCTGACCTGGGTCGTGAGATTGTTCGCCATGTGATTGACGTTCTCAGTGAGATCGCGCCAAGTTCCCTGAACGTCGTGAACCGTGGCTTGGCCGCCGAGGCGACCTTCTGTTCCGACCTCCTTGGCAAGTTGAGTGACCTCTTGGGCAAACTGCTTTAACTGGTCAACCATGGAATTGATGGTGTTCTTGAGATCTTCAATTTCACCACGAGCCTCAACCTCAATCTTCTGGGACAGATCACCCTTGGCAACAGCAGAAGTAACGTTGGCAATTTCACGGACTTGGGTAGTAAGGTTGTTCGCCATGTGGTTGACATTCTCAGTGAGGTCTCTCCAAGTACCCTGAACGTCGTGGACTGTGGCCTGTCCACCAAGACGACCTTCGGTACCCACCTCCTTGGCGAGTTGAGTGACTTCTTGGGCGAATTGCTTAAGTTGATCCACCATGGAGTTGATAGTATTCTTGAGGTCTTCAATTTCACCACGAGCCTCGACCTCAATCTTTTGCGACAGATCACCCTTTGCAACGGCAGAAGTAACGTTGGCGATCTCTCTAACCTGGGTCGTAAGATTGTTCGCCATGTGGTTAACGTTCTCAGTCAGATCTCTCCAGGTACCTTGGACATCATGGACTGTGGCTTGTCCACCAAGGCGACCCTCAGTTCCGACCTCCTTGGCAAGTTGAGTGACCTCTTGGGCAAACTGTTTAAGTTGGTCCACCATGGAGTTGATCGTATTCTTAAGGTCTTTGATTTCACCGCGAGCTTCAACCTCAATCTTTTGGGATAAATCACCCTTCGCGACAGCAGAGGTGACATTGGCAATTTCACGAACTTGAGTGGTGAGATTCTGGGCCATAAGGTTTACGTTCTCGGTGAGATCTTTCCAGGTACCCTCGACATCATTAACCGTGGCTTGTCCACCAAGTTGGCCTTCGGTACCCACATCCTTGGCTAATGAAATAACCTCGGTAGAGAACTGTTGGAGCTGGTCTACCATAGAGTTAATAGTGAGCTTCAGGTCAAGAATTTCACCATTGGCCTCCACGGAAATCTTTTGAGATAAGTCACCCTTTGCAACAGCAGACGTGACGTTTGCGATCTCGCGAACTTGAGTAGTAAGGTTTTGAGCCATGTGGTTAACGTTCTCAGTCAAGTCATGCCAAGTGCCCTGAGCATCATGAACCGTAGCCTGGCCGCCCAAACGTCCTTCAGTACCGACCTCTCTAGCCAGGAGGATGACTTGAGTGGAGAACTGGGAAAGCTGGTCCACCATGGAGTTGATTGTGTTCTTCAGATCTTGAATTTCACCCTTGGCCGTCACGGAAATCTTCTGCGTGAGATCACCCTTGGCGACAGCCGAAGTAACGTTAGCGATCTCACGAACCTGGGTAGTCAGGTTGGCAGCCATGCGGTTCACATTAGAAGTAAGATCCTTCCACGTTCCCTCGACGTCATGGACGGTGGCTTGACCACCCAAACGACCTTCGGTACCAACCTGCTCAGCAAGATAAATGACTTCGCTTGAGAACTGTTTCAACTGGTCAACCATGGCGTTAATGATATTCTTCAGTTCAAGAATTTCGCCATTGGCCTCAACAGAAATCTTTTGTGACAAGTCACCCTTTGCAACAGCTGAAGTGACGTTGGCAATCTCTCGCACCTGGGTAGTAAGATTGCTGGCCATCAGGTTCACGTTCTCGGTCAAATCAAGCCAAGTACCCTCAGCGTTATGAACAGTAGCCTGACCACCAAGCTGGCCGTCTGTACCAACTGCCCTGGCAAGGGAGATAACTTCAGTAGAGAATTGCCGGAGCTGGTTGACCATGGAATTGATAGTATTTTTCAGATCTTCGATTTCACCCTTGGCCTCTACAGAAATCTTCTTCGACAAGTCACCTCTGGCAACAGCTTCAGTGACCATAGCAATTTCGCGAACTTGGGTTGTCAGGTTGTGGGCCATGTGGTTGACATTTTCGGTCAGATCTTTCCAAGTGCCCTCCACATCATGAACTGTGGCCTGACCACCTAGACGACCTTCGGTTCCGACTTCCTTGGCAAGATGCGTAACCTGCTCAGCAAATTGTTGAAGCTGATCAACCATGTTGTTGATAGTGACCTTCAGACCCTTGATCTCTCCCTTGGCTGGAACAGCAATCTTCTTGGAAAGATCACCTCTTGCAACGGCTCCCGTGACAGCAGCGATTTCACGCACTTGGGTTGTCAAGTTGTTGGCCATATGGTTAACGTTTTCAGTAAGATCACGCCACGTGCCTTCAACACCATAGACCTCAGCTTGACCACCCAGTTGACCTTCAGTGCCGACAGCCTTGGCAAGTGAAATAACCTCAGTTGAGAATTGTTGTAACTGGTCCACCATGGCATTAATGATTTCCTTCAGGCCCTTGATTTCACCCTTGGCTTCAACTGAAATCTTCTTGGATAGATCACCCCTGGCGACGGCAGACGTAACAGCGGCAATTTCACGCACTTGGGTTGTCAAGTTGTTGGCCATATGGTTGACGTTTTCAGTGAGATCACGCCAGGTACCTTCAACATCATGGACTTGAGCTTGGCCACCTAGCTGACCTTCAGTACCGACATCCTTGGCGAGAGAAATAACTTCAGTGGAGAATTGTTGAAGTTGGTCCACCATGGCATTGATGATTTCTTTGAGGTCTTCAATTTCACCATTGGCTTCAACCGAAATCTTTTTGGAGAGGTCACCTCTGGCAACAGCGGATGTAACGGCAGCAATCTCGCGCACTTGTGTTGTCAAGTTATTTGCCATAAGATTAACGTTTTCGGTAAGATCACGCCAGGTACCTTCAACATCATGAACCTCGGCTTGGCCACCAAGTTGACCTTCAGTACCGACAGCCTTGGCAAGCGAGATAACTTCAGTAGAGAACTGTTGAAGTTGGTCCACCATGGCATTGATGGTTTCCTTAAGGTCTTCGATCTCGCCCTTAGCTTCAACTGAAATCTTTTTGGAGAGGTCACCTCTAGCAACAGCAGACGTAACAGCAGCAATCTCGCGTACTTGAGTTGTCAAGTTATTGGCCATATGGTTGACGTTTTCGGTCAGATCACGCCAAGTACCTTCGACATCGTGGACCTGCGCTTGTCCGCCAAGTCGGCCTTCTGTGCCGACATCCTTAGCAAGGGAAATGACTTCAGTAGAGAATTGTTGAAGCTGGTCCACCATAGCATTGATGATTTCCTTGAGGTCTTCGATTTCGCCATTAGCTTCAACCGAAATCTTTTTGGAGAGGTCACCTCTAGCAACAGCGGATGTGACGGCAGCAATCTCACGCACTTGGGTTGTCAGGTTGTTTGCCATAAGATTAACGTTTTGGGTGAGGTCACGCCAAGTTCCCTGAACGCCTTCAACAGTTGCTTGACCACCAAGACGACCTTCGGTACCGACAGCCCGCGCAAGTGAAATTACCTCAGTAGAGAATTGTTGCAACTGGTCCACCATGGAGTTGATAGTTTCCTTGAGATCTTGGATTTCGCCCTCCGCGGAAACGTTGATCTTCTTAGACAAGTCACCCTTTGCCACGGCGGAAGTGACATTAGCGATCTCTCGTACTTGGGTAGTGAGATTATTGGCCATGTGGTTAACGTTTTGTGTGAGATCAAGCCAAGTACCTTGGACACCTTCAACTGTCGCTTGGCCACCAAGACGACCCTGGGTACCGACTTCCTTGGCAATCTTGGTAACCTCATGTGCAAACTGAGACAACTGGTCAACCATTGAGTTAATTGTGTCTTTGAGATACTTGATCTCACCGGACGCCTCAACCTCGACCTTCTTGGTCAGATCACCCTGAGCCACGGCATAAGTGACAGTGGCAATTTCACGAACTTGCAAAGTTAAATTGCTAGCCATGCCATTGATGTTCCGAGTCAGGTCACGCCATGTACCCTCGACATTGTCAACAGTGGCTTGACCGCCTAAACGACCTTCAGTTCCAACCTCAGTAGTGATCCGAGTAACCTCCGTAGCAAAGAGACGCAACTGATAAATCATACTATTTATCGTGGATTTGAGATGCTGGATTTCTCCTTGTGCTGGTACAGTAATCATCATCGATAAATCACCGGCCGCTACAGCAGAAGTGACGTCGGCAATTTGGCGTACTTGTCTGGTCAAATTCATGGCCATACGGTTGACGTTGTCGGTCAAGTCTCGCCAGGTACCCTTGACATCTGACACGGTAGCTTGGCCACCAAAACGACCCTCAGTTCCAACTTCACGAGCGACCCGAGTGACTTCGCCAGTGAATTGGTGCAGTTGCTCAACCATGTCGTTGATGGTGTTTTTGAGATCAAGGATTTCTCCCTTGGCTTCGACTTCGATCTTCTGCGTCAAATCACCCTTGGCGACAGCACTTGTGACAATAGCAATTTCACGCACTTGAGTCGTCAAGTTGTTTGCCATGAGGTTGACGTTCTCCGTAAGTTCACGCCACATACCCTCTACGCCATCCACAGTAGCTTGGCCGCCTAAGCAGCCATCAGTGCCAACATCGTGTGCAATCTTGGTAACCTCGTGTGCAAATTGTGACAACTGGTCAACCATGGAATTGATTGTTGACTTAAGCTCAAAGATTTCACCCTTACAGCTAGCCTCGACCTTTTGTGTCAAATCACCCTTTGCTACTGCAGTCGTCACCTTGGCAATATCGCGTACTTGGGTAGTAAGGTTGTTGGCCATAGCATTGACGTTGACTGTAAGATCATTCCACATGCCTTGGACACCCTCGACATCAGCTTGGCCACCCAGAATACCCTCGGTGCCTACGTCACGGGCGACCCGAGTAACTTCGGATGCAAATCTTCTCAGGTGGTCAACCATGGTGTTGATTGTTTGTTGCAGCTCGAGAATTTCACCTTGAGCACGCTGTTCAATCTTTTGTGTCAAGTCGCCATGGGCAACAGCAGTAGTTACACATATAATTTCTCGTACTTGAATGGTGAGGTTCTCGGCCATGACATTAACTGGAGATTTCGTTAGCATATTGTAAATTCACGTTCAAAAGAAAAAGCCATCAAGCATACCGTTATCTGTCAATTCTTTCCATGTTCCATCGACACCAACTATACAAGCTTGTCCTCCCAAAATACCTTCTGTACCAACTTGACGGGCTACGCGAGATACTTCGCTACTGAATATGCTCAACTGTTGCACCATGCGGTTTATCGCGTGTTTGAAGGCAGTTATTTCGGGATCAATTTCAACCACATTGATTTCAGCGGCTTTGGTGAGATCACCGCGAGCAACACCAGCTAGAATTTCACCAATCTCGCCCAGTGCCCGTTTGAAGGCTTGATTTGACTTTTGTGCCCGCCAAAGTTCCCGCTCGAGGGCCACCTCTCGTGGGAGACTTGGATCAAGAGACACATTAAGATAGGGGGGTAAAGCTCGACTGGACGATTGAGGATTCCGTGAAGGTCTTGTGTTGTCTGAGGTCACTTTTTTGCGTACGACGTTAGCCCTGTTGTACTGTATATGCTTATGCATGTGTCTATGACATCATGCAGAAAATTCCTACCTTGTGAAAGATTATCACTTGTATGTTGACCTAGTGCATTGGTAGAATCTACCACCATGATATCACCGTCCTCCCTTAGTCGACGTCTAGGAGAAGAAGCGCCGGAATCCAAGATATCAAGATCCTCCAGTAAATCATCAGAATCGTTCTCTCCAGATTCGTCGTCACTGCTACTGGGACTCATATCATTTGGAGATACTAGGTTGATTTGGGCCAATTGGTTTTGGTTGGCAGAAGATGATCGGTTTGCTATGGTAGATTCTAACTCGTCTACTCTCAGGCACAGCCGGACGAGCTCAGTCTCAACTTGATATCTCAAGGCATTATCCGTAGTTCCTGGAAGCTGTAATTGGGAACGGAACTCGTCGGGGATCTGTTCTGGAAGTTTTGGACCTGGAGCAATGGCTGCTAAGACTTCCATGACCTTTTGGAGGAAAACATCGTCCTCTGAGTCCACCACCAATGGTTCCGTGACGCCGAACGGCATCGCGACTTCTGAAGGCATTTTGTGAATGTAGGGATGTATGATTCGCAGGCCCGCTGGCTTGTGCGTTTCTGTCGAGAATACGGGCTACGGCGGAAATCGAATATAGACGCTGACGGCGGATATGAATGTCAAGCGTAGCAAAAGAGAGTTAGGATTTGATAGTTTGCTTTGTGGTGAGCATTTGGAGAGGTCGAAGAAGTAATGCGAAGATGTGTAGATAATCCGTAATCAATCAACTTGGGTTTTTGGAACAGTCAAAAGCAAGGATGCAATGGTTTAGCAAGTCCTCGTGGCAATAAATGGCTACGTGCAAATCCGGATATGCGCAGTGTCGGTCGGGATGTCAGTGTAATCGAGCACGGAACAGTACGGGTGTGTTGGGTTGGTGTTATGACGTTCGCAGAGAAATCAATGGCTGGGCAAATGAAAGTAAATCGACGAGAGAAACCGCGGGGAACCGCAGTTGTGTGTGTAATTTAGCGCGCAAATGGCGGTAGAAAATGGAAATTGAAACAACCCAGTTCAGAGAGAATGGGTCGATAACAACAGTACCAACAACACAAATCACGATGTGTAGATGGCAGTGTGAAAAGACGAAGAGGTATCCACGGAAAGTGCAATATGGAGATCCAAAATTCACAGAACTTTGACCAATGCGACCGTTGGGAGAATAAAAACTGCAAGGCCCAGGGTCTATGGAAGGTTAGACGGATGACGCTGGGAAGGAGCTACGAACAGTGGTGCCAACAGTAGTGCCAACAGGCAATTAGTTACTGTATTTCCTGAATATGAATCCTACTAATGAAAGTGACGACCAACACTAAAACGGATCAATGTGGGTGCAAATGCCTACTAGGAAGCGTAAATGACAAATAGGGGAAGATTGACCTGAAGAAGGTCACTACTGATGACGAGATTTCAATGTCTTTGAAGATGAAGTGCTATAACATACGTAGTGTTCTTTCTAGGGAGAAACGAATGCTTAGCACGTGTATAGGTACATAGCCAACTACTAATTACATAAACGGTCCACTATGAACTTACTATACAGACAGCTGTCAGAGTGCGGGTCGATATACTAGGTATATCAATATACCGAATCTAATTCACGTGCTATATATGTTTGTGGATATATGCAGATATATAAAAATACAGGTACACACGTATGTATGTATTCTCAAAATTCGCTGTGTTAACTGCGGGGTTGTTGTCCCATTCAAGTCGAATCGATGCACCTTTACACAAGCCTTGGGGTGCGCGCATGCGTCATTAAACCGTCAGACAAATGGCAACCAAAAGCCGACTCAATTTTCTATAAAACCCAAACATGTGAACAAGATTCAACACGTCCCCTACACGAAACTATTCACATTGACCACGGTCCCGGAATGCCAAAATGGAACAAATTCAAGGGTTCTAACTTACCTAACCTCCAATGAAGTTTGAGCAACAACGCCCACAGGATCCAGAGGACGAGTAACTCAGCCAATTGCTCTAGTGCGTCTGTCAGGGGATTCTACGGTCTTTCTATGGAAGCATTCAGAAACTCGCTCTGCTGAAAATATGCACTTGATTTCGGTCAGCTTTGGATTCTCAGCCAGGTCAGCAATATCTGCATCATTTCACCCCGCATCTCTGCTTAAGCTGGGCTTTTTTTTCCTTCATTGCCCTTGCGATTTCAGCAACCCCCTGGAACTTTGTTGACATGACAATCAGCATCAGCGGGTCTCAGCTCCATCAAAGATGGTCTGCATGTGCACATACTGAGGCCTGTTAAAAGCGCACTCCGTCTACACACATGGATGCATGTGTTGTTGTGTAAACATGTAGGTCGGCTTCTTGCACCAAATCAATAGTTTTTCATTCATATCTGCAAGACTACCCGCTCTCTTTCCGGTGCGGAATTATATGTAATGTACGACTCGAGATACACACAAACTTTGACCCCAGTGTTAAATACCCTCGGACCTCGCTATGCGGCCTCGAAATCCCCAATGTCGCATTGGACAAGCATAGGCTACGTCGAAAATGTCTGATAGCTTCGGCACGGGAAACCGGCCCCGCCTCCTGGAGGATATGTGGAGCCGTCTATGTCAAGAGTAAACTATCTCTGATTTCATAGGTGAATGGAATCCTAAAATATCGAATTTAGCCAGATTGTAAAAAAATCTGCGTAGTAGTATGCATGTCAATGTTTTGTTATAGAACATGTGATTTTGTATTACAGTTAGACAAGTAGAAGACATTTGCTTCGGCTACGTCATTTGTCTCGGTTCTCTAATGTCAATGGTAGGGTTAACGGGGGTCATACACCAAACTCCTGGGGTTGTTACACACGCACAAGTTGAATGCTGTCCGTTCTCTACTGCATGTACCCGGGTTTAGTAAAGGAATACGTGAATCTATGCATACAGCTCCTTAAGTCCCTTAAGCATGCAGATAAAGACCAAGTGCCGCAGTTAGTAATTAACCTCAAACTACGTATTGAATCTATATAAGCTGCGTTAACTTTGATAGTTGATTCAATGTACATACTGGTCGATGAGATGGTGTCTTCTGTGAACCAGCCTGAATACTCGGCGATAAGTAGGCTTACAGGGATATGCCAGACTGACAAGGTGATCTCGATATACTGTTGACGTGAATCCCTGTTCAGACGTATGTTCTTCCTCAAAAGTAGGGGTGACCGAGGGACGGTTGAGCACGTCCTTTTGAAGGTGCTGGCGCTTTTATTCGTGGTGGCAAATGTGCGTTTGGGCACTTGTGGTATATTGACAGAAAACGGATTCCTTTGTTCCGCCGAAAAGCAATGAAGTACCCTCATAAAAAAGACACGAACAATGTCTCTGCTAAGGCCATTGTACGCCTGTTATTTCTCACTCTGAAACAATTTGGCTTTTTCGAAAATTGAGGAACATGGCAGTGAAGAAAATGAGACAGCGCCTTACTCAGTAGGGATACATTTGGTTATGATCTGCTGAGATTTTTACTCGATTGATTTTTGGGCTTGCCACGAGTTGAAATATAGGCCTCGATTTTGTGTTTCACTTGTGCTGTTGTTGACAGATCAACTATAATCTAGGGTCCCGTGATGAGGGGTTGCCGCTCTAATGGTACAGCGAGTAAACATTTACTCATTGAGTACCACGGCTTGATCAGACCAAATAGGTCTATACACAATGTTCGGCAAACTTGTATTGAATATTCGGACAGCTGGTTCAAACTGCGCGTAGCAAGATTATTGTCCCATTTGTCTGGTTGTTGACGGAATGTGCGCGTATCAACATGAACCAATGGAATGCTTTTACTTGATAGTAGTGACAAGAATCAGGTTCCTATGTAAAGGAGGTTCGGATCGAAATACCAGGAAATAGGCTACCGGGTCACAGACCCCGTTTTGGTGGTAAAAATGGGCTAATTTTGTCCTGTACATACGTCGGTGTCAACCTATACCGAACTACATATGCACCAATGGCATCTTCACGTCAGACAAAGTTTACACATATGAACAAAGGCAACCACGACAAAACCGGGCACATCTGCATTTCGTTATCGGTGTTCTACATACACTTTTAATCTTGTCCCAAGGTCCCAAGGGATCTTTTTAACGCTAGCCAAACCTCCAAACGCCCACTTCATCCTATCGGAAGTTGAGTGACCGACAGTCATGCCATCATGCGCTGTTACCATCCCGATTCCTAGAAATGCCCATTATGATCCTACAGCTGTGAAAAATACAACGCAGGGCCACTATGCATACTACTATGGATACCCCAGTATAAGAGCACTGACGTAATGTTGCATCCCGCATGTAGTTTCCAGGAATATCATGTCGTGACGTTGGGATTCTCACATAGTGTACATATGCGATAGACAGGGTGAATATAAAGAAGATCTATCACGTAAACAGAATACTAGAAACTCCAATAATTACAAGGACATAACATATAAAACCAAAGGAAATCATGAATACCAACAAACCAAAGTCTACCCAAACAACCCATAAATGCAGAGGAACAGGAGACTAAAAAGAGAACAACCATAAAAGCTCGTTCCCCACAAAACCATCCCCGCTTACCGCATCGGTACCCCACCGATCCCAAATCCCCCCGACATCCGCATCCCCCCCTGCTGCATCATCGCCACCGTAGCTGCCGTACTCTCCTGTCTCTCTCTCTGTCTACTTCTCTCCTTCAAGTATCCAGCAGCTTCAGGTCTCATCCTCAGAATCCTCAAGATGCCATCGTCACTTGGATCGGCTTGAGCCTCCTTGCGCTTCTCCTCGCGCGCTTTGCGCATGGTCCCGAGATTGCGGCTCATCAGGATGGACCGACCGCGGCGGATGGTGCCCATGGAGCCAAAGGCGGGAGCCATAGGTCCGAGAGTTGCTGGGGCCGAGAGACGGTTGGGGTTGGCCAGGAGTTTGCGTTGGCGGTCCGTTGTGGCGGCGACCATGCGTTCGGACTCACGGATGAGACTTTGTGTGTCCTCTTGGTAGAAAAAGTAGAGAGAACAGAATTCGTGATACTTGGGTGACTTGAGAATATCATCAGGAACACCCAAGACCTCGTTGTTTTCTCCACGGGCGTTGAAGAAACTGTACATATGCTTACTCCACTCATGAACAACATTAAGCTCTTTCTCTGTCAGGGGCTTCTTGTCCGACGGTTTGTCGCTTAGTGGTGGAACCATGAGGCTCTCAAGTGCCATGAGAACCTGCTTCCATAAGCGCGTCATGACCGACAACATGGTCTGATGCGTTAGGGTCTGCTTCATCAAGGCAAAGTTGTCCCAGAAGTAGTCCTCCAATGGCTTCAGAGCGTTTTCAATGTCTTCGGCCGTAGCAACAGGGGCAGGTTGAGCCGTATTGCTACGCCAGAAACTGACAACCTGCGCACCGATGCCTGTACCAGTCTTGAGAATGCGCCGGAGAGTATCAAGTGACAATGTGTCATTGATCTCAACGTTAAGCTGTAAAGTACGTTAGAAATGAACATGACGTAAGTTTTATGGAAACAGAAACTTACCTTGTCTGTGATGCGTCGGACCATGTCTCTCTCAGTCCGCTTGAGATGCCTGAAAGCCTTGCCATAATGGAACTGGATATCATCTCTCTCAGCTTCCATGCTGACCCGCAACAGCAAACGACCTTGTGTATCCAGATCCAGCCAGAACTCTCTCGGCAAATAATCCTTAAAGTGCTGAGGGTCTAGTTTCAAGGCTGCTCTGCCTACAAAGTCGTGCTCTCCAATCATGTCGTGATCCCAGATGGTTGCAATAACATTGATAGTGCTGTGAACCGTGATATCGACACTCTCGTCCCAGCGTGGGTTCAAAGTCCGGCTGATAACACGGGACTTGGCAAGACGCTTGCGGTGTTCGTCACAGAGAATGATGTATGGATCGCTATATCCCGAGGTATCACAAGCCTTGAGATCCTCGGCCTCAATCATCTTAATGGTGAAGATGTAAGTGACAGAGCCCTTCCGAGGAGGTTTAGGTGGACCCTCAAAACGCTCAATGGTGGCAACACAAGCATCTACATCCATAACCTTCTCAAGTCTATCGAGCTCTTGAAGTGCATACTCAATGTTGTTGAGACGGACAAAGGCCTCCGGGGGAAACTGGAAAACCTCAGCCTTAGGTTTAGAGATGGCCTCACGTGCCAACTGCATGAACCGGTCCTGTGCTGATTGAGATTGTAAAGCAAGTTCGCGCTCTGTCGTTTGTTCCATCTCCTTGACGAACATGGTTTCTACCATCTCACAATACCTACCAATGCCCATGGAGAAGATACGAGATAGAACAGTCATAAACCGTGCTTTTTGGAGTTCGCTTTGCCACTTCAGTTGTGTGATTTGGTCGATCAACTGGTTAAACAACGAGAACATATCGATGACTGAAGAACTGTGTCTCTGTGAGTCAGGAGGGATTTCATCAGGATCATGCTTCCGTACATGGAATAAATCTTGTTTAATGGCACCCTCAACGAAACCGACAACCTCCTCCTCAGCCACAGCCAACCATTTGTAGACAAAATCCACAAATATCTCCTCAATGTTGAAAGCAAACCGTGTCTTGGGCAACAATTTCTTGTGCATGGCGCGCAACTTAGTGAGCTCCTGGTACATGTCGAAACCATCCTGGAAGGCAACTTCCTCCCCGCGGGCCTTTCCGTTGGCAATAACCACCTTGACAATGGCCTCAATATCGACTTCCAAACTAGGGAACATCTTTTCAATGAGGATATCGAGAGGCTTGACTCCCTCAATTTCGTCGTCGCCAATGCTGTTGGCCAAGTAGTTTTGAACCCTTTTCATAATGGCCATGACACCTAGTCTGAGTTGATGAACGTGGCTAAAGTCCCACTGGGCCTCGGTCTCAGGGACATTGCTAGTAAGAACGTCCTTGTAGACCTGCTCAGCGGCAACCTTCAAATCACGCTCTAACTCACGCTTGAATTGTTCAGTCTCGCCTGGTCGAGGTTCAAAAGCAGCATCATCATATATGCAAGATCTCATCACTTCCATTATTACATGGGGATCTGGTGGTGACTGTTCATAACACCGCACGATCATAGCACCCAACTCCTTTAGTGCCTTTTCAAAAATGATGCGTAGGCATTGCTTGTATGCTGCAAAATCGTGGAGTGTCCATTTGCTACTGTCGATATCACCGATAGGCTTGTCATAATAGGCTAATGGTGCTGGCCGCTTGACATCTTGTGGTGTTTGGATGTACTCAAAGGTGTAGCCGACTTGGATGAGATCTAGTTCTCCGTCTTGGTATTTGCGTGATACTACTTCCAACAAAGAAATATGGCGACTAAATTGTGGTACTCTCCAGACAGTGGCCAAATACAACAGGAACTCGTAAACTGGTTTCGAGAATGGAACATACTTGTCTGATGCTGACGACGTAAGTAGGCCAGCAGTTACAGCATACTGAACAACCGTCTTGTAGAAACCACGAGGGTTGTATGGTGTGAAAACATAGGTAGCGTCGTCTACACTGCGGACACTAGGGCCTTCGTCGAAATTCATGTTGCTCATAGCCACAGAAGGGTCGAATCCCATGCCGTCAAGGTCATTCAAAGTAGCGGAAAGGGCCGAATCAGCGAACAAACTCCCACCATCGATGGGACTAGATAATGAAAGGGAAGGAGGCGGGTTATCAACGGCATTGGACGAGTTCTTGGCAAGATCCGGTCGCACGTTGAGAATTTCCAACATCATTTCACTGAGGTGACGCTTTTCGTGAAGTTTCCATTCTTCGTATGATTCCTCTACATCAAAATCGCGGTTTTGTAGAGTCCCAGAAGCCCCAAGATCCAGACGGGTTTGGTAGGCCTTGAAATCCTTCAAGGCAGCCTCCTCAGACCACTCTCCTTGGTGCATGTTAATCTCGTTCTGCGCCTTCGCATTGGAGTAACCAAAGATTTGGCATACTAGTTGCACATACGTCATATCTTTGACATCATAGCTTAGTGGTACAATCACTTCCTTGGTCGTTGTACTGTCATCCATGCTAAGGTCTTGTGCATTGGTCAATAGCTTCTTCTCGACTTCGGCGAGTTGCGTTAAAAGTTTGGCACGGTCACGTTCGTGGCCTTCATCTTTCAATAGGCGGATCAGAAGACGCACAAACATGGCGGTGTGTCGTGGTGGAAGCAGTCGGAGGGAATCGTCGCCGGGAAGGGCATTCTTTGCGGCAACCGCTGTAGCCCTAGCAAAGGCAGTAAGGACTAGGAACTCGGGCTTGCGATCCTTCATGGCCTTGACAGTATCTTCCGAGGTGAACTTGATGTATAACTCGCCAAAGAAACGCTTCAGGGCAGGGTCGGAGTATCCAGGCATAACCTCGGTACCTTGCATTACGCCCTTGATGCGATCAAACAATGGCTTCTTGAATCCATGGGGTAGCTTGGACGAATTGCTCATGGTAAACTCGGACATGACGTTGTTAATGCTGATGCTGGTACTTGCTCGGTGAAGAGGCTTCTGGCGGGGGGCATATTCGCGGCGCTTCTGTCGAGGTTGACAAACGTGGTGGAGGTAGGCGACCCGGAGGGCCCAAGAGAAGGCATCATCTTGGGAGATTTCAAAGTTGCCGGATGATCGAGTGGTTGATGAGGATCGAGAAATACTGGTCTGAAGAAGAGAAAGGCGGTTCACGCTTTTGCGCTTGCCGTTCCATGAGTCGCGGACGGACGCGACCGACATGGTGACGTTGGTCGGCGCTTATTGTGGGATTCAGAGATGACGTCGGTACTTTCCGTGAGTTGAGAACTCGGTTTGTGAACGAGGCAGTGACTTGGCTAAGTTGCGATGTGGAGTTGAGACGAAAGCAGACGACAAGGGATGATTAAGGAAGTTGCGGTTGTGTAAATGGTGTAATGACAATTTGTGATATCGAGAAAGAAGAACAGGCGAATTTGATATCGAAATCGGCCGTAAAATTTCGAGAAAGGGACAAGGTATGTCGCGATGTAGACGGGGGGTAGCCTCGACGATTATCAATACTATAAATGGGATTGAATGTGGCAGTTGAGAAGGTGGTTGGCAATTTGTCGAGTTGATGATGAGGTTACAGCGGTTCCCGTCTGACACTCCTGATATTGGCAGTAAGGATTGTCCTTGGGCAGTCGATTGAGGAGAGATGGGGCGCAACCGTGGAATATGGCCAGTTATTTGGTCGATCGTTGTTTCTGAGAGAATACGAGGGGTAGGCGAGGGCCTGTCAGTACGTTAAAGCGCGGTGGATTAGCTGCAATAGGCGGGTATGTATGTATGTATGCCGGCTGGCTAAAAGGAGAAGCGCTGCAAAAGTCTGGAGGGATTGGACGATATATGGGGACACGAAAGATGTGGGTGACAGCAGCTGATGTGGATGAATACGACTGATAGTACGTACAGTATGTACGTATTCTTTCTGGTGATGGTGGCGAATAGCTCCAAGCTTTGATCTTTTGGAAAATCGATAGAAACTGGCATAGAAGATGAAAAAGATTGTGATGAAAGGGTCATATGGTGGACTGTTGCCAATGACCGCTTCTTTGCTCCAGTGACCTGTGTAGCAGGCCGAATAAACGGCACAGCAGAAAAGGGCTGGTGGAAAAAAGGCACGGATAGTACGAGAGAGCGGGGTGTGATATGGTGGCGACTACTACGAAGCAATGGCAACGACAGCCAATAGGAGATTCTAAATACGTTCTAAGTACAGGGACACGCAGACAATGAACTTAAGCAGCGTAACGGCGGCAAATTATCAGGATGTCTCAATCTTTTGGTGGCGTAAGACCACGGCGGCTGGACAAGAACATTCAACCCTTCCGGAACAAGTTAAACGGGCACCCTGTCTACCTAGAAAAAAATCCGATAAAAAGCCACAGACGCCGGCGCCGCCACCCGTCCATGTTACCATTACGGGTGGGTCTTTATCCAGTAGGATCGGAGGGAGAAAGTACTTCATACAACAACCAGTATGTAGGGGAATCTAGTGCTGAGTAGGAGAATCTATTAACCCTCAGCTTAGATGTGGGGGTAATGAACGGGTTTTGTCTACTGCAGTCGAAACGCCGCTGCCGAGATACGGGGAACGTTCAATCGTCTGGTGACAGGCCAGTGGGGTTTTCCGCGTTGCACTACAGGAGCTTGATGCAATGGCACTGCACCTGCCGCAAGACATGGCCGACGACAAGTTATGTCTGAGGAGGGAATGGACATAGACACACGTATCAGTGTTGTTCCATGCATACTGCCGTGGGACCACTGTTCGCGATAACAGGAACAAAGCAAAGGGAAGTACCTGTGGCGTTTCCTTGACCGTCTATTAGAGAATCATATTCACCTGCAACTAAAGAATGTGGCGTATCCAAAGTTCCCCTTTTTGGTCCAACCATCGTCAAAGAAGGGGTTAAGTTCTGTGTTTGGCCGGGTTTGTGATAGGCACAGCGTAGCGCCAAGTCCATGTTGTCCCTATGACGTCGTTGGATCCTGCGTCAATGCCAATTGTTTTGAGTGATCTCTGAGGGATGCAGGTTAAATATCACATGGTATTTGGTAAAAAGTTCGTTGTTAGCTTGTTCATACTCTACTGAAACACTCTCACTAATGAAATGGTAATGTAATTACTGACCGCATAGTTGCTAGTGGTCCGGTAGTGGCCGAACATTAACATGAAGCTGGACAGACAACTGATATGTGTGTATGTACATAGGCATCCACAGTTTGTTCTTTTATGTGGCCATGCAAATACCATTAAATACCCAAATATCTGTACTATTTGCGGTGTCGCATTGATTACGACATGTGCATATAATATAAATAGATAGTCGGTAGCCTAATCTTGGCATCTTCTCGAGGTCTGGGCTATACCGTACGACTCTGTTTCTGCATATAGAACAATTGGCAGTTAAGAGATCGTCGCTATATTCGAAAAGTATATGGAAGCTTTTCGTCTTTGTCCGAGATCTCCGGTCTTGGCTTGCCCCTCCTTTCCATGATTCCCAAACTGCCCCCACATGTGCCTCCGTCGACTAATGCCTATATCAACTTAGCGTCACCATCAAAGTTCTAAGTTACTATCTGAAACAAGCTTCCAACCCACAGACAAGCAATCATAAAGTGCTTTTTTAATTGTGCATATGGATATACATAGCAAGTAGACTGGCTTTCGTCATCGCCACAATTTCTTACGGGCTGTGTAAATATCAGGATACATATGTATATTCTATATGCTCCAAATAATTGCTTGCAATTCACAGTTTAGGCTGATCTTTAATGTGCCTTTGGAGTGAAGCTGTTACCCATGTAGACAAGAGTCTAGTGAAAGAACATGATTTTTACTCTCTTCGGGGCTTATGATGTGTATATATCTTAGGGACATGGTCATTCTTTTGATATTGACTCCAATCTTCAACTGCACTTTACACATCATGTGTCGTAAACTCGTGATATCAATAAACCATGGCGCAGCTTCGTGTTGGGGTCATACGTCGAGTCGAGTCGTTGTCAGCACAACCCTGTGATACCAATATAAGGGTTAATTTATGAATCCAAGGAAACCACTAGTTTCGTAGCTCTCAAGAACAACATCATCACGCTCATGAGCATTACTCAGCGTCAAGTTTCAGGTCAAACTCAGGATTATTCAATCCAAGGCCAAAACTAGGTCCGATTTCATCTCTATATGTCGCTTCTTTTTCCATCTATATGTCCATCAAGAGGACCGCTGATTGCGACCCCATAACTTTGTTGTCATCTGTTTACGGCCTATTATCCACATTTTCTAGTTGGCCTACTGAGCCGTAATTGAAGCACTATTGCCGCTTTGCCAACTGTCTTGCGACGTGCATCGTATTTGCACTCGTAGATACATACGCCAGTTCATTCTATAAACTGTCGTCCGGCGCTGCGTTGTCCGCTCGTCCTTCGGCGTTCGTCTGTCCGCCATTTTGCTTTGCCGCTGTCTGTCGTCCTAGTGCTCATACGGAGCCTGCTTGAGTTCACTTCCCTGCCCCGGGCTAGACCCTGTCAATTCGCCAAGCTCCTACTGCTACCTACTTCAATCCGCTTATTTGAGTGCTCGCCAGTGTGGCACCCACAACGCTCATCCACCGACAGATCCCCTCGTCCTCTTTGCGCGTTTGGCTTTCTTCTCTCTTGACGATCCTGTCCTAAGCCCCTCAGCTATTTACGCCACTGTGCTCTTGTTCATATACACATACACACAACAACAATCGATATCTGTTTAGTTTTTGTGCACCTATTGTGGTGACCGACCAACCCCCCATCGATATCTGCGGCCCTGCTTGTTCCGCCGCTTTTTTCATCGGCGCCCAGCTGTGCTGTTTTTGCCGTGAAAACACTCAGAATCACCGGAGCCTGCACCCGTCTGCCAATTTAAAACACACACGGCTCTGATACTACGCCGTTTACAAGCCTGTTCCTCCCAAGCAGAGTAACTGGATTATACCTCGACGCACTTTCGAAACCAGCATCTGTTTGACTGGCATAATATACCAAACCTATACTCTATTCTATATTGCATCGCCCTGTCAGCCATTCGCTTCAACTAGCATTGCTGCACCTTCGACCAGAAAGAACTTTACTACGGGCGCATATTTCCCTTTAATCATTCTACCCACTCGGTCTACTGTTTATTATACATCAACACATCGTATTCGTGCTTCAATCTATAAGCACTATCGACCTCGTTTTAATCTGCGACCTGTTACTCTGCGAACCGCCCACGATCGAGTTGAACGATAAACCTACTTTCTTTCCCAATTTATCCTCTACTATATTGCTATAACACGGATGAGAGTAACGCCATGGGAAACGTTAGCAGTCACCCGGATAGCCAGGCTGCCATTGTCGTGAAAGACCAGACTCGCCGTAAGTTGCGCCCACAATTCCTGAGCATCTTGCGCAAAAGTCCTGTTTTTGTTGCCGAGTCCTCCCAGAGCTTCGGCCCCACCAGGAATTTTTACAATGCAATTGTCTACCAGATATCCGGAGACGGGTGCCTGTAACCCCCAAAACAAGACGCCAGTAACTGCACCACTAACCCATACACATACTGAGCCCATTTCCTCTTGTGTGAACGCCAATATTAACCACTTTCATATTCTTAGTTGCGTTCAAGTCAATCTCCGTCACCAGCCCGCGCAAACGCTCAACCCTTCAGATCTCACCAAACGCATTTCCAGCGTCTAGAGTATATGTCACACGTCCATCTGGCGACGGAACACCAATAGATTTCGTCCAGGTACGAACACCGTGTTGCGGAAAATAATATCCGCATAATGAAAATATAGCTGAATATGGGACTAATAAGTGTCTATCTCGACATAGGATCCCCTCGAGCAATCTTCTGGGCAACCACCATACCCCGCCTTCCTTCTCAAGCTCAGTAGCGACGATGAGCTTGTCTTTACCTTCCACTTTGTCATCCGCCAGCGAGAAAACGAATCACAAAATCGGGTCGACACTAGCATCCAAGGCCTGACCTTTGTGCATGCTACTTCACCACGAGATGTGGATAATCTACTTACCAGTGAATTTAACGCCAACCCAAATTTCCACAAGACCCCAAATGTTGAGCTTATCGGTAGCTACGGCACTGGAGGAAGCCCATCGGTGACGTTTGAGTGGACATGGAAATGGAAGCCTCCGAAGGCCATGGACGAACGTTTGGCTGGCTGGAGAAATACCTGCAGTGTAAGATAATGTACACAGATGTACCGGCTTACCACAAAGTACTAACACACATATCTTATAAGTTTGTTGAGTACGACTCCCGTGCTCACCGCCTGGAAACGCTCATTAGCTTTTCCTTCTGGGTTTCCAGTAAGTCACCGAATAGTACGACCGTGGCTGAATCCCTCATGGCTGCAGCAAACAAAGTTTGTGCAACCAGAATGCTAACGGAAAAAAACTATTAGATGTCATCCAACCTCTGAGCCAACCGACTTCCCCGGCTCCATTTCTTTTGGGACCGCCGCCACTTGGAACCGCTAGAGTGCGCATGGTATCATCACAAACCGTCGATTCCCGCTTAAGCAGCAACGAACCTGCAGACGAACCTCACTCGCCTGTCGGTGCTCAGATCGAAGTTACACCCTCAAGCTCCTCAACGACTATACCTCAGCCGTTGAGTGCGATGCCGACTCCTTCGCTCGCCCCGGCAGTCAAGTTCGATGTCTGTCCTCGTCCAGAAGCCGACGTGGAGGTTAATGATGGCCCTGTCTTCCGAGCGACGATGAAAGCATTGGAGCAAAAGACGGGCAACATGCGTACACAGATGAAGCGTGTGTTGAAGAAGGCTGAAGCGGCCTATACCGCACAGACTGAGGCGAACGACGCCTTTAGGGCCTTCATGGATACTTTGAAAGAGGCATCGAGCACCAACGCCAACGCTGTGCAGCCTGCTATTGACCACTACTTTGAGCATATTGCAAAGGAGATCTTGAACTACGAAACGCGCAACATGTCTAACCTGAAGACATCGATCATCGACCCAATCTCGAAGCTTTATACTTCGGATATCAAGCAGGCCGAGTCCAAAAAGCGGGATTTCGAAGACGAAAGCAAAGATTACTATGCTTACGTATCGCGTTACCTGGGGCAGCGCCACGACTCCGTCAAGGCTAAGAAGTTGGTGGAAAGCGACAACAAGTACCAGAGCAAGCGCAAGAACTTTGAACTCAAACGTTTCGACTATTCGAGCTTTATGCAAGACTTGCACGGCGGGCGTAAAGACCAGGAGGTTCTATCACAGCTCACGCGCTATGCACAGACGCAAACCAACAACTTTATTGAGACATCCAAGAAGATTGCTGAGCTGATGCCACAGCTTGAAGCTCTTCAGTCGGAGGTTTACCAGGCTGACAAGGTGTATCAGCTGCAAAAACAGGAACGCGAGGAGAAACGCCGAGCACTAGAGAAGGGTGGACCCGAAGCAGAAGCTGCACTATTGTGCAACCCAGTTTTCGTGCCTCCGCCTTCATCCAACGGCGGGCAACAATCAGATTCGGAGCTCAACCGTGCAGACAGTACCGGTTCTCAATTGCGCAACGCCATGGGAAACACCACCAGTACCGAAGCTATGGGTCTTGCCAGTCCTTCGAACAGCTACAAGTTCAAAGGAATTCGCGATCTCGAAGATCGCAATCACATGACGAATAGTGTTTCGCTTAGCCCAGGGCAATCGGCTAGTCATCGCAAAGAGGGTCTTGTTTGGGCACTTAGTCGGCCAAACGGCCATGTCGACCCACGAGCTGCGTTGAAACAACAAGGCTGGCATAAGTTTTGGCTCGTCTTAGACCAGGGCAAGCTCCAGGAGTACAGCAACTGGAAAGAGAAGCTTGATCTGCACATGGACCCGGTTGATCTCCGCACAGCATCTGTCCGCGAAGCTCGTAACGCCGATCGTCGCTTCTGCTTCGAGCTGATTACGCCCAACATGCGTCGTGTATACCAAGCCACATCGGAGGAGGACATGAACTCGTGGATCTCGTCGATCAACAATGCGCTGCAGAGTGCCATGGAGGGTCGTGGTGTCAAGGACATGAAGCCCCCAAGCCAACCTCAGCCAGAACAGTCTTCTTTCAAGCGTGACATTGGTAAGATTCTTACTGGAAAGTCTGGATCTCTCCATGGCCATCTTGGTAACCAAAATTTTGGTAGCTCGGCTGGTATTCCTACACGTAGGACTACAGTGGGTGGCCGGCCCAATACCGCACGTACAACTGCCTCGACTCAAGATGAGAACCCAGATAGACTGCTCCAGATGTTACGGGAGAATGACCAGGGCAACAACTGGTGTGCAGACTGCGGTTCAGGCTCTAAAGTTGAGTGGGTCTCGATCAACCTGGCTATTATTTTGTGTATTGAGTGCAGTGGGATTCACCGATCTCTTGGCACACATATCAGCAAGGTCCGGTCGTTGACATTGGACATTACGTCGTTTACGCCCGATATAATCGAGCTGCTCATGCAAGTCGGAAACCGTGTCGCCAATATGTCTTGGGAAGGGAAACTGGATCCCGGCATCAAGCCCAATGCCTCTGCTACACGGGAGCAGCGGCTCAAGTTCATTACTGCCAAGTACGTTAACCGAGAGTTTGTGCAGCCCATATCGCCTACGTTATCGCGATATGCCACATCAGACGAGACACTGCTTGCAGCTGTTAAGAAGAACGACATCCAGCAAGTCGTCTACGCGCTGGCTCTCCGTGCTAATCCCAACTTGACGGACCGTTCTCGTGGTACGCCGCTGGTGTTTTTGGCATTGGCTGCTGCCGATCCAGCATCCCCGTCACCCAGTCTCACACCACTGGGCAGTACTGAAGTCAAGAAACAAGCCACTTTTGCCGTGGCTGAAATTCTTCTGCAAAACGGCGCACAAGTGCCTCAAGGGACACCTGCATTCCCATTGAGTCGCAGTGCGCAGAGCTACATTGATGCCAAGCGTGGGCGCGCTAATTTGCTGTGCGCGCCGGGTGATGTTCCTGCAGTCCCTTCACTCCCTACAAGCTCCAGCAATCTTGACAGAATCCAGCGCGATAAGGAAGCCAGATTACAGAAGCGAGTGAGTGCTGGTGGTCAGCTAGCCAAATCTCCCATTGCAGAGAAGTAGAAGTCTCCGCCATGGGTTAATAGGCTTGGCAGACTTCCCCATTGTCTTTGCCAGAATCATGATGATAATTCTGGTGTTGGCCATGATATGGCCACAAATGGAGACTTTCCACAGAGAGTTTCCGACGGTGGTATTGGGATTGGGTTGCGTTCAGAGCCAGGGGTTTCTGGGGAGAGAGAGTATCTGCTGGCGGACTTTAACTACTCTGATTACAGCTCAGAACCCATGTCTTTCTCCGGCCATGACCAAGTAGAGCCGGAGTCTGCAGAAAACTGGGCTCCTAATGATAGTCAGATAGCCTCACAGTGTGTCCCTCCTACAACCCGTTCCGCCTCTGGCATCAGAGGCGACGATGGCAATGAAAGCGGGAGAAGGGTACACGGTATCTTAACTGCGCTCCCCTCTCGTTCTCGGCGGAAACCACCACCCCCAAATCGCCAACGACTTCGCCGTCCATCTTTGTCACAGGCTCTCAAATATCATCGGAAGCGCAATAGTGAAACAGAAGCAACATTGTCCAACCAACCGGATGCTTCTGTTTGTCGCTGCCATAGGCGTCCCGAGTGTCGGACAGCCGACAATATTTACGGTTTTGATGGAACGTCTGAACGCCAAGATCCAGATGATAATGCACACTCTGGTCCGAAGTCTACTCTGTTGCCCACTGTGGAACATGTTGCCCCGCCACCTGAAGACCCATTCCGGCGGAAACTACAACAGACGCTCAACTTTCACCGTCGTCTCTTTTCTTCTGCTTCGGGTCAACAAGCCTTTTCTGAGCCCTCATCGGCATCTCCTAGTGGTTCACGCACAAGTTTTCACTCTGGCTACTCTCGTTCACCGAGCATTACCCCGCGTTTGCAAAAGTCACCATCGGGTAAAACTGTCGCTGCGCCGGATCCAAACACGTTACATCCAGCAGGTCAACTTGCCGTCCCATCACTTTCGGAAAACGACTACCTTGATCTGCGCAATATGTTCCGTCGACCTTCAGAGTCTTCTTTACGACGACTTTCAATTTCACCAAGGTCATTGGCAGCGAGGGTTCGTGGGTCTCCAATACGGGGCGTGGCATCCCGATCTGATTCCAAGACTCGGGATTCTGGTGGTGAGTCTGGAACGGGTACTGGCGAAAGTAGTAACGATAGTGGTGGATGATTATTTACATGTGGGGATTTTGTGCATGGCTATCTTCTTTTCGTGTTTGTGTTAGTTTGTTTGTTTCCAGTTTTTCTTGTTATTGTCCTTTTTTCGTTTCTTAATTGTCTTTTTTGTGGGCGTTCTTTGCATATGGGTATGGATACGGTTATGGACTTTTGCCTGGGGGTGTATGGTACCGAGCATTGCCATCATCATCATGTCATGGATATATGTATGGAGGTCGTTCAATGTACACATTAGTAATTACTTAATCATTTTCTTCCGTTTCTATCTGCACTATGTGATGATTTTGACATATGAGTGGTGATGGGTATGTAAATTAAATGCAGGCTACAGTGAAAAACAAGACAAACTAAGAACAAAACAACATTATGCAAAGGTAAAAGGGGACACGGTGATACCACTCCAAGATATATCGTACTCATCTCTTTCTCCGTCTCTCAGGCTTCTTATTTTCACTCCATCCCGGCTCATTATTTGCCCGTCTCTTCTCACCACGCCTTGGAGGCTCTTCCCGACTATATGGATCCTCAACGGGATACCGAGGGTCATCATACAATGGCGCATCACGGTTAAAACTGTGAAAAGCGGGGTCAGAGACATACGCATCTTGTTGTTGCGTGTCGGGAATCACATCCTCATTGTCATCGGTGAAGTCGGCAAATGGGGATTCACGACCGGCTTGAGAAGTGGTAAGTGTGCGGATACGCACGAGAGAGGGGCGTTTGACGGAGAGACGGGATGGGTGGTTACGGGTTGGTGAGGCGTTGAACCAGGGGTGGGCGATACATTCGTCGATGGTGAGACGTTCGTGTGGATCAACCACGAGCATGCTTTCGATTAGCTCGATGGCGTCTTGGGAGATGTGGCGCCAGAAGCGGACGTCGAATTTGTACATGCCACGGCAGATTTGTTCGCGGATCTTGGGGTATGTAGCGCTGGCGAGCTCGTCGGAGAATGGGGGGTAGCCGACTAGGCAGACAAATAGGATGACGCCGAGAGACCAGATGTCAACAGACTTGTCGTATGATGGGCGAGCGGTGACTTCGTTTAGAATCTCTGGTGCAGCGTATGCTTCGGTTCCACACATGGTGTGAGCCATGGTCTGGCCACTGATGATCTTGGCTAACCCGAAATCGCAAATCTTGACAGTCTCGGGATCATCACCCCGGATAAGAATGTTTTCTGGTTTCAAGTCACGGTGGACGATGTCGCTGTCGTGCTGTAAAGAAGTCAGTAGCTGATACGTCAAATCAAGTCAGGGAGTAATACTTACCAAATGCTTTACGCCAGCAAAGATCTTTTGAAAGATTTCCCTCGTCAGATTCTCATGAAGACCTCCTCTCTCCGCTACCAAATCAAACAATTCACCACCAGCAAGCTCCAAAACGAGGTACACAAAGTCCCTCTCGTGGAAGATCTCCTTGATATTGACACAATTTGGATGGTCCACAGCCAAAAGCATCGCTTGCTCTTTCCGCAAGGCCTCGCGAATACTCTCATTCGCAGCATTGACATAGAAAGCCTTGACGGCATATTGATTGCCTGATTTCTTTTGGACAGCCCGGTAAACAACACCATTTGCTCCCCGACCCAGCTCTTCCAGGACATTATACTGGGCACGGAACTGAGAGACTTGGTGATGGCAGGGCATACGGAAAGTGAAACAAGCTGATTTTCCGAGGTCGATGATGTCGCGATCCTTAAGTACACGAGTTTGGTTACGACCGACGAGCTGATCACAAACGTAGGTTCCGTTCAGAGACTTGTCGTGTAAAACAACCTCGCCTACGTCACCGTCCTCAAGAAACAAAGTACAATGTAGATTAGAAATCTCCAGCTTTTCAATGCACAGATCAACGTGACCTTGGCGCCGTCCAATGGTGAAAGATAATGGCTTGGCCTTTTGCGAGGTTCCGCGAGCGGTCTTAGCCTTCTCGGAGCGACTCTGTAGTGGTGGCTTTGGCATATCGCGACTCAAGACTATCCGGAACCCACCATCGGCCTTGTAGTACGGAAACAAGTACCCCCAAACACCCTTCTCCCGCTCCGTCTGCAAATCAAGAAAGTGGCTTGTCCGTTGATTCGAGGTGTCTTGTGAAAAAGGTTGAGTATCTCCGTGTGATGCCTGGGTAATCATATCATCGTCGGCTTCCTGGCTGAAACCCTGGTTGTAATCATCGTTGTCGGGGTCCTCAGTCCATCGTGACTCTTCATATTCAAGTGGCGGGGCCATTGGTGGTGTCATAACTTCCTCGGCTAATCTCTCGTCGACTGCCAACTTCCGGCTTGGTGATTCGTTGCGTTTCGGCTTTCCGTGCTTAGCGACGCCGTTCAGCGATGCCATGCTGGTACTAGTAGCTAGGCGATGCGAACGACGTGGGCGTCCATCGGGCGACTGGGCGCGGGCCTTTGGTGCCAAAACATTGGCAAAACGGTTAGCCCATGATGTCCATGAAGAAAAGCGCATTTTCTTGAGTGTGGATTTGCGACATGGCGTAGCAATTTCTCAAGTTTTCGTTTGAGAGGATACCGGAAGAAACGGCGGTATATATGGGCGCAACATCTCTCTAGTCAGGCGACACGGGAAGTATTACTCACTTTTTGTCGGGGAGCCATTTTCGGACAGTCTGTAAACTGGCAGCCGATATGTACTGCGGCGTGCGATCCTCAAAATAGCACTGATAGTCCAGGTGATGTAATGACAGTGACAGACGACAAGTATAATTCAGCGCCAATTGTTCAAGTACGCTAAAGCCAAACAAATAGCAGCAAATGATGACAGCGCAGGGCAAAGTCAGGTGAGCAGATACACAAAATCTGCAGTTTTATCACGGGCGCGTGAACAGGCTTAGTAGTTGACAGACGAAGTCGCGGGGACCAAAATACACAGTCGTGACGGCTATACCTTGACTTTAAATGACCGCAAGCCTGTCAGTTGAGCAGGGTCAGAAACGGTAATACGCCCGAAAAGAGTAGCATTAGCTCAGGAACCAACGAGCAACGCACGGACGGTCTTGGAACTGGTTATGGGCTTGAAGATCTATGGATTGCCGAATAGACGAGCAGTTTGTCGCCTTGATTAGGTGAAGCGAGAAAGATAGAGACGATTTGATACAACACTTTCTCAAAGATTGTTCCGGTTCAATGTGGTAGATTGAAGAAGTCGATGGTAGAAATTCGGTTCGATGCTGCATAAACAACAAAACATGCAGAAGTGTAGAACCAAAGTCTAGGTCTCTTTTGTTCAATTTATCCATATGCAGGATGTGTCAGTCAGCCGAGAATCTGTATTATTGTACATATGTGCAACCCCAAAATCAGCAGCAACCCACGTTGTCTAGACATTTGTGTGTGTACGCAAGTTGTGTAATACCCGTTGTCATTGTTGTTGTTTATAGTATCTTCCCACAGGATTCTCTGAACAAACAACCCCAGCAGTTGTCAAATCAAACGATTTCTCGTCACTTCCAAGTCTTACATCCTGTATGTTCCAAATCCCTCATGATGGGCAATTTCCACAAATCCAGTCATGCATCTGCATGTATGCACCCACTTCTGATATCCCGGCATACATAACATTCAAAAATGGCAATAACCTCAGCTAAGATAACACTTGTACAAAACAGAACCGAAGAACAGACCAGCAATTGCAACAGCAGGCTTCAACCTTAATCGCCACCGACTACATAGCCAACAAACATGCCGACGTGCGAACCCAACTAGCTAGATATTTAGGCAACAATAACATCCCTTTGACAAGGGCACCAACACAATCCAACCTAAACGCAACAAAAAACACCTTCGCTAGTGGCTTAAGAACAGCACTTACATACATTGTATCCTTTGTGAAACAGTCATCAGATAACAAAACAACATTGTTGTCTGGTAACTCAAAGTGCAGTTCTGTATACATAATCAATCGTTATAACAACCTAACCGGTGTGTAAGCATGCGGAATCCCAAAAAGCGACACCACGGACGCCAAGAGATGCTTGAAAAGCGGCAGTCTATCACTTTAATGCGACCACTATGCACAGGGCTACAGCTGCGCAAATACGACAATGAATTCGCGACATCATTCTCAATCTGGCATCAAACAATAAAAACAACCCAAAAATATGGTATCGCCACCTGATCTCCCACAAGGTTAAATCACAAGACTATTTTGTCATCCTCACATGGCAGTCCTCTTATTCGTCTGTTGAAAACTCGATTCATGTGCTATAAAAATACATATTATACCACTTCTTTTTATCCCATGTTAATCAACCCAAACCCTAAACGTATACACTCACAAGTGTGCGTGTATTGTGTGTTGAACCCAAACCATATACCGAAAACAAACCAATATCTACAAAGTCCTTGATAAAAGACCAACTTTAACAAATTACCACACGTATTTACACTTAGTGGTGGAACAGACGGGTAGGCTGGTGGACAAAGGTGATGCCCAGAGCCTCAGCAGTCGAGAAGACCAGCTCATCGTTCTGCGAACCGTTGGGCGCCGCAATGTACTTGACACCCGATCTCGCCGCCCGGTAAACGTTGTCAGTGAAGGGGAAGAAAGCGTCAGAGGCAATAGCGACATCAGTCTGCTTGCTGAGCCACTCCTTGCGCTCAGCCTCGGTGAAGGCAGCAGGGACCTCCTCGAAGAAACCTTCGAAGCCGGCACGCTCGGGACCCTCGGTGGGGAGCTCGCCGCTGACAAGCAGGTCGATGGCGTTGCTCTTGTCGGGGCGCTTAGTGCCCTTCTTCCACTTGATACCCAGAACGCGGGGGTGGAAGCGGAGCCAGAGGTTGTCGGCCTTGTCACCGGCAAGTCTGGTGCAGTGGATACGGGACTGCTGGCCGGCACCGAGACCGACGACCTGACCGCGAGCAGCGTAGCAGACAGAGTTGGACTGGGTGTATTTGATGGCAATAGTAGCAACGGTAAGATCTCTCAGAGCCTCCTCGGACAGCTTAGCGCCAGCCTTGGGGACGATGACCTTGTCGAAGGTAGCAGGGGAGATCTCGATGTTGTTACGGCCCTGGGTGAGGTTGATACCGTAGACAGTGCGGATCTCTTCCGGAGCAGGCTCGAACTCGGGGTCGATCTGGAGAACCAGGTAGCGACCACCCTTCTTCTTCTGGAGAAGCTCAAGAGCGGCGGGCTCGTAACCGGGGGCGATGACACCATCAGAAACCTCCTTGGAGATGATCTTGGCAGTGGGAACATCAACAACATCGGACAGAGCAATCATGTCACCAAAGGAGCTCATGCGGTCAGCACCACGGGCACGGGCGTAAGCCTGGGCAAGGGGGGACTGGTCAATACCCTCAATATCGCTGACGAAGTAAACCTTCTTCTCCTCCTCAGTGAGGGGAAGACCGATAGCAGCACCGGCAGGAGAGACGTGCTTGAAGCTGGCAGCAGCGGGCTTACCGAGAGCCTTCTTCAGCTCCTTAACCAGAGGCCAGGCGTTGAGGGCGTCCAGAAGGTTAATGTAACCGGGGGAGCCGGCAAGGACCTTGAAGGGAATAGCGCCACCCTTGACGAAGGCAGAGGCGGGCTTCTGGTGGGGGTTGGCACCGTAGCGCAGAGTCTTGTGGTTGACATCACCAGCGTACTGCTCGCGGAAGTATCCAGAGATGGCAGTGTCGTACTCAGCGGTGGACTCGAAAGCCTTAAGAGCGTAACGGTTGCGCGACTCCTGGGAGATGGCACCGGAAGCAAGCTCGGAAAGGAAACCAGCGTAGTCCTTGGGGTCGGACAGGATGGTGACACGGGCGTGGTTCTTGGCAGCAGCGCGAAGAAGGGTAACACCACCAATGTCGACCTCCTCAACTGCCTGGGGAATAGTCACATCGGGCTTGTTGATGGTCTCGACGAAGGGGTACAGGTTGCAGACGACGAAGTCAACCTTGCTGATGTTCTGCTCAGCAAGATCCTTCTCATCCGAGGGGATGTTGCGCGCAAGGATACCACCGTGGACAGCAGGGTGGAGAGTCTTGACACGGCCACCCAGCATCTCGGGGGCCTTGGTGATGGCGGAGACATCCCTAGAGAATGACAAGGAAAAGCTGTTAGCACCCGGTTGCGCAGTCTATCGCGTCATCTTGCCATCGCACTCACTCAACAGCGATGCCAGCATCGCGGACCATCTTGGCAGTACCGCCCGAAGCAAGAATGCGGACGTTGTTGGCAGCCAGACCCTTAGCGAGGTCCAGCAGGCCGGTCTTGTCGTAGACCGACAGAATAGCAATGGGGCGAGTATCAGCCATTATGAAAAAAAGAAGCTGTTTCTAAGAAGAGTGAGACAACGAAAAGAGTCGTTGATGCGGAACTGCCAATAGAAAATCCAGTTGGAGCTGGAAAAGAAAGAAGAAAAAGAAGGAAAGGAATTCAACGGATTCGATGCTGCCCCTCTAATATTTACACTTTACGTGAAATCGCCCCTCCTCCAGCAGTAGTTGCCCGCTATCAGTCACTCAAACTCGATTCAATTGCGCCATCCCGACCAATCGACGTCCATCAAAATCCTGTTTCTCAATTAAGCAAACCCCAGAACTTCAATTCTACGTTACTGTAAGCTACTGACTGCCGTATATTTGTGTGTAAGCCGGAACCGATCCTACAAGTTTACCATGTACCCTGTTTCCGTCGTAGAAAGGTGGGGTCAAGGAAAATTTGGCGCCGTTTTAAAAGGCGCCGTCAGCGGGAAACTTTTTTGACTGGTGCCTCGAATTGCGAAGATAGAAATTACTCGAGAAAAGACAACGGGAGGATGTGACGGTACTCCTAGCAATGGTTACGATCAGTTGTCGTGTAATTTCTCAAGACACACAATATCGATGACGCAGCATAATTACTATGGCTGATCTTATATTCACATGCTTTACTTCGTCATGCAGCCACTCCCGTCAAAATTTTCATCCATCGCATTCGTAACGTCACACTGCATCACCAGCCAAACCCTTCTCCCCGCAATCGGCCAAACCCTTGCCCACATTACCAGAGCCGAGTCAAATCGGTTAACTCACGCTAACCTACTTTGGTTCTCGAGGCAAAATAGTGAAGGCCCCGGTTTTCACTTGTCCGTGGGAAACTCATCGGCCTTGTTGCCGAAGGTTAGTATGTCCGTACACCATAGACCACAAACAGACTTACTTGGCAACTATCATGTCGCAAAAGTCGCAGCCCATTGGTGTCAATCTTGTACAACGTAAATCCATAAGGGGAAGGAACCACAAACGACACATCGGACGTCATGGCCGAGAACATTAAGTGCCCATCAGATAGACAAGACATTGAACTATAGTCACATTAACTAGTCAGGGCACATGTCTGAGAATGAACGCAATATGGATTGTTTTTTTTGTAGAATTTATTTACCATTCTATGAGTATCAAAGAAGCAAAAAACAAGACCATACATACAAAAGAAAATGAAAAACCCCGGACGCCAACAACAAGCCCAATCTTACTCGTCATGGCAGACATCACAACTCACATACGTCTTCAAAACCTGCCGTGCGAAAAAAGAAACGACAATATATATAGGAAGCAGAGAGAATCGAAAAAAACAGCCTCTGGGGAATATAAAAAAGTGCGTGGCAATAGATTCAAAGCCACGCATGAGTGTATAGAACAAAAAGCGAAGGTGAACCTACGCAGCAAGCACGGTTTGCCATTGGTAAGGGAAGAAATGAATACAGGTGCAACCCCGTGGAGGATTGTAGTGATCTTTATTCTGTCACCAACGCGTTATATCAATCAGCGTGAGCTGAGAATTTAAGAGCTGTAGTAGCGGATGGTAGCGGTACCACCGTCGCTGAGACCAGTCTATTGAAATTGTTAGTGAACATCCAAGGGGAATATATATGACAAATAGAATATACTTACAGTGCAGCCAGAGCTGGAGCCGTTGGAGTACTCGCCATCAACAAGCGAGCAAGTGCTGGTAACATCACCAGTGATCTCAATGTTGAAGTCAAGGGTGGCAGAGCTAGTGGGCGAGTTGGGGAAGATGGAGATGTAGGTAATACCAGAGGAGTCCTTACCAACACCGATGTTGACAGGAGCCCAGTTACCGGCACCAGTAGAATCCTTGTCGGAGGTCCAGACGCAAGACTCCTCAGAGGTGTAGCCCTTCTTGTTAACGTAGTACTGGGCAGTGGTAGTCGAGCCCTGCCAGACGTAGGAAGTGGAGGCAAGAGGGTTGGTCAGAGCGATCTTGGCACCGGCAGCGGCAATGGCGGGGATGGTCATGGACTCGGTACCGGGGTAATCAGTACGGCAAGTGGAGACCTGCTCGTCAAGGTCGTTCTGGATGTAGACACCACCGCCACCCTCCATGCACAGAGTGTCGTAACCAGAGCGAGAAAGCTCAAGGTAGCCATCGCTGTTGCAGTAGAGACCACCAATGGACTGACCAGTGGAACCCTGGGCAGAGGGCCACTGGGCCTTCTCGTAGCCAAGAGGGCAAGCGTACGAGCAGAAAGAGTTCTCAGTGCAACCCTCACCGACAGCGGTCTCGATGTAAGAGATGGAAGAGTCACCGGGGGTGTAGTTGGGAACGTTCTGGATACCAGTCCAGCCATCGAGCTCGAGGTAGGAAATGGCAACAGCACCGTAGTCGGAGGGGAAGGTGCTGCAGGAAATGGTGCCGTTGGGGAACGAGGCATCAATGCCAGTGGCAGTGGAGGTCGAAGTGGCAGCGGACGAGGTCTTGGTGCTGGACGAGGTGGCGTAAGACGAGGACGAAGTCGAAGTCGAAGTAGAAGACGAAGCGACGGAGGTGGAAGAAGACGAAGAGCTGGAGCTGACAGCCTCGATGAAAACACCACCAGTGCTGGAGGAAGTGGTGGGGGTAGCGCTGGAGGTAGGGCTGGTGAAGGTAGGCGAAGACTCACCAACGACGACGTAGTCACCGTTGGCAATACCAGTGGCAGCAGCACCAGCATCGATGGTCTCACCGTTGTTGACGTAGACAGTCTCGGTGGGGCCCTCAACGTAAGCGGTGATGGTATCGCGCTTGGCCAGAGCAGCGCGCTTGTGAAGGTGGCGGTGACCGTGGGAAGCGGCCTCGGCGACAGAGGCCACGACAGCGAGAACAGCAGCTTGCTTCATGGTGGCAGTTCTTGGGTGGAAAGTTAGTTGACTGTGAAGAATAGAATACAAGAATAGAAGAAGGGTAAAGAACGAATGGGAGGTTATAAACGAGTGTAGTAGAATTTACAATAGACTGAGGTCCACAGTGGGGAAGGAGAGAAAAAGGAAAGACAAATGAAAGAAGCGGACATTGTGCGCAAGACTCCGGGCTCATCAGTCAAATATACAAACTGGGAAGGACAAGCAAACCAGGGAAAATGGGTATTGGACGGTCAGATTTTGACCGGGGGTGCGGCGTAGCAGCGTCGCCATGCATCATGGACCAGGAAGCTCAGGCGGTCTTGAACCAGGTATCCCCATTAGTCAAGGGAAGTCCCTGATATTGCAACCTGAGAGATTTGGTAATTGGTGGCTACTCGCCACCACCACGGTACATTGCGGTATTCACGTGGTTCGCAGTCTCCTGTGAGACTGACAACAAAGTTTCGTTCCCAAAAGGAGGCGTCCTCGATATGTTTTCATGCCTTGATGAGTTGGTTCGGAAATCTCGCAAGACTGTATAGCTACACACAGTACCAGGTCATGGCTGGCACTAGACAACCACTATATGTAACCGTACATGCGAGTAACGTGGCCCGGAGCTTTCTAGCGAATAACAACGAGAATCTTCGATATGATGAACACTTGAATCGCCCTTTCGTCCAGGGTGACGGTTTGTATGTCGGTATGCGTATGTGGAAATCCCCAGCTCGGGTGGCTCACCCTGGCTGGACTGTACAACGTATCGAACGGGGGCAAGACATAAGAAATATGGAAACTTACTCTTAGAGGAGGAGAAGAAAGAAAGAAAGACTGGATATAAGATAAAGGCGTACAAAGATCGCAAGCAGGTCCGTAAAAAATGAGTGTGGTAGAGAGCGATTGAAGTCTCTCAGTTGGAATATGGAACCGTGACAGGATGAAGCAAAAGAAAAGAAAGAAAAGAAGAAGAAGCTATACGACTTTAAGAAGGGGGGCAGGTCGGGAAGAAAAAGAAAACGCCTGGCTACTGCGTTTAATGGGATCTAGTTGAGGGAGGCCCTGCGTCGACTGACTGCCAGAGCGAAGGAGGGCAGGGGATGGACGAAGCGTCCGTTGACGATACGTGCGGGTGTGTACTTCGAGCGATATTAGTTTGTTGGGTGTGTGTCTATCACGTTGCATTGAATCCAGTGTATGGATGGGCTAGTGGCATTAGGATGAGCCAATTTGGTCACTACGGTACAGTAATTGGTCCACAACAATACTATAGTCAGGAACCAGAAGTCAGTGAGTTCGGCCACTGAGTGATTCCAGCTCTAAAAAACTAAATAATCTAGTCAAGACAGAAAAAACGCCCTTTCAAGAACCTAAGCAGATACTGGTGAGACAATGACGGTAGCGATGTCATCTCTAAAAGGCGACGCCGCCAAAAGTAGTGTGACTTTTTGCAAATCCAAAGTCTGGAAATCTGGCCCCCAGGCACACGAGACAGCATATATGTATGGTAGTCAAGTCAGTAATAAGGTGGTATTGGCCCTTCTCCTGCAGTCAGGGACCATGACCAGTGAGACTCCGATTGGTTGGTGGTTGTCCTGCAGAAAGGGGCCAGGGACCGAACTGTCCAATAACATCCTTGAGTGGGGGTGTGTGTATATCTACAGTAGTCAATGAACAGACACTTGAATTTGCTGGAGTGGCAAAGAACCAATTCACTGTCCCGTTCTGTATTTGCCAGCATTTATTAGATGCCTGGAAATCAACAACATCTAGGAGCATTGAGCAATCAATGTTGGAAGGTGGATGCAGGTATTTCATTTCCCAACGTCGACCGTTATTGTTAACTTTCAGCGCTCTGTGCGGGGAGTTGTCGCAGCTGTCAGTAAACAAGATTCTGCCAAGAACAAAGCCGGCTCCCGCCCTTGACGGATCAATGTGTCTCTAAACCTACGGTCAGCCCGATTTCTTGACTTTCACTTGGCACTGTAAAGAGGCAAGATTCAGTCGTTAGCCACTGGTTCATTCTCCCTCGGTAGGCCCCCTTGCCTGTTTTATAGGCCTTCGGTTCCCTAGAGGCAGCCCCAGTCACGGAGCAAAGTCTAGAGCACAATACTGGCTTGGCGATTTGGCGGAGTCGTTGAAGCGAGCATGGGGATGATGCGGTCTTCTGGCTCAGCTCGCACGACTACAAAGATGCACTTTTGTTAGCCAAAGATGGACATTTAACCGGGGAAACAAGTAGGAGAAGCGTCGTAAGATGCATCATTGGCCTCGCCGGTGAAGGTCGTCACCATCTGGGGGGTTCCCTTCTCGAACCTAGTTAAACAGAACGAAATGCCCGGGAGACTGTATTACGGAAGCATGATTGTATTTCAAGAGGAACTAGTTCATCCTGCAAATGAAATTACGCCCTGGAAACAAAGACGTGGAACAGCTTGTGGTCTACAAATCAATTACTTGATTGACGATAGAGCCTACGACATCTTCTGTATAGACTGACTAGGTGGCCTTGTTGTGGAATCGTCTAGACAACTTACAGCACGCTGATCATCAAGTCTGGGATTTGCAAGTCAACGAATTGTGGGGTTGAAGCCGTCAAGGCCTGTCGCATTGAATCATGAATGATGTTAACGAAAATGCAGGTTCAACTGCAAGGCTAACTAGGCTTGATCCAAAGTCAACACCGACGCAAAAAAGAAATGGGGCACATGTGTATGTACAGATTCTCCACATGAACTAATCGAATATTTCCGAATCTAGAGCGGGAACTTAGTGGGGTTCTATCCACCGAGACTTCTATCAGATTCAAAACCCTGTACTTGGAAACTCATATGTGTGTTGAGACGAACAAGATCAACGACCATCTTTACTGACAACAATGACAGCACACGGTTAAATCCATGGTCCTTATTTCACTTTGGATGGTGGCATTCATGAACCATCATAAACTTTACTCTCGCCTACCGTCATGCAAACATCTGGTTTCAAAGTAGCTTCCCTGGAGGTTTAATCTCAACGTTATCGCGTCTCAGTTAGACGTTCAATGACGACGCGGCTGTGGCGTTGTTTCTCCCTCTGCTTGGTCTCTCGTGTGCCCCTATACTGTTTCTTCATCTCATTCGTTGCTCGGTTGGAACCGTAGTTTCTTTGTCGCAAATATATACAAGGCCAATTTGAACGTCCCCCACAAGTCAATCCGTTCGTGACTGGTCCGGGCTTTTTTTTCTCCCTCCCAGGTTATTGTAAAGCTTCGTGGCTGAGTATTTAGCATAATTACCAAGGCGATTACGATGTTACCATGATGATAGCACTTAAACAGCTCCCTAGGGTCTCTTTGAAGCATCAAATAATCAAAGTCGAGATGGTTCACCGCCATCAAAAAGACAAGATCTACAAACTCTGGCCAAACTAGTTGAGCCCTGTCATTCAAAAGTCTAGACTTCCACGCTCCCCACCCGTCGTTCGTCACCATGTTTTCAAAAACAGAAAGAGATCTACGCCAAATTCTAAGACTTAACCGATGGATCCCGCAAAAGAACGTCCTGAACTGCCACCGCCGCCACCACCCGAATCACCACTTCACAAGCCGGCGACCGTTTCTCGTTCCGTGTACTAAAAAAAATTAATCAGCCACCCCGCCAAGTCGCCTGAGCGGATAGCCCTGCAAAGAAACACAGTACAGCATATTTTGGGCGTCCGTCATCTAATTGAAGGTCGGGTTTTGTAGAGAATTCCCGTTCTTTAATTCGACGAGAATGGTGCGCGGCGCGATAAATGGCGTTGCGGGTCATTGGAATGAGAAAATGGAAGCTGTCAGGCGGGTCTGTTCTCTCTCGCTTGAAGGAACACGAGGTTGGGAGATCGTGACCAGTGAGAACATTTGTCCATTGGCTTATATCCAAAAAAGGACTGGAAAAAGGGGACGGAATTGTGCATGATATTGGTTGGTCGACTTGATCTTGTTGTGTTGGTGATTTGACAACTCTTTGTCTGCCAAATAAATGATGAACTACCTGAAAAACATGGTAAAATTCATAGTGAACCGTTGATTTGTTGTTCATTGTGTTTGAATCACACTCGTTGAGACCAATCACAAACCTTGATCACACACCTAGCAACATAGGGTGTGTTCATATCAAACCCTAACCCTTCGGGTAGTCATGCTACTAAATCCTGATCGTTATGCCCGACAGTCACTTGATTTAATTCAACTACCAATTGCATATGTTCCTGGAATTAATAAATGACCCTAAAACTGCTATTGGCTTAAATATCCTCACCGAAGACATTAACTAAATCCAAAGCTACCGGTCGACCCATTCCGTTAGTGCGCCAAGGGAGGATCCACTTTGACCGGACAAACATGAAGGTTTGTCAGACGCGCGGCGCCGGCGGTGGATCCGATGGGGCCGCACCTTCGGGTCAGGTGCGTGGGATTCATGAGCCAACAAGCTTTTTACAGATTTTTATTTCTCATGGACGCGTGAGATATTTCCCGAATCGCCGGATCGGGGTTATTGAGGGCGCTATGGATGAAGTATGGAGTTGCCATGTGGTTCATTTGACAAGTGGGCCGTCATTGTGGGGGTTCGTTGACGATGATTGAGGTATTTGAATCTTATAGATCTAACATTTTAAAATCCAGTGAACGAAACTTACATCCAGAATCAAGTTACACCGGGATAGACCCGAGTAGAAACATTCGGCGCTTACCGATTCCGCTTAAACGTTCTTACTGTTACTGCTGGTGACACTTATACAGACTTTCAGGGCATCAAAAGTTAAACGCAAAGTTGTAAAAGACAAAATATGATTGTTACTCTATATCCTCGACCTGCATATGATCTATCGACTATAGGATGTGTCAATACTTGCACACGTCAACCATGATTAGCTCAGGAGAGCAAACATTTGATCTGAAAGCTTCTAGCATGGAACAATGCAACATACGTAGAGGCAAACAGTTGTTGAGGTGATATCCTCCTTGCAGTGCCTCGATAGAGACAACAATGACCGCGGTCTTGCCAAGAACCCGTCCGTGTCAAAAGCCGGCTTATGCTAAACATATGGTCAAGACGACTTGTACCGCGTCCTTTTCTTGATTTCATCTGACGATATCATGGAACCCGGGGGAGTAAATATGTAATAAATGCCCTTTATGCGTGACCTGAGATTACTCATAGACACATGTAGGTATTTATGTATGTACGTATACCTAATAACTAATGAGCTTATGGATTCCAAGTCGGACCATCACTTCAGAGTACATGTATCCCATGAGCGCAAATGCGAGTTGGAATTGACAACATGTCACTCTTGATCACCACATGGATTCAAATACAAACCATCGAATAGCACAAAAGCGTCTCCCTACTGGATACCAACCAGCCCGTGACAGAGTGTGGCTTCCCATATTGTATCAAGTTTGTAGGGATGTATCTATCAGTGCAGCAAGCATAAACCACATCACACTGGATGAGCCACACTGAATCATGACGTCGGATACAAATCAAACTGCTGGTTAAACCATTCGGGTCACAATTATCACCAAGCTTGCTTGAAGCACAGCCACTTACCACCGTCTCATGTTCTAAGCCGCCTTTGTGACATATGAAACAAGGTGTAGACAAGGTGAAATCCAATTGAGCAGCAAACATTAATGACACATGATCTACAGATAAGGAAAAAGAAATGGAAATAGAACCGTAAATTCCTCTATTGAATTCATAGTCTACAAAAGCGAATATTTGAACATACAGAACATGTGAGAGTGTCATGTGAAAGCCCATGTTGCACAATTTCGTGTCACCACTAAGTGACGACACTTTTAGCTGCTGTCTTCATTCCCACTCTCGACATCAGATGAAGCCTTCTTCTTGCCCTTCTTGACCACGAATGAATCCATCTTGGCATTGGCCGTCTTCTTAGCTGGCGCCTTCTTAACCGGAGCCTTCTTCGCAGGTGTCTTTTTAGCCTTGCGATCGACTTGGTCCTGTATCTTCTCCCTTTCACCAGTTCCCTTGGCCTGTAGTTCCTCGCTCATATCGACGAATTCTTTGCTTTCAGGATCCATTCCGATAAGTTTCTCCAATAGTTTGATTTCGTCCGCCCAGATTTGCTTGTCCTCGACGGTCTTTCCATTGGAGTCTTTGCTGTCGATGGGGGTCTCCAGGATCATTGGCATGCCAACGAAGGCATCGTGGTTCATGATGGAGTGGAAAGCGCGGAGACCAATGAAACCTGTGCCGATGTTGGCGTGGAGATCACGGTTGGAGTCAAATGGGGCTTTGCTGTCGTTCACTGTAAAATAGTTAGTCACACTGGAGTCCTTGTGTATGTGAAGAGCCATGATGTAGACTTACAATGGAAAGCCCGAAGGTACTTCATACCAACAACCTTGTCAAACTCGTCAAAGGTGGCCTTGAAAGTCTCCGGTGTACGGATATCGTACCCGGCCGCAAATGCATGACATGTATCAATACACACTGCGATACGGCTCTTGTCCTCCACTCCGTCAATGATCATTTTGAGATCTTCAAAGCGACCCCCAACCACGTTTCCAGCACCAGCCATGTTTTCAAGAACTGGAATGACCGTCTTAGTAACTTTATGGGCCGAGTTAATGCGGTCAGCGATTCGCTTGCAGGCCTCCTCCATTGAAGCACCACCGGTACTGCCGGGATGGAAGTTATAGAGTAAGATACCCAACTCATCACAACGCTTCAAGTCATCAACGAAACTGTTGTACGCAGTGTCACCCTTTTCCTTATCCGCCTGTGCCAAGTTCACAAGGTACGAGCCGTGGGGAAGTACATGCTTATTGCTTTCAAAGTGGTTGTGCTTGCAAGCAGACATGTACCCATCACGAGCATCTGGAGCGAGCGGTGGGTTGTTCCAACGCCGCTGAGATTTCAAGAACAGAGCGAATGAGTTGGCGCCGATATGCACGGCATTTGGTGGGGCATTTTGAACTCCTACGATGTGGGTTTACGTGAGCTACAAATCTTGCAAATAAAGAAGTGGAATAGACATACCACCGGCAGCACTAATATGAGCACCGATGTACATGGCCTTTTTCAAGGACGAGATAGCCGTTCTGGGGGCCAGAGGAGACATTTCATCTGAAGCCTTGCCGGCCTTTGGTTTTGGAGTAGCCTTTGTTCTTGTGGGGAGAGCTTCCGTCTTGGCCTTTTTTCCACGGGGCTCAGCTTCAACGTCAGATTCGTTTTTGACCGAATCGACGTCTTCAGAATCAGCCTTTCGCTTAGAGTTCGTGGTAGTGGTGCTCCGGGTGGATTTACGGGGGGCCATAGTGAGACTGGATTAATGTATAATCCAGAGGGTTGAGCAAAAAAAAGAAAGTTGATTGGTATACGAGCAAGTTGAGATAGGCTGCTCACAGAATATTTTGAGTCAGTAATCCGATGCGATGATGTTCTAGCTTCGTTAATGTAGATGATGATAGACCAATGGCAGGGCGCCAATTTGACCTGCGCGTTTCCTAATGGAGTTATAGTTGGTAAGCCCATTGCGCGGGAGCTACACGTCATCACGTGACACAATGCCTAGATCGCTCACTACACCTAGTTCGCAGCCTGCCGATGGAGCCTACAAGTAAAAAACCAGCCAATAACAGCATAGCAGGGTGCCTGTCTAAAACACAACCTGTGCCTTTTGGAGAGAAATGTAAGCCTGTGATGCAATTGCGTGCCGTCCATTTACTTTGCTTTTAGTAAGCAATGGTAACTTCCTCTTGACAGAACTGAACTTAGCAGGTAGTTTAGTTGGGGCCTACTTCAGAACTGTCACTTTATTCCAAGTCTTCTTCGAAATATAGTCCTACTGCATTTCCGTCTTTTCGTCGATCCGATCTTTTCCTCAGCCTATCTATTTCTTGTCGCATCGCGAGAGAACCATCCGAAAATTTAATCCTTTGGTTTGTCATCATCGCAACCGGCATCCAACGGTCAAATTCCGTCATCGAATTGATTTATCTGTGTTCGGCTGTGTTCAAGATGGCTACCCCGATAAAACGCAAGGCCCCCAACGGCACCGATGCCGCCATCAAGGCCGGCCGCACTTCGAAAGGCTCGACACCCGGAACCGCCGCCACGCCTCGTTCCAATGTCGACGGAACCGATGATGCCGAGAGCGAGACTGTCCCAGAGTGCAAGGAAATTTCGGAAGACATGACGAAGGCAATCGCCAGAAATATTCAAAAATTCGACATCAGCGCATTCCCGTATGACCTACATTCCGGTATCTCTGACATGGCATCAGGTCTCTTTGAACCTTCCAACAAGAGAGACTTTACCGGGTTGCGCTTGAAGCCGAACCACGCATCGCTGCCTCTTCGAATCGACGGTTATGGAAAGTTGACTCTGGAGTCCTTCCACCCACTTGCGCCAAAGGTTCAAGATTTCCTCATCACCATCGCGGAACCTACTTCTAGACCACAGTTCATTCACGAATATCGCCTCACGACACACTCTCTTTACGCTGCCGTCTCGGTAGGACTTAACCCATCCGATATCATCCTCACCCTAGAGCGCTTCCTCAAAACCGATATGCCAGCAAACGTCAAGCAGTACATTAGCTATTGTGGTGCCAGTTACGGAAAGGTCAAACTGGTCTTGCGCAACAACAAATATTTCGTAGAGACGACGGACGCCAACGTCTTGCGTATTCTTCTTCGAGATCATGAGATTGGTTCTTACCGTGTGCAGGGCACACAGGAGACTTCGACCGTTCAACAATCAATGCCAACGCTTGTCATTGCTGGTACCAAGGATGCTGCCGGTATTCGCGAAGCAGGTCTTGCGAAAGAGACAACCGGGGAGGAGGTTCCTACTGAGCCGGTAGCGGCTCCTGTTATTGAAGATGATGAAGAAGACGATTCACCTAATGAAATCATCCACGCCTTCCAAATCCAGGATGAGAAGGTGGGTGCCACGGCTCAGCGATGCCTAGCACTCCACTACCCGGCTCTAGAAGAGTATGATTTCCGTAATGATAACGTCAATCCCAACCTCGAGATTGATCTTAGACCAAACACACAAATCCGTCCGTACCAAGAAAAGTCACTCAGTAAAATGTTTGGTAACGGTCGTGCTAAATCGGGTATCATTGTGTTGCCCTGTGGTGCTGGAAAAACGCTTGTCGGTGTGACAGCCGCTTGCACTATCCGCAAGGGTGTTGTTGTGTTGGCCACTAGCAACATGTCTGCTATCCAATGGCGCAACGAGTTCCTTAAATGGTCTAACATTAACCCTGACAGCATTGCCGTGTTCTCGTCGGATAGCAAGTCTGTGTTCACTGGTAACACGGGCATCATCGTCACCACATACTCTATGGTAACCAACACCCGTGAGCGTGCCCATGAGTCCGCCAAGATGATGCGTTTCCTTCAGAACAGAGAGTGGGGTTTGATGTTGCTAGACGAGGTGCACGTCGTTCCTGCCCAGATGTTCCGTCGTGTCGTAGGTTCCATCAAGGCTCACTCTAAGCTGGGTCTAACAGCTACCCTTCTTCGTGAGGATGACAAGATTGAAGATTTGAACTTCTTGATCGGCCCCAAGCTGTATGAGGCCAACTGGATGGAGCTTTCCCAGAAAGGTTTCATTGCTAAAGTCCAGTGTGCCGTCGTCTGGTGTCCTATGCCCACTGAGTTCTATGAACAGTATCTCAAGGCCAGCAGCCGCACACGTTCTCTGTTCTGTGTCATGAACCCCAGCAAGTTCCAGGCGTGTCAGTATCTCATCAAGTACCACGAGTCTCGTGGTGACAAGATCATTGTCTTCTCTGACAACGTTTATGCACTTGAAATGTATGCCAAGAAGCTCATGAAGCCGTTCTTGTACGGTGGTACCAGCAACGCTGAACGTCAGGAGATTCTCGAGTTCTTCCGTTCATCTCCCAACTGTTCCACACTGTTCCTGTCAAAGATTGGTGATACGTCACTGGATCTTCCTGAGGCCACCTGCCTTATTCAAATTTCAGCACAGTATGGTTCCCGTCGTCAAGAGGCCCAGCGTCTTGGTCGTGTGTTGCGTGCCAAGAGACGTAACGAAGAGGGTTTCAACGCTTTCTTCTATTCTTTGGTGTCCAAGGATACCGTCGAGATGTCCTTCTCTTCCAAGCGTCAGGCTTTCTTGGTCGACCAGGGTTACGCTTTCAAGGTCATTACACAACTGAAGAACATCGAGAACACACCTGACCTGGCCTTCGCCACGCCAGAGTCCCGTCGTGAGCTTCTCCAGAAACTGCTCGTTGACCAGGAAACGAAGAGCTTCAAGGATGAAGAAAGAGAGTCCGCTGCCATGGCCGAAGAGGGCAATCTGTTCTACGGAAAAGACGGCAAGCCAGGCCGCAGAGGTGCCAGAAGAACTGCTGGCTCGCTCAAGGGTTTATCGGGTGGTTCCGATATGGCCTATGTTGAACAGAACCGCAGTGCCAACCGCGCCGTTATGTCCAAGAAGAAGAAGACGCAGAATTCCTTCTTCAAGAGCATTGCTAGAGAGAACGAGAAGAGACGTAAGGGCGAGTAAGGAAAAGAGGAGAGTTTGTCTACGGACTGGTTTGTATAATTCTTTGGGATTCATTTATGTTTTTTTGTTTGGGTATCTGTTTTGGCGTTGGGGTCTGATGATTCCTGTTTTTTGATTCAATGTTACTATTGAGGCTCACACCTCTGGAGAGACTTGCGTTTGGAGAATATTTTTACGGTCTGGATTATGGACATACGATTGACAGCGACGATATAAAACGCTGGTGCATAAAGTTGCATTTGTTTAGTTTTCATTAGTTTTAGAAGGGGAATAGCACGCAAAATAATTGTTCACTTCCTAAGTTCGGATTAAGGTTTCATTGATTGGATCACTGTAACCCAAAAAGCAGTCTCCCCATAGGCTAAGCCTGCATGAGAATAATGAATACAAAAATAACAAAAAGGGATATCCACGCAGATTTCATCATCAAATTCACCGGGTTCTTTGGACTTCCGTTTACCGCAAAAAGATACATAAAAAAACATACAACACCGGGTATTCGCACGTGGTCACCCACCGTACTACTAATCCAGCGCTCTGCGGCTTGACTATGGGGGAGCAGACGGGACCCCGTATTTTCCGCAGGCTATGGTCGTATGTGATAGTTTGACGTGTTGTCGCAATATATATATTCACGTTCTTCACGGGCCGGGTATCTTTGCCGGCGAACGGACCCGTATTTTCCGCATGCCTTCGGACCCCGTACCCCTAGACGAAGCCGATCCGATTATTGCCAAAGTATGCGGATATTGTGACCGTACTATCATGTGCTTCCCATACGATATGTTGATGTATAGCTGGGTAGCGCAAGTTCCATAAATGCCCAATAAAACAGAAAACTTTCCGCATTCCACACAATTGTCTATTCATTTCCTACGGCATCAATAAAAGCCTTGCCGACTTCTTTGTTACGTCTGATGGCAAATTGCACCTGCATGATCGATCGCATGGGGGTTCACAATAAGAAGCCAGCTAGCCGGGCCTTTATTCACTTCCTAAACGGGGCGTTCATACTGTATCAGATGCAGTTTCTTTCTTAAGGCGAAGTTTGCAATGGGCATTGCCTCGCTAGGCGAAACGGCTCGATTTTGGCTGGTTTGGAGTATTTGAGATTCTAGAGGTATCTGGAATTCTAGAGGCTTGTTCACTGTTTGCCCTTTGTCCGAGTCGAGGAGGCGATGACGAATACTTCTTGGTTAATTTTGAGACTTCTTTTGGCCACTTTTTACACTTTTCTCCCTGTGGTTATTGATCCAACAGCTTAGGCTTTACAAATATAGCGTCCTCCATACCATTGATTCAGTACGTCATATAGTTTGCGGCTGAAACCGTGTTGTTATAGATCTCACGTGCTCTACATTTTCTACAATTTCTTCAATTCTTCCACTCACGGCATCGCTCCTCCTGCTGTCGCCCGAACGGATATTACCCATTCAACAGATTCCCAAAGTGTCACTACAGACACCGCACCTGCCTCCGGCCGATTCAATTCACGTTTCCTATATTAAGCGAGCTTCAACAGCTACCATCACTAGATCCCGACCGCGTGAATTCCATCGTCAATCGACTCCGACGTCCGATAAAAAGTCTCCCGGTTCTGCTTCTGGTTCCTCAGACAAGCCCTGTTCCCAACCTGTCTGCCTGCCCCACGCCTCAACCCACTTGTTTTAAGCGACGAGCGCTTGAGCGGCATCATTGGCTTGTGACGTGCGGAGGCTTACGCAGTCGCCATTTATCCAAATCAGTTCACGATAACAAATTCAGCGCTGCTGTCTTGGCAGAGAAGTAGCACGGCCCGTCTATCGTGGTTTATCGATTCTTTTTCGGCTTTTGGCCATTGTTTCAATTGGCACCATCGACGTCATTGTCCTTTTTTTCGTCTCGTTTTTAGTCATTGCCCCGCGAATTGTCGTACAGACCCTCGTAGTGTTTACTACTGCCCGCTTTTTTAACATTGTCGCCGCTCCGCTCCGCTCGACTACACTCCGCTAACAAGGCGGATCGGTGCTTCAACATGGCGCACAACTTGGGCGCAAGCGCTTTGTATCTACTTTGTATGTATCTAGACTTTTGTGCGTAGGAAGACGCAACATAACACCACCTTGCGCAGCATCTTGCTGGTCGAGGACGTGGATGTTCCCACGGCCCTATGAAGGACTGACCGACTGCGGCGCATGTGGGCGACTTTAGGGCCTACCTGAGTACGTAAGATTTGGACATATAGGCTAACAGTATTGTTCCACAGCACGAGCGATCGACGACGAGACCGATCCTGGAGGTGCGCATCACCCATTACCCATTGCATAGGGATATCTCGGTTGTACCTTATTTGGACCATACCGATATATCCACAAATGGACTCATTCGCCCATACGAGATCATCGCCCGACTAATCACGACTTATAGACGGTAACAGTTCCCAGAGTGAGGTTATTTCATCATGGGCTATCTTCATTTCCATTCTTCTGCTTATTGCAGCCTTCTTGACCAGCTATTTGTTGCAAGAAAAGAAGATAGAAGCCATCCATGAGACTGTCATTTCTATCTTTGCTGGTATGTCTTCGACCGCATACACACAACACATTTTCTAACCTAGAGTAGGTATGGTTGTTGGTTTGGTACTCCTAATAACACCCGGCGACTCTATTCGAAACATTATCAAGTTCAGCCCACAAATCTTCTTCAACCTCTTGCTACCACCAATTATTCTGTCGTCCGGATATGAGTTACACCAGGCCAATTTCTTCCGTAACATTGGTGTCATCTTGACGTTTGCGTTCGCCGGAACCTTCTTGTCTGCCGTAGTTATTGGCGTTATCCTTTGGCTATTTGCCATGTTGCCTGGCCCACTTAAGATGAGCTTCGTCGATGCCATCTCCGTCGGTGCTACACTTTCGGCTACGGATCCTGTCACCATTCTCGCCATCTTCAACTCGTACAAGGTCGACCCGAAACTATACACCTATGTTTTTGGCGAGTCCATCCTGAATGACGCCATTGCTATTGTCATCTTCGAGACTGCGCAAAAATATAAGAAGGGAGAAGCCGGTAGCCTGGGACTGATAAATTTCTTCGAAGGTATCGGTGTTTTCTTGTTCGCGTTCTTTGGCAGTTTGGTTATTGGTGTGCTTGCAGGTGTTGGTACGGCGCTTCTATTGAAGTTCACCTACATTCGTCGGTACCAAAAGATTGAGAGTTCGCTTGTAGTGTTGATTGCTTACGCTACATACTTCTTTTCGAACGGTGTTCACATGTCTGGTAAGTTCCGGTGGTGGAGATGGTTTGTTAGCGGGTTACTGACGTCATTGACATACAGGTATCGTATCACTTCTGTTTTGCGGAATCACACTCAAGCACTATGCCTACTTCAACATGTCTCGCCGCACCCAGCTCACGACTAAGTACTTGTTCCAGGTTCTGGCTCAGTTGTCTGAAAACTTTATCTTCATCTACCTGGGTCTGTCTCTCTTCACCGACAACACCCTGGTATTTCAGCCTCCTTTGATCATCGTTACAGTCATGGCTGTCTGCGCAGCTCGCTACGTCGCAGTATTCCCTCTTTCAAGCGTGATCAACAGTGTCATCCGCTACCGTGCCCAGAGACGCGGCCAACCTGCAGACGAGCTGTCTTACAGTTACCAAGCCATGCTGTTCTGGGCAGGTCTTCGCGGAGCTGTCGGTGTGGCGTTGGCTGCCCTTATGGACGGTGACAATGCCCCTGCTCTCCGTGCTACGGTTCTTGTGGTTGTTGTGTTGACTGTCATCATCTTTGGTGGAACTACGGCTCGTATGTTGGAAATCCTCGGTATCCAAACTGGCGTTGTCGATGAGGTCGACAGTGATGATGAGTTTGACATTGAGACGTACCGCGGGAGCTACCATAAACGTTCCGATAGTGCCGGATTCAAGCAGCGTCGTAATATTTCGCTGAACTCGGTCGGTCGCTCTAACTCTGGAACTGGTCATGGAGCTGCAAACCCACAATTCGCCCGCCCTAATACAGGCGAGACCAATGATCTTCTTAGGCGGAGTAGTTTGGACGATTCGGAGTTTGGCAGCGAAATTGACACTTCAGATTTGCCACCACCGGCACGGTCAAGCTCTGCTCGGAGGCAACGAGGTAGTCCAATTGTTCGAGCTGATGGAAGTGGGTCGCTGTCCAGGGTTAATTCCGGCGTGGATCTTCGGCCGGCGGAGGATACCGGTAGCCATTTTGTTGGTGTCACTTCCGCGTTTAGACAATTGTTGACTGCGGAAGACTCGGCAGGTCTATTTAGACAGCTTGACGAGGACTTCATTAAACCTCATCTGTTGTTAGATCCGGGAAGACATGGCAATGGTGGATCTAATGTTTAAAGGGCGGTATCGTCTATAGGGTTTAAATCAACCCACGAACTTGTTTTTTGTGATATGGGATTGGGAAAACATGGTGTTTGTTGGTTTTCTTTTAGGCTTGTTACTTTTATGTTTGCCCCGTAAGGGGTGTGTGAATCTACTGTAGAATTCCCAAAGTATAAGGCGAGATACGTGACTCACGATGATGGTTCATAGGAATAACAGGGCGAGATTGGGCATCAATTGGCGGCAAAATCAGGGTGCTGGACAATTTGTGCACAAGTACCCCTTTAGGCCCACGACACAATAATAAGGCTTACATAGCTGTCTGACCATGATAACGACTGACAGCGAGAAGTTGTTTTTTGAGGATTTCACATGTATGTACATACATATGTACTGTACATATGTACATCCGGATGACAGTTCAAATGAAGGGCTTGCATATCAGGGGTGGTTCAAGGCTGACAGACTCAAAGTACTTTTTGGTGACATCAAGTAACGGGAATGGCGGAAAGTAGATTTTGGGCTCCGGTGGGGGTGTAGCACCTAAAGTTGGGCTGGACTCGGAGAAGGATTTGGGGTTGTAGTCGGTTTTTGGGCCGGACGGGTACGTATCTTCAAGGAAATTCCTTGCCGATTTAACCAGTGTGGGAAAACAGTCGCAGAATCTGTCATACATGTGTCGAGCGAGAAAGAAACGGAAAACAAAAACACTGTAGAGGCTTTTTGGAGAATAGAAGGCCTCGAAGGTAGTCATGTATAACAGAGGGGCTGCAGCAAAACATCCTAGTTAAGTAGTCCCGGTCCTGCATGTGATACATGTCATGTGGGAAAAGATCAGGTCCTGTCTATGAGGTTGTAGATGCTCTTGATGGCCGTGACCACGGTCGCTTGCATTGGGTTTCTGGGATGTCAACGACTCACCGCATTGTTCACTTGGGACGGTTGGGGCGGACATAGCATGGAATGGGCTGGCTGGCTGCCTAGCTAGAGGAGTCGATTTGAGTGGACTGTGGTGGGATGCGGTGAACAGACGACGATAGGAAGAGGCTAGAGGATTGCGGCGGCCAGTGGGCCATCCTGTAATGCATTGTTACGTCAAGAGGGAGCGAATGTACATAGAAGTAGCCGTGTGCAGGTTTATCACGATGAATACCGGGTAGGGTTGTTGAATGTCTATAACCCCGTTTTCACATTGAGCTCGTTTACTCAGCATACACTAAAAGCCCGCGTGACGTCACAACGGGAAGAAAACGTCCCAATCTCCAAATGCAATCGCCCACGAAACACCATCTGTTTCGCCTCAATGTGTTGTCCAGATCATTCTTGTCCTCCAGTGATTCCCAAACATACAGACCTACAGAACCACCTATAAAGTTGCCAGTGTGACTGTTACCGCCCATCATGCATCTACTACTCTTACTGCATCTGCATTTGCGACAAGCCATCCCGCTTGCATAAAAAAAAAGGGAAACAGACACACACCTGCTTTTTGCATAGGGTATGGTCTAGAACAGGCAACTACTCACGCTGACTAGGTCAAAGCAAGACATTGCTAGTGAATTTATTGGATGTATCAAGTTCGTATACATATATATGTACATGTAGCCTTGCAATTATTTCACGCTTTTGTGGCTTGGATTGATTCGTGGGGTTTCTATCCATGATTTATGTCCCTGAAAGTATACATATATTGTTTTGAATCTACATATAACGTACCCGTCATCGCTTTTTCTCCCGGTTATTCTATCGCCGGTTGGAGCCGCCTATTAATGACCAGACCAATAGTGATATCGACCAATCACACCATCAGGCTATACTGGCCTTATTTGATGTCCACGTTCCATCCCTCGGTCGCCTCTTTTATCGGTACATGTATTCGTTCTCCTGTTCTTTTGTAATCGCTTTATTCACCCCCCCCGAGCGAAAGTTTATACCCGACCACAATTCCCAAGATAGTGTAGCTGGCTCTCTTGGCTCCTTGTTCACAGCCACCAATACTTCAGAGCCCCTCTCTTCCAGCCAGCCATCTTTGTATAAACTGACAACGCCGCCCTGCTAATCCGCGACACTTGCATTATCAATACTCTCATATCTCCAAATACCTAGTCGTGATAACCACATTGTAATCGCGTTATCCTACGCATTCACGGTAACAAACTGCCTTCATTACTTGGTCCAGGCCGCTGCTTTGTCCGCTGAGAAGCGCTTTTTGCAGCTGTATCTGCAATTCCTCTGCACGGCCTGCAGCTCGCTTGACAACGTATTTCTGGGTTGAGAGACTCCTACTTTGCCACCCCCCCGTGATAGCAGGGGCGTGTTAGGTATTGAGGGATCCAGAATCTTGTAAGTGGATGGCCACCATAGATTTTCCTTGTTTTTTACTGTACGAGGATAATCTGTACAGCAACAGTGGGTGCCTTGTGTATCGTGTGAGTTTCCTTGATTTTTGCCCATAGCCTTGGGTTCAGTACATATACACCATCAAGGCCCGCTTTCTCTTGGGTCTCATTCATCTCGTTCTTTGTTTCGTCTCTCTGCATTTACTCTTGCGCCCACACCCTCGATATCACGGAAGCGTTCCTGGTTGAATCGCTCTTGATAGCGCGCTTGTGCCTTCCTTTCTGCCTTTTCCATTCTTACATCAGCACAGCACAGCACAGCACAGCAACAGAAACTGACTGAGTTGTTACAATGGCGGAACAGTCTATCCCCGCGGACGTCCATACGCCCGTTACCCCGAAGCGCCGTGAATTTACCGGCCCCGAAGCTGATCCTCTCAACGAAGAAACCCCTCTTCTAGGCGGCGCACGATATTCCGCCCGCTTCGGTTCCTCGGATCAGTCTATTGTACCAGCAACCGGCGGTATGGTTCCACCACCGGGTTTCTGGCCTTCGGCCTCCCACACTCCTCCCGAGCCGGTCCAGAGTAAGAGTACCAGATATCTTACACTTTTGACTCTGTGTCTCGGTGGTTTGCAGATTGCCTGGTCGGTCGAGTTCAGTAATGGTTCACCATATCTTTTGTCGTTGGGGATGAGCAAGTCGCTTATGGCCTTGGTGTGGATTGCCGGCCCGTTGACGGGGTCATTGGTACAGCCATATGTTGGTATGATGAGCGATAGCTGCAGCTTGTCGTGGGGAAGAAGGAAGCCGTTCATGATTGTTGGAACCGCCGTTACTGTTGTTTCTCTATTATGCTTGTCTTGGACGAAGGAGATTGTTACTTGGATTCTTACTGCTCTTGATTACGACCCCGAGAGTGATTTCGTCAAGAATTCCATCGTTGTCGTTGCCGTTTTGGGAATCTACGTTTTGGATATTGCGGTCAACACTGTTCAGGCTTCGATACGTGCCTTTATCGTTGACGGTGCTCCCCACCACCAGCAGGAAGCTGCTAACTCAATGGCTGGTCGCATGCTTGGTCTGGGTAACATCATCGGATTTCTTGCTGGATATGTTGAGCTTCATCACTACTTGCCTTGGATTGGTAGTACCCAATTCCAGGCTCTTTGTGCCTTTGCTAGCGCCTCGTTGGTCATTACTATCATCATCAGTACCTCGGCCATTACAGAGAAGAATCCTCAAGCATCTGGGTTACCCGCAAAGAAGAGCCCGACTTTGCTAGGCTTTTTCGGGAAGTTATTTGTTGCGATCCGTCGCCTGCCTGTTCAGATCAAGCGGGTGTGCTTCGTTCAGATCTTTTCTTGGATCGGTTGGTTCCCTTTCTTGTTCTACACTTCGTCATACATTGGTGATCTTTACATTCAGCCGTTCTTGAAGGAAAATCCCAATCTTGGTGGCGAGGAGCTGGAGAAGCTGTACGAAGAGGCGACTCGGGTTGGCACATTGGCGCTCTTCATCAATGCCGTGGTCACCCTTGGAACAAACCTTATTCTGCCCTTCTTCATCGCTCCAACTTACGACAAGGCACCTGTAGAGGGTTCTACCGATGCCAAGACTTCCTTCCTTGATAGTCTCCGGATCCCTGGGTTGACGTTGAAGCGTGCCTGGTTCCTTTCTCTTCTTTTCTTTGCCGGCGCCCTCTTTGCTACTCTGTTTGTGGAATCCGTTCAGGTAGCCACTGTGCTGATTGGGTGTATTGGTTTCACCTGGGCTCTCACTCTATGGGCTCCCTTCGCCATTATTTCGGCTGAAATCAGCCAACGTGATGCCCTTCTCGCCAAGCAGCGGGAGTTGGCCAGACAGTGGTTCCCATTCCGCACTCCACAGGGTCTTGGCACTTACGACGCTTCTGCCCATTCGGATGAACTCGAGGAGCACGACGATGCTGGTGTCATTATGGGTATCCACAACATGTCCATGTCGGCCCCACAAATCATCGCCAATTTATCATCTAGTCTCATCTTCCACTTCTTCCAGAAGCCACGCGGAACCCCAGATGATCGCAGCATGTCATATGTGTTTGCTGTCGGCGGTATCTTTGTATTGATTGCTTCTGTCTTTGTTGCTCGGATCGACGACTCTTCGCTTGAGGATCGTATGGCGGAGGAGAATGTCGATGAAGAAGCCAGCCGGTTCCTGTCACCCTCTGGTGAAGCCAACACTGGAGAAGGTGCGTCTGACAGTGCTAGTTTCACAGCCAAAGACAAGCAGTGGGCGGCTAAGCGGGGAGTTGCTTCAAGTCAGTCTTCTGTGCATGAGCACGAGAGTGACGACGAGGAAGAGTGGGCGCCAGAACCTGTCGTTGCAGAGTGTGGTGAGGCTTCTGGTGCAACTTTGTCAACAGTTGAAGAGCCTGATACCGAGGGTAGTGTAGCCACGGTTGTGAAGGTTACTGGTGCATGATTTGTGGTTCACGGCCTATGACTCGGCGTGTTGGTGAAGTTTTCCTGTTGATTCCCCCTTGTTTTCATTGCATGTCTTTTGTTTCTTTTCACCATTTTTGTTTTGATTGTTTTCGCTGGTTGACGACTGATTTTACACGACTTGTTTATGATTTATGTCTTTTTAGACTTGATGGTTTCTGTATTTGTTGAATAAAGTGAACTCTTTTTGGAGTGGATACACAGTTACATAATCCGCGCCATAAGGGAGTTTGCGCTCACATAGTTGAAATTTAAGTCTATTATATCCAATTTTTATCACGATCCATTGTGAATTTGAGACACTATATGACATCTAACTGGGGACTGTCATCAATACGTCTGTCATGGCGACAATTTTACGCCCACAGAGCAGCAGCCTTGAAGTAAAGAACCACAGTAGCGACAATACCAATGAACCAAGACAAACTTCTCAAGCCCGCCTTCTTCGAATCCGCACCAAGCACAACATAGCAGAAAACAAAAGCCGCGCGAGAAAGAACATAAATACCAGTCCAGAAGTTCAACGCATCCTTATCAACGCCCGCAGCGTTAGCCGCAACCACAGCACCACAGTAGAAACCCAGAGTCTCAAACCCATTGGTGGCAGCGGACTGCGCACGCAGGATAGTCTGCTTCACGGGCTTGGGAATGGCATCCTCCTTGGCGGCGAGGACGTTGCCGTGGGCGAGACGGGGGTACGCGAGGTCGTAGACTTTGTACTTGGTGGCTAGGGCTGAGGCGTAGATGTGCGGGACGAAAATGGCGAAGAAGGCCGCGGGGATCTAGTGGGGTTAGTGGGGGATGCGAGGTAAGGAGGGGGTGGGAGGTACCGAGTAGATAGAGTAGTTGGCTTCCATTTTGACGGGTTTGGTTTGGTTTGGAAAGTGAGATGGATGGTGATCGTTATCGTGAGGTCATGTCGCTTCTTATATGTCTGTCCTCTTGTACTGACTCAGCATCGTATTTGTGGGCCCGGGCAAAATATACAATCGTAGAACTCCAGCTCCGCTGGAGTAACTTCCTCTTGGAAGGAAACCTGGCTTAAGCGGCAGGCCTGAGGTGTGGAAAATGGAATAACTTTGTATTGACTTGCCCGATTCGTCTTTTAATGGTGTGGCCATATGCAGGCACTTTGTATACATTACAAATACTTGCATGCGTATTACCATGCTTTGTTTTTATACGATCGGTCATTTTGGCCTTGCTTAGTAAACTAATACATTGAAGATTTCCAGAATCGGCCATTTGAGGTGCAATTAACAACGGTTACACGCAATGGCACTGGACATTAAGTGGATTCGGGGAAACATACATACATATAATTCACACGTTGGAAGGAAAGGAAGATTAAAGTCGCATCAAAGCAGAAAAAGATTTTTCGTTCTATTGGATATTCATCAATGTCAAGAGTAAGAAACCACTCTAAACCAAAGAAATCATACACCATCTACATAACAATAAACAAACCACAACTATGGAAAATCACAGAGAAAAAAGAAAAAGTCAAGACGTTGAAGAAGAGTCAAATTTTAAACAGACAATGTCCATTTAGAAGTCATCCTCATCCTCCTCGCCGAAGATCTCAGCCTCAGTCTGAGTAGCCCGAGCAGCAAGCCACTCGTCAACGAAGCGGCGCACCATCTGGACACGGTTAACAGCCGGAGCACCAGCAGGGCCACCAGCAAGAGGGGTAACCTCACGCTTAAGACCCAGCGAAGCCTTAGCAGAAGCCTCGGCAGACTTAAGAGTAGCCTGAGCAGCAAGAGTAGCGTTCTTCGCAGCAGCCTTCTCCTCAGCGGTACCGTTCTTCGCGGCCTTCTGGGCGGCCTTGGCGGCCTTGAGAGCCTCACGCTCGGTGGTGGTAGCGTTCTGGATAGCGGACTTGGCGGCGCGAGTGGCGTTCTTGCGGGCGGCCTTGGCGGCGCGCTCGGTCTCGTTGAGGGAGCCGCGGGTGCCGTTCTTGCGGGCGTAGATGAAGCCGGAGGTGGAGAGGTCGATGGAGCGGCGGGCGGTGGTGGAGGCGGCGGCTTCGAGGCTGGCGCGGGCGGATTCCTCGGCGGTCTTGAGGGCGGCCTTGGCTTCGGTGGTGGCGGTCTTGGCGGCGGCAATTTCCTCGGCGGTACCGTTCTTGGCGGCCTTCTCGGCGGCCTTGGCGGCCTTCAGAGCAGCGCGCTCAGTAGCAGTGGCGTTCTTGATGGCACCCTTGGAAACAGAAGAGCCGTTCTTGCGGGCGTAGAGATCGTGGGCAGCAGAAAGATCAATGGAGCGGCGGGCAGTACCAGCGGCGGCGGCCTCGAGGCTGGCACGGGCGGATTCCTCGGCGGTCTTGAGGGCAGCCTTGGCCTCGGTGGTGGCGGTCTTAGCAGCAGCAATCTCCTCAGCGGTACCGTTCTTGGCGGCCTTCTCGGCGGCCTTGGCGGCCTTCAGAGCAGCGCGCTCAGTAGCAGTGGCGTTCTTGATGGCACCCTTGGAGACGGAAGAGCCGTTCTTGCGGGCGTAGAGATCGTGGGCAGCAGAAAGATCAATGGAGCGGCGGGCAGTACCAGCGGCGGCGGCCTCGAGGCTGGCACGGGCGGATTCCTCGGCGGTCTTGAGGGCAGCCTTGGCCTCGGTGGTGGCGGTCTTGGCGGCGGCAAGCTCCTCGGCGGTACCGTTCTTAGCAGCCTTCTCGGCGGCCTTGGCGGCCTTCAGAGCAGCGCGCTCAGTAGCAGTGGCGTTCTTGATGGCACCCTTGGAAACGGAAGAGCCGTTCTTGCGGGCGTAGAGATCGTGAGCGGCAGAGAGATCGATAGAGCGGCGAGCAGTACCGGCAGCAGCGGCCTCGAGGCTAGCACGAGCAGACTCCTCGGCGGTCTTGAGGGCAGCCTTGGCCTCGGAGGTGGCAGTCTGGGCAGCGGCAAGCTCCTCGGCGGTACCGTTCTTGGCGGCCTTCTCGGCGGCCTTGGCGGCCTTCAGGGCAGCGCGCTCAGTAGCAGTGGCGTTCTTGATGGCACCCTTGGAAACAGAGGAGCCGTTCTTACGGGCGTAGAGATCGTGAGCGGCAGAGAGATCGATAGAGCGGCGAGCAGTACCGGCAGCAGCGGCCTCGAGGCTAGCACGAGCAGACTCCTCGGCGGTCTTGAGGGCGGCCTTGGCCTCGGAGGTGGCGGTCTTGGCGGCGGCAATTTCCTCGGCGGTACCGTTCTTGGCGGCCTTCTCGGCGGCCTTGGCGGCCTTCAGGGCAGCGCGCTCAGTAGCAGTGGCGTTCTTGATGGCACCCTTGGAAACAGAAGAACCGTTCTTACGGGCGTAAAGATCGTGGGCCTCAGAAAGGTCAATGGAGCGACGGGCAGTGTTGTCGGCAGCAGCAGCGTCATCAGCAGCCTGGTTCTTGGCAGCCTTAGCGGCGGCCTTGGCAGTCTTGTTCTTACCAGCCTTGGCAGCCTTAGCGGTCTTGTTCTTGCGAGCCTCAAGGGCGCGGGCAAAGAGATCCTCAGCATCCTCCTCGTCGCGGCCGAACAGGCTGGCGAGACCACTGGACTTGGTGGCGGTAGAGTTGCGCTGGCGGGAAGCACGGGTGTTGTTGCGGCTGGCGCGGGTGCTGTTGCGGGAACCCTGGAGCAGAGAGGAAAGACCGCTACCGGTGGAGTTGGAGGCGTCACCGGAAGCACCGCCGAAGAGGGAACCGAGCTTGGAAAGAAGACCAGAGGCACCACTGGCAGTAGAGTTGTCGGCAGAGGCACCGAAAAGGCTACCGAGGACATCAGCAAGACCACGGGCGGAGATACCGGAGGCCTTGGCGGCGTTGGTGGCGAAGTCGGCGGAGCGAGCATCCTCGAGGCTGACGGAGAAAGTACCGTTACCGGCAGTGGCGACACCGAGAGCAGTGGTGGTGGAAGTGCCGTCGGGGACAGCAATGTCGGAAGAGCCGAAACCCAGGGTGGTGCTCAGGGCAGAGACACCAGTGGTGGAGTCAAGGCAGCTGTCGCAAAGGAAAGTGTAGACAAGGGAAGAGGCGTCAACCGTTTGGGAGATGCTGCGGATCTTGTAGTCACCGGTGACTTCAGTCTGGTCGGCCTTGCGGAGGGAGGCAGTTACACCACCCTTACCATCGGGGTAGGCAGCGACGAAAACGCCGTTGTCGATGGCACCTTGGAGACCGAGAGCACCCCAACCAGCACCGTTGGTGAGGGGAACGGAGATGAGACCAATGAAGGACTTGGAGTCAGTCTCGGGAAGCTGGACACCGTAGTTGGAACCTTGGGAAGAGAAGGCCATGAACTCAACGCCGGAAGTGGAGTCGGTGAAGGAAGTGGCGACAGCTGGGTCAGCAGCGACGGCACTGAGGAGGGAGAAGAAAACGGTCGAAGCCGTCAAGATGGTAGAGCGAGCCATTTTGAATGTGTGATGTGGGGTATGTGAAGTGTGGAGTTGTAAAATTTCCTATTAGAGAAATATGTTGTTCCGGATAGAGGCAACGGGTAGAAGGTGTAGATAAAAAATAAATATAAAGATATTATTAGAAACGAATAAAGCCACCAGGGCAAGGACAAAAATGCCTAAGAAGTGAAAAGAAAAGCGTAAAGGTTGCTGTGATGGGACTCTAAGCCGGAGAGACACACGGAGGAAAGGAAAGAAGAACAACCTGAGAACAGGAGGGCCGGCGACGTTTTTATGTGTTCTGATGGAACATTGGAAACAAGGGGCACGGTTTAGGTTGGGAGTGCCGCAATGGCATGGCTCTGACAGCTGAGTCCTTTCTTGAATGTGTTTGGTGAGAAGACGGGGTAGTGCTAGCCACCCCCGGGGTCCGTGGAACGGGCTGTTTGTTTGACTGGAGCTTAACTCTATACAGGTGTACTGAGTAGTAGGAAATTAACTTTGTACAGATGGAGAGGTCAAGCATGATTAAGTTACTGATTACGTTTATGGACTAATCACGGAAGAAATTATATGGAAGATGCAAGATATCACGTCTATAGTGTGTAAGTCGGATACTGTGTTACCACGTTGTGTGCTTTTGAATCTTCATGGTCTTAGTTCATGCCAACTTGATATGGACATGTTGTTGATTGATACATCTTCTTGTATCAGTGTCTATACATTTGGGTTGTGCACCAAAAGGTAGATATCTCGGTTCTACTTTCCCATGACTATCACTAACACCGATCTTTCATTATTCGCAGATGTGACATGCTCCAATGTTAGGGTTAACAACAACCCGAAAATGTCATTACGGCACTGTCCGTCGAGAGGTCCTACCACCTGCTTTGTCTATGGATAATTGTGTGTATTGCTCTTTGACGTGCCCGAATATTGGTGATTTCTCCGAGGAAACCCTCAGATCACAGCTTCCTACATGCTACAAGCAAACAACCGCGAAGCTATCAAATGTAAGGATCTCATGTGTACTAGCTTCCAAAGCATATTGATATTGCGACGTTGAAGTGTTGATTCAGGGACATATCAACCCCCTGACAGTTCATGTTTTAGAAGAGGACCAACAGGAGGGCTGAAAGAATACACATTGTATAGCTTTTTTTTACACTCTCGTTGCAGGTTGTTTCATCACAAGTATCATGATCTATGGGGATTTGAATCGTGAGGGGCCGGAGAGGTACGGGGGTTATTCTGAAATTGGCTGACGTACACACGCGGCTAGTGTTTCTAGAGCCTTGTTGTTCGAGGCGGTTTGACGGTCTGGGCGCGCGCTTTTGTTCTATTTCGGAGTTGGGTTGGTGGATTTCGGTTTGTGATATGCTTATTACTCCAGGCGATTAATGAACAAGGAGATCCGAGGGATGCGCTGCGGTTTGCTTGCCCTGTTTGCCTGTAACAAATGGAAGATTCCTGATGCGACAACGACAGTTACCGATCTTGTCGTTGACTACATCCAGGAGGCGGCAACGTCTTCGTCGAGGACGATAACTTGGCCTTGTCTATGGCGATCGTAGCGTAAGCTGTGTTGGTCGGAGCTCTAGCATATCTTCGGCCCGGTTACATATTTTCATTCTCATATGAGAGACGATGAGTGGAGAAGTGTACGCGGTCTGGACCAGTAGAGGCTGAAAGCACGTTTGTTGGGGCGAGGTAGGCTTTCGTGGATGTCGGAGACGGGGCTGTTTCTGCACCTTGCGTTTGCGGAGGGTCTATGCGGGGGACGGGTCCGCTTCCATGGGGGTTCCATAGCCCATTCTACGTCCTTATACGGAACATGTGGGATACTGGAGGTGGATATATCAGGATCACTGAACCGTGGACTTGATGAAAACTTAGTTCCATCCGATATAAATATGGTTATATTGTATGTATACATAGTTTAGATATGCGGACGTGATATTGGGTTGGTGGTTGAAACAAGATGTGTTGGACCATGGTTATCTTGACGTGTTGAACAACATGCCTGCCCTAAACAAACGAATGCACAGTCCCCTCGTTTCCCAAGTCATTAAACCCCGTATATTCTTTCTGGTCTCCTTTCATGGAGTAACATCGCAACCGCCCGGTACCGAATATACAGTTTGATGCCATGAACATGTATGTATGCCCCAAGCTCTTCAGCCCCATACGCATACATGCGTATGTGCACACACTGAGAAGCACCCACTCATCGGGAAAGAATCTGTCATCCGACACCCCAAGTTTCGGAAACGAGAGGTACAAGTACGTATGTATCTATGTATATCTTGAGACTCTATATGCTGAGCTTCATATTAGAAGCATGTGTACTCGTATGCTTATGTTGATGCACGTGTGAGTAAAGTGACAGCTGAGCCTCGAGAAAACTATCACCGAAACTTGCGAGGTCCGGTACACCGCGGAGTACCGGAGGACCAGGGTAGTCGGGCATTGAGAAAGTTATTGAGACATGGACCATGTTTGCCAATCGGGAGAAAAACTACATATGTAGCAATCAAATATTCCGGCCCCCTATTGTCTAGCCACGGCGGCCTCTAGTCCGGCAAATGAAGAAAAAGCGCCTACTCCGGAGTCGTTTTTGAGTGCGCGACGACTTGGAACACTTTCATATCAAGCCCACTTAAATTCACTGTTCTCTAATCTGAATCAACCAAGCCACAAGTCTAAATTAAGAAGTATCTTGAACCGGGTTTTCTTCTCATCTGTCACTAACCTTCTTGCGCCGCACTGTTAGATCTGCAATATCTCTGTTTCACCTTTTACTGGCGACATGGAGAATTAACGTTAATCTGTAGATGCACATCCGGCAAATTACACTAAGTGAGTTTGTTTGCTTTGGGGTAATTCACCTTCATGCGGCCTTTACATATGGGGAAATTGTTATCAATCATGGTAGGGTTATGTACATAGGCTAAACCTATCATCATAGGACCTTACGGACGTCTGGAACGCCGATGTTGTGATAAAGTAGGGTTATGGAACCACTGCCGTGTCGGGATTGTTGCACCATACAAAGATCCTACCAAAATGAAAAGAGTTGACATGACCACATAGAGCTAATAAGTTGGATATGAATGCTTCTCTTTGCAGACCCCGACTTGTCAAACATGCGTGCCCCGAGAAACTCGTACCGGAAGGAGTATATACGAGATACACAAAGATCAACTCCGTCTTAGTTGCCACCCAACCGGACTGCATGGAGCCGGGACACGGTGGGGCAAATTCCGGAAAGGTGGGGCCGAAGACGGGACGAAAACCACATGAAGATGGAATGTTCGGAGTTAGTGTAGAGCACACGTGAGTTGAAGGCATGAAGTATGGCCACCTTAGAGGACGAGACGCATAAACGTTTAAGGAGTATGTCTCAAATTGATGACACACGACAATGTGAAGGGGCGGTTTCCTTTGAGTTATACCTAGCTAGTACACATGTTTTTGGAGACAACGTGAATCATATATAGCGACTTCCTTCAATATAGAAGAATGTTGACTATTTTTCACGAATCAAATAGGCCTAGATCGGCAACGTACCGAATGGCGGTAAGCCAGCCCGTCCGATGCGAGACATATGGTGTTACCTTCCCAATTCTGCATTTAAAAGTTATAGTCAAAAATGACAACGCCATGCTCTATTGGGCAATCCTAACCCAACTGGCGCCCTAGAACAAGCTAGTCCCGACCTTCTTCCATGGCGTGACAAGACCAGCTATGGAGCTGTCAGGTTCACAAACAAAGGCATGTTAAGACGAGTTACATACTTACGTGTTCTCTTCGTTTACAGAGAACTCTTTGCGATGAATTCACATGCACACTGTACATTCGCATATATTGCGAATCTCATGTCAGGACTCGGTGAATCGTAAAGCATATACGGCACGTGTGTGGTGATAGGCCAATACTATCATGTGATCCTACTGAGATGGAGTCGAAGGATTCGGAGACACATTCGGATCGAAGTGGTGTATGTAAAAAGTCGGGGTTTTTTGGATTTTGAAGACGTTGTTTGTACACGGGTGAAGAATAACCATCACACATGGACATCTTGGCTCCGGAGAGGACTAGAACATGAGTACCTAGAGATACGAGTATCGGATATCGGACAATGATATAGTGATAGGAATTAGTATCCATAGGGTATGTATGTATGTGTGTATGTGGGTCCAGATCGCCATATGGGTATAGTCGCTTAATTACATGACAACCGCTGCACCAGTCGCCAATCTGTTCTGTAATCGTAGATGTGACGGATTTGGGATGCATCAGCATAGCATTGTACCAAAAAGATGCGGAACCTATGTATGCCTTTGTTATTGGCTCACCGATGATAGAAAAGGGGCCTGAAATCAGTGAGCATCCGGCCAACGAGACATCAGCTGATAGATTGCCCTTACAGCCGGATATGAACGATATGTGGGTAGACCCGAGATGCCAGGTAGACGTTAAAAATAGCATGTACGACAACAAGAACCCGAGATGTCTACTTAACTGATAATAGGCAGCGCCATGGCAAGTGGAGTTCCTATTGTCCGGGACTTCGTCTCGCTCTGTTAAGCGATATCAACAATCTGTGGAATACCCGGGACGTACTCTAGCCGACTGTAGACAAGAGATGTAGTCAAACCATCAATATATATCGATACTTGCTTACTTGGTATTATAATTGGTGTTACCGAGTCTGGGCCGCAAACACACATAGGAGGCTTACAGGTAATACAGGGTTGGCCGGTCCGTCTTACTTTAGGGTTTTGACATGGATGACATGTGTCTTGGCGAGAACAAACGACACCGAAGAATGTTGGCTCGGGGCCGACTGGAAGATCATTGAGCCGATTGGTGCAGTAGGGAGCATATAGGAGGTACCTTGTGATTGTAGGTGATATCCAAGGCCTACATCCCCCTATAGTAGTTTTAAAGATCGACCCGGAAGCCCCCGAAATCCACGGACGAAGATGAATGTTTCCAACGCAACACTGTGTACACTAGCACTAAACATGACTGTCTTTTAGAAAAAGACCGTGCTACCTTGACCTGCTCTTGTCACGAGGGTTTTTGGAGCACAACGAACGGGAATTACGAATGTGGTTACAGTGGCTGGGTGGGGCCACTTTGGTCGTATGCAATTGCTAATAGTGACATGCAGCTATGCCAAATGGCTCAACGTGTTCTCTCCTGTCCTACTATCATGGACGCTTGCGACATTTAGACAGAGAAGGGACCTACATACTAGTTTACTAAAATAGCCAAATCCAGGTACTCACTACCTCATTTCTTAGCATGTGGTTGGTCCCTGATTGCTGACTTTCGTAGTCTATACGTCGTTCAAGAAGAACAGGCCTCCACGGCGGCTGCGGTCAGCACTGCCAAACGCCGAAGGATCCCGGGCTCCCGGTCCACTCTTTTTACCCCTCCTCCCCTCCTATTGAATTTTAGTTTGACTTGTCTTTTTTGTGCGCTTCCTAGCTCACTGGAGCTTGTGACCGCAACCGTGGCATTAATCTGTAGCTACACCCAACGAAAAAAAAGGGCTTCTAACCGCCACAGGGTCAATTGTAACACAAGGGGGAAAATTATAACAGCCGATCGACTGCAGTTAGATACATATATGCTAGGAAAAATAAACATGACTGACGTAGGTGCATTCAAAAAGTATTAGTTGGCCTTCTGATTCAATACAACCTAGATGACCAACAACAGAGGTTTATGGACATACCCCTGTCGTTCCATGACGCTTGTTCGACCGACCCCGCCAAACAAATCACTACCGTAATCGTTCTGCTGTCCGTTCCGTCCGGGGCATGTGCGTTCTAAGCCAAGCCAAGCTTGACCGCAAATGAAAACAACACAACTGCAGATTCTGTCTGGCACCAAAATAATGCACAAAAAGAACACAGTAGCCTTCGTCCGCAAGGCCCCGTGGCATTCCCGTATGTCCCTGCCAAATTCGATATACCGCTGTCTGTCCACTTCCCTTTTTCTGCACCTTCCCACTCCGTTTCCTCGCACATCGGCCCTCTGCTATCCCCACATATCCATCTTACTGGCTGGTTCTTACTACCGACCCCCGGTTGTCCCTGTCCTTGCTGGTTTCCCTTGCTGACTGCCCTTCCTGGTTCTCGTCATAGGCCCCTTCTCTCCTCCCCTCTTTCAAGAACTCCCGTCCGCTCCTGCCATCCTCAGCCCAGACAGCTTTGGCCTGCCTGCCCCTCTCTTATCCTCAAACCCTTTAAACAAATAATGATCCTGTGGTGTTTTTTCTTTGCTTAAGAACACTTGCTCCCACCGTGTCTTTTACTTCTGCAACCTCTTCTTCCCTCTTTACCCGCCAACGAGCATACTCTTGCCATATCAGCATTGCCCGTCATGGCGTCCCAAAAGGCGGATTTCACATTCACTCCCACGCCTCCTTATACCGGCGACAAGTTCGTCAAGGCTGAGGAGTGCGGTGTGCGCACTACCGATGTGAGTTGATACCGTTACCACCCAGCATGTCCTGAAAAGTTGAAAAAAAAACCATATCTCGCTTGTATTGAGTCTATACGAGAAGACGGCAGTTATTCCGATTGGCTCTAGAAAGGACTTGGTGTCCCCGGAACTACTGCTCAGCAACATGATGTGGTTCCTGGTGACATCTGTCCTTCTATGGTGGCCAAACTCTACACCGGACTGGTTGTCAACCAATATCACATGATACATAGTTGTCATACTTTTAACAAACAAAATACATTTTAGACAGAAATGCTAACTATGATTTCTTTTTCTTCGACCAGTACCCTACTATTCACAATGCCCCTCTCCCCGCCGATGGTCCCGGCTCTGATACATTCAGCAACCTGGGTATGGGTGCTATCCTCTTCATTGTCCCATACTACCTGTCATGGAAGCTTGGCTTTGGCCTGAAGACTGCCCTCTTCTTTGCTCTCTTCACTTCAGTCCCCATTCTTTGCGGTTGGTGGCTTGTAATCTCCTCCATCTCTCCCCGTCGCAATGAGAAGGCCACTCTTCCCGGTCGTCCCGTCGAATTCTACCTTACCTTCAAGGAGGCCTCTGACCGTCTCAAGTACCACGGCAAGAACAAGATCCCCATGGAGACTTTCCTTGAGATGTACTTTGACGGTCTTGTTGATTTCAACGGTGATGCCCTCGAGGTTCTTGAGTGGCGCCACGACTGGTGCACTTTCCGCTTCACTATCAGCATGCTCAAGTTCGTCTTTACTGGTCTGCTCCCTGAGGCCATCATGCACACTCGTTCCCAAGGTAAATTCAACTATGTATATCCCTAGTTATAGGGTTGTCTTTGTGTAACGTTATGTACTAACATAGCTATTCCCCGCAGATGAGGAGCAGGTCCGTGACCACTACGACCGCGGTGATGACTTCTACGGCTGGTTCCTTGGCCCGCGCATGGTTTACACCTCTGGTATCATCTCGGATCCCGAGAGAGAGGAGACCCTCGAGGAGATGCAGGACAACAAGATGGCCGTGATTTGCGAGAAGATTCAGCTTCAGAAGGGCGAGAGCCTGCTCGACATTGGCTGTGGCTGGGGTACTCTTGTTAACTTTGCTTCGCACAACTTCGAGGCTAAGGCTACCGGTATCACTCTTGGTCGCAACCAGACCGCCTGGGGTAACAACATCCTTCGCAAGTCTGGCATCCCTGAGGAACAGTCCCGTATTCTCTGCATGGATTACCGCGATATCCCCGTCCCTGAGGGTGGCTTCGACAAGATCACTTGCGTTGAGATGGCTGAGCACGTCGGTATTCGTCACTTCACCAGCTTCCTGAGCCAGTGCTACAACATGCTTGATGACGATGGTATCATGTACATGCAGCTGGCTGGTCTCCGCAAGTCGTGGCAATACGAGGATCTCAACTGGGGTATCTTCATGAACAAGTACGTCTTCCCTGGTGCCGATGCTTCTACTCCTCTTGGTTTCTACATTTCCTGCATGGAGGCTGCTGGCTTCGAGATCAAGGCCATTGACACTGTCGGTGTGCATTACTCTGCTACCCTCTGGCGCTGGTACAGAAACTGGATGGGCAACCGTGACAAGGTCGAGGCCAAGTACGGCAAGCGCTGGTTCCGCATCTGGGAGTACTTCTTGGCTTCGTCTACCATTATTGCCCGCCAGGGTAGTGCTACTTGCTACCAGATGACTCTGGTAAAGAACCTTAACTCCACCCACAGAATCGAGGGTGTCCACTCGCAGTGGGGTCTTCTTGGTGCTATTGCCAACACTCGTGCCAACATTGGCCAGTGGGCTGAGCGCATGAACAACATCCGTGGATCCGCTGATGTTCTTGCTTAAATGGCTTTTGTTGATGCGCTGGACGCAAAAATTGGACAGTTGATGTAGTTTTTTTTGGCTGGAAGATTTAGATGATAGATGTTCTTGCGGTGAGCTGGTTATTTAGTTAATGGTGAGGCAAGCACTGCCATGAATAAAAGTCGGCATGTATAGTCAGATATTTGTTTAATCCCAGGGTTCTCAGGTCATGAAAAACATATGAAGATGATGGGTGTATGTGATGTGTCACGATGTTGTTTCATGGTCGTCATGCATTAGGGTTATGGACATGGAAGGGACCCTAAGTTACCGATTTTGGCCTCAAATTGTTGGCAGGATGGCTAATGCAACAATTCATATCACACTGCAGGTTGTATACACATGGAGATGTATAGTAGCTCCTCATACACATGTTGGCTGCGTCTCCATACCGAATGAAGAAATGATGTTGCATTATCTAGTACGGGGAATGGCATACATGATAAGCTGAATATGCAGAGATGAACTCCGCTGGTCATGTCATGCAGTTGGTAGCATTGAGCGGTTGGAGACAAGCAGACTAGCGAGTGTGCCAAGGGATTGACTTGTGATTCAGAGGAGTATGCAGTTTACGGAACCAAGGAGCCGGGAACATGCACATGCACATGTTTGAGAATAACCTTTGACTTGTGGATTTACGGCCGGAAACGAGCAGGATTGAGAAAAGCAAGGGAGACAAAGGGAAGGAAAACGGGAGCCGTGAATGGTCCGTATAGTTGACTAATTAGGGACGTTCTTGACAAAAACTGGCCGAATGTGCAGGCCTACTTGGGAGATGTTCCACGCAGGGTATTCGAATAGATGGTGACGAGTCTCTAAATGTGGATGGAAGTACATACGGTGTAGGACTTTTCAGACCGAGTTTGTGAACCGGTCTGAGTGTGGTGGTATAGTGAGTAGGCAGGGTAAGACGGACAAGGTTGAGTGAGGCGACAAATAGTGCAGTGGATCGGGGAAAGAGGACTAAACAATACAGATAGCCCTGTCGGATGGATGGATGTAGACAAACCGGAGATATTGTGGATACTGAACCTCATGCATATATCATCACATTCCTCCATATAGACTGACTGGGATGTCTTTGTAGTTGTTTTTCTTATATTGCCGAATGATGATGGGACATGACAATGGTGTATCTCCGTGGCGTTTGAGGCTTTCGACTGTTAAGGGAAAAAGAGTTGAACATCTCCATGAACTAGGTGGCGATTTGGTTGGATGGACAAGGAGAGCTGCAGGCGTTGCATTTCGGCGCTTCTGCAGGCTTTCTTTGAAGGCTGTCGATAGAGGGGGGATTCAAAAAGAAGGACGAGAAGGAAGAAGAACCCGCCTAGGACTCATGGGGTGCACAGGCGTGCATACACCGAATGTAGTGTTTTGATGTTGGGATGCGGAGACATTTCCTTGATTAGGAGGGTCAGAGGCACCGCCGCGTGTCCCGGGATATGGGAGTGTGCAAATTGATTATTCTATGTGAGGAAACTAATAACTAATGCCAGGCGTAGAAGGCAAAAAATTGAGTAAAGAGACAGGAGGGGGTGATATATCACATACAGGACAGTCACATTCTGGTCGTGGTTTTCTTGCGTTTCTGTACTTTCATTTTTTGCCATTTAAACTTGCCTCGGGGTCGCTTCCTCGCTAGGTCGAATGATTCGCCGTGAAAAAGAAACAACAAGTACTTGCTTATTGTGTTCTTGCCGTTTTTTATAGTCCGCCTCAACGCCACACCGGGTCTGTGTGTGCATCGACGAGAAGCCTTTCAATATAGACCAGGTACGCAGTAAAACGCTGTCTTGTCTTGGTGATAGTTTGCGTTTGCTCGACAACTACTCACCTAGTCTATTATCCGTCTGCGTCCCGTTCTTATTCTCATTCTTTTTTTCCCCATGATTTTGATAGCAAAAAATCTTTATCAGTCAAAATGTATAACAATATGCACCAGCACCAGCAATCGGCACCGCCCTTTCAGCAGCTTTCCAGCGAACAAACGCATCAAAATATAGAGCAACAAATGAACGGGCAAATGATGCAAGTTGATGCTATGGGGAACTCAATGCTTTTATCATCAGCCAATATGGGATCAGGCCACCCGCAAAGCTATAGCCATGCTGCTCCTTCCCATTCAATTATGAGCGACGGTACCATACACAACAGCGGACCCCCGGCCATGGGCCTTTCGGGGACCTCCAATTCGGCGACCTTCGCTTCGGGCTCTATGAGTTCGGCGACCACTCTACCCAATTCAATTCCCGACAGCGCCCCAATGCAACACTCGAGCCATCTCGCTCTGTCCCAACACAATAATACGAACATGTCTTTTGTTCCAGACCAGACTTTGCAGCAGCCGCACATGCAATCTCAAATGGGACCGTACGATGCCACGCCCTTGCACCAACATGATGGCCCGCTCTACATGGGCGGACCATCGGCGATTGCATCTGACGCCGTCGCCGTCCATCCCAATATGGCCCGGGCAATCGGGAATCCGCATAGCGCTAACCAAGCCCACCATCAAGCTAGCGCTCCCGCTGTCAACATTCCAATGCAAATGCAAATCCCGCCTGTTAATTCTGGACAAAATGGCCACCCAGCTTCGGTGAACTTGGGTGCCTTGACAGCCCTAGGACCGGCGATGTGCTCTGTCCCGGAAAGTGCTTTGTCACATAATCCTCAGCTGCACCACCACAGTACGCCGCAAGGAAATGGTTTGACGTCACAAATACCTGAGGCCATTAGTCAGAAACAACAGATGCCTCATCAACCAGTGAGCACGTTTTCTGAGAGTACCGGAAGTAGCCGTGGTTTTGTGCATCCTCCTGATGCGACTTTTAGAGGCAGCGTAAATAGTCAGTCCTCGGGAACCACTCCCACGCCTTCTGTTTCCAATCCCGCTTCATCTCCCGTCAATAACTCTACCATTTCGCAATCTTCTACTATCCCGAGTTCAACAACAATGTCTTCATCTCCATCTTCCGCCCAAAACGGCTCTGGTGGATCTGCTCCCGCGAACACTACACCTGCAGTGTCGGCGGCCTGCTTGGCATGTGTAAGTCTCTCCATTGTTAACCGGTTTCCCTTTCTCCGAGCTGCCAATTTAGGGGGATGACCCTGTCTGATTATCTTCCTTCTGGCGAGCACGCCATCGCGCCTTGTCCCATCCCGTCAAAACCATGTTACAACACAGTTGTCTGGACCATGGTCTGTCTATAGAATGGGGTGTTTTGTTGTCTGTTTGTCGACAGATGCCCTAGACATATTGAAATATCAGACTAGGTCTCGGGAATCCAGCCTCTTTATATGCCCATCTTTCGGGGAACCATTGCATGTGCAAGTCGGTGAACCTAAAAGAGCACTTGCGGAAGCGAGAATAATTTGGTTCTCTATGCCTACACCTGCCGTGTCTATTTCCGTATGACAATGACCAAATGTCAGACATCTCCGAGTAATTGTCAGCAGCATATTGTCATAGCCCATCTCCCGCGCGGCTGTTCGGGGTTTCTGGCATTGAATATATTACTAACGTGAACTTGCTACGATAGCGGGCTAAACATTTGAAGTGTGACGGAGCACCCCGTTGCTCGCGTTGTGTCGCCACAGAGTCTGAATGTGTCTATATTGCATCTCGCCGAGGATACAAGGGCCCCAAGTCTAAACCCACCTCTGGGAACCCACACAAACGCCGAGCGGAGACAGATTCCGACGATCTCTTTGCCTCTGCTATCGCCGAGAACTCTGCGCCGACTACCAATGGTTCCAACTGCCCCATGCTGCTCGGCCAGAGCTCAGGTGTGCCAGTCACTGCATCTGGATCTCCGCTCGGTAATATGGCGGCTTCCAACATGTATTCCTCTGCTTCGGATGGTAGTTCTCCATTCTCGACCTACGGTGGAGGTGTCTCTAACAGTCAAATTGCACAAGTTGCGCGTAGTTATGACACTTCCCATTTGCTGCTATCGCCCGCTGCCGCGGCAGCGGCTGCTGCTGCCATGGGCACCGGGATGATTCCCGCCCAGACGTCTGTGCTGCCGGTTCCAGAAAGATGTTTGGAATCTTACTATCACCACTTCTTTGCTGCACACCCCTTCACATTGCCTAAGGAGCACATGCTGCGCTTAGCCAAGGATGGGCGGATGGATCACTTGATTGCTGCAATGCGGTACGTGGGATCACTGTTCGTCAATGTTGGTGCTGCTGGCGCGAGTTTCTTTGCAGAAGCCAAGAAACTCATCTATGATCCGTCTACCCCCAAGGACGGGTTCCTTGTCCAGGCAATGCTACTTCTAATCCTTGGGCTTGATGGAAACTGTCAGCGTGAACAGGCCCGTGAAATACTTGCCGATGTGGAGCGCATCGCAGTAGATTTAGGGCTGAACACACGGGCGTTTGCTACACAGTATGGTCGTGGGATTCCAGTGCTTGAAGAAAGTTGGAGACGGACTTGGTGGGATTTGTTTGTTGTCGACGGAATGATTGCTGGTGTCCACCGGGAAACTAACTTTGCATTGTATGATGTTTCGTGTGACGTTGCCCTTCCTTGCGAGGAGGAACAATATCTGAGCGGAGTAAGTCATGTCGTGTTAACAACCGTATTGGGTAGTGGGATGCGGCTAAACTAACCGTTTTTGTAGAAAATTCCACAACCCATGTACCTCGACGATCTTGAGAACGCCGACTTCAGTGGTGAAGAACGCGAGTTCTCTTCGTTCGCCTATCGCATTCAATGTGGCCGGATTCTCGGCCGTATGATGCGTACACCTGAATTCTTTGGTCCCGATGATGAGAATTTGCACAAGCTTGAGACTCTTCTCACCAACTGGAGATTGCATCTGCCCCCAAGAAAGAGGGATGCGCTTAAGAAGAATCTCCAAATGGATGAGATGATGTTTCAGGCTACAATGATGAACAGAGCGTAAGTGATAATTCTGTTGATATTGCATTTGGCTTTGACTAACCCGTTTTATAGAATCTCGATTATGTTGCATCAGCCATTCTCCCAGTTGGATTCTTCGGCCACTCGCAATGTCAACTCTTGTGCTGAGCACCAGCCTATTGCTTGTGGACAAGACTTCAACTCGCACACCCGGCATACTGTCGAGTCTGCCAACGACATTAGTAAGATGATCACTCATAGAGTGGCGCTTCTGTCGCACACCCACTTTTTCACATGTGTCGTCACGCTTTCTTCCATTGTACACCTCAGTAAATGGGCGTTGTACTTCATGCCACATAACGACGACGACCTTCGTCAGCAGATTCGCCTCAACATTGGTGCTTTGAACGAATTGTCCCGAGTGTGGAAAGCGGCAAGTACTGCTTGTGGTCAAGTTCGTGGTGTAGCCCAGGATATTTACAAGGGCAAGAAGGTACAGTCAGAACTTCCTGGCTTCTGGAATGGTGTCGACCAGGAACAAGTTTTGAACAGAATGGCGACGGACGAGTCGTTCATGTCAGAAATCAATGCTTTGACGTCGGCTCCGATTATCACAGAAGCCGATTTTGTTTATAATGAGATTACTCAGTAGAGAAGTCAATAGTTGGCTTGTGGCAGAGTGTATGCAGTGGTTACCTAGGACATAAATCTCCACTTACTTTTCACTACCGTTTATATATATTCACGTTACAATTTGATTGAAACTTTTGGAAACCGTTTTCTCTTGAATGACGTTTTAGAACAGACATAAATATGACAAGGAAATGAACACCAAGCAAAGAAGGAAGTGATATCACTAGCAAACGAAGCGAAGCAGAAACGAATCTATACACGGGACAAGGACTTTTCGGGGCTTTTGATGCTTTAGTCGGACTCATCCATCTCACCCTCAGGGCGGGTATCGACCTCAGTGACCTCGCTGGTGGCGGAGGACCAGTAACTATAGATCTTGTTAGTACATGTTTCGCAGAACCGTTTACCATGATTTCATAACTTACGCAACAACGCGAACCTTGAACTCCGAAATGCACACCGAAAACAACTTGAGCAATCTCGTCTGTCTCGAATCCAAAACCTGCCCCTTCTTACACACGACATACCCCTCCCCCTCACCGTTCTCCTCACCCAGCACAACCTTCCCCTTAACCATGCGCGTCGGCACGCCCAATTTCCGCAACTCGGGATCCAGCGTATGTTCCATCGGCACGTCATGTTCCACGGGCACCTCGCCACCAGTCGAGTACACGAGTCCAGGGGGAATAACGAAGTCGCGCGAGGCAACGGTGCCGGCGCGGGCAAAGGCGCTTTCGGAAATGGAGGTCAGGTAGGTGAGGATTTCGGAGGCGGGCCGGTTCGTTAGGAGGAGTCCGACTTGGCCGTGGATGTGGCGGGAGAGAAGGTGGAGGTTGGGGGCTTGCGCTTCCTCGGGGGTGAGGCCGAGGGCTTTGGCCATGAGTTTGGATTTGCCGAAGAAGATGCTGGGTTTGTTAGTTTTGACGGCACGGAGAGATGAAGGGGAGAAACTTACAGACTGTCACTGAGCTCCTGGCGCACAGTCTTGAGGTAGTTGTTCCGGGCATTATCAATGGCGAAGACGAAGCAGTGCTGGTACTCGTTGATTGCTTCGCGGACGTTGGAGAAGAGCTTGTCCTTGTGTTCGCGGCCTTTCTTGTCGACTTGGGTCATGTTGACCGTCTTGTTGCGGCGGGACTTGGGCATTTTGGCGGATGTGTGGTGGATATGGAGAGAGGTGAAGGACCGGATGGAGATGGGAGAGTCGGGGTGAACTGGGCGTCACACGGGGTCGTCGTGGGGATTAGGTAGAGTGGAATTATACGGGGAAGAAAAACCTATGGTATAGTCTTCTATGGTGGTTATCGTAACGGCGTCTCTTGACTTTTTTGATTTAGATTTCTTTTTTTTTGCCCATGGCAGAATTAACCACCGCTGGAAAAATTTCCCTTAACCGGGTTTAGCGGGGTTGGCGCTATGTTTACAGGCGACTGATAACATATTTATTTCTATCGATAAGCATGGTTGTTCACCGCTTTCCGAAATAGGATGTACAAGAATCTCACGGTTCACAAAGAAGAAGACGTCAATCAATTGATTTGACTTGGCAGAGTCGGGTTGTATGTATTAGATATTATACACTGCACAGGTCACTTCAAGGCCACCCCGTCTGGACACATCTGCAGTTCACTAGACATCGGCCTCACCTGACATACTCACACGGATGTAGCCCTCACTGAAGATGCGTCGGGAGACGGGGCACCTTGATAGAGAAGCTTACCTCATACATACCGGACATCAAGGACAATAAAAAGGCGAATTGAGATACTGTAGAAGGATTGAGAATCAAACAAGGAAAAAGGGGTCCGACAACACTACCTGTGAGCTTGGTGTGACAATTTAACACTCCGTGAAAGGGAACCTGGGAGAGACTAAGCCAAAAGACAAGCTTTCATGAGAATCGAGGAATAATCATCTCGACGTCCATGTTTTTGCCGGGAAGCCATAATAAAGAAATACTCAGCCATTTTCCAGTGATACCTACCAACAAACCCAATCAATCTAAAACCAAACCCCTATCGAGGTATGGCGAGTAAAGCCGGCTGTGAAAATCACGAACAGACCAATCAACATACCTCAACCATTGAACCCACAAATGCATAACCCGTACCCAAAATAAACGACAAAAAGAACAGAACAAAGACGGAACAAAACAACAGGAAAAAGACAGGAAAGAAACGAAAAACAACCCACCCAAACCTAGTACCTCCTGATCTTACGCGGTTCGTCGTAGCTACTTCCCTCGTCATAGCGACGTTTCCGGTCATCTGCGCTGGGGCGGTCGTAATCCCGCTCGTCTCTATCTCCACGACCTCTGTCACCCCGATCACGATGGTCCCGATCTCCACGGTCTCCACGGTCGCTGCGGTCTCCGCGACCCCGATCTCTGTCATCACGGTCGCCTCTGTAGGCATCACGTGGTCTCACTGGGTCAAGGTTGCTACCCGATCTCCGCACGTCACGTCCGCCCGATCTATCATCGTAGCCACGAGGGCCACGGTCGAAACCACGGTCCCGGCCACCAAAGCCGTTCCGATCACCGCTAGGTCCAGTTGGCGGACCGCCTGAACGTTCGCCGCCACGGAAGCTACCGCGGAAGCCACCACGGAAACCGCCACCAGGGCCAGGTGGGCCTCTAGGACGGCTGTCAAACCCAGCAGGGCCACTACGGAACCCGCCTGACGCACCACCACGGAATCCGGCGGCACCACCACCAGGGCGACCAGCGGGAGCACGGGTATAGTTACGTCCACCAATACCACCGCCGAGACGACGGGGTCTCCAATCCTTGACAGTTCTGCCACGCTCGACGTCAACCTTGATGGCACGGCCCTTGAGACGAATACCGTCACACTGATCAAGAGCAGCTGTAATATGGCGCAGAGCGCCAGTGTTAGTCATGTTTTTCATCTTACCCCGTGAGATGCTGGAGTGAATCTAGACGACTAATTTCATCAGATGACGCAAATATCATGTGCAAAAAAGCGGCTCCTTGGGAATGAAATATAGTCCGGAAGCCACCTATGTAATGATAAATGTGCGATTGAACGCACAAGAAACTTGGGCCAAAATGTCGTTTGTGGGGAATGGGGACTATAGTTACCTCTCATGTCGCGTTCACGGTCAAAGACAATGAAGGCGTAGCCACGGTGTGGCTTCTTCTTCTTTTTGTCCGACTTCTCGTCAGCGTGTGTGTCTCTAATGAGACGAATCTGTAATCGATTGACGTCAGTGATTATACGCACGTAACAAATCACGAATGCTTGCATACCCGCTCAATGTTTCCGTGACGTCCAAACTCGTGCTCCAAGTCCTGCTCAGTAACATCGTAGCTTAGACGAGCTACAATCAAGGTCTTGAATGCATCACCCCGAATATTGGGGTCGGCGCTGGGATTGTCTAGTAAAATACACCGGTTAGTACTCGAGATTCCAGCACACCTATTGGAACGTATCCAAACTCACACTCGGCCGTCTTCAATGCCTCCACCGCAGCTTCCTTTTCTCTCTTAATCCGATCCTTTCTCTCCAACCACGATTCAGTCGGGTTGTACACATCAGTCTCCTTGTATTCCTTGAGTGCTGGCAAGTATGCAGCCAACCCGGTGATCTCGGCGGTTTTCCGCTCAGCAGGTGGCTTGTCGGTCGGCTTAAGGTAGCGAATCGGCGGACGCGGCGCAAACAGCATCAACAAGTTGGGGGGGAGCTTGTCCGTCATGGTGGCGGTATTCGGTCGGTTAACTGTCCGGGTGTCGTGTTGTAGAGGGGTTGTCGGTGGAGATCCGATGCAAGATGACGTGAATTAAGGCGCGTCGCAATGGCGGGTCTAGCACGTGAATAGACGAGACCACACTGTTTTCCAAGTGTTCAATGAAATCAGGCCGGAGAGATATCAAATTAGCTTGGGAAAAACAAAACAAATATTCCTGCAGGTGGTGCCTGGATGCAGGAACGTAACAAATCAACAGAAAAAAACCTGTAATCACACACTGCACGTCACGACGAAATCTCCAGGCGAATAAAAATCCAAAGCCTTGTCCTTTAACAAGCCAGTCCAAAACTTGTGGGGCGAACTTCCCAACGCGGCATAAAAGGTGGCCGTAGCGTAGCCTTGTCTGGCCAGTGTTTAATTAAACTTGCAGGTGGCAAGAAGCACTATATCTGGGCATTGACAGCTGGCACCACTTCAGTACCAAATATGACTTTGATGTTCGATGCACGGGCCACACCACCATACTGGGCGGAAAAATGTACTCGTGATAGTTACCGATTCCAACGGCGCTGTGACGAAAGTGTGTAGCAGACCGACGCCACCATGACCATCAGAGCACTCAAGGCGGTCTCCCGCGGCCAAGTAAGTTGCCCCATCAACCACCCATTCCACCAAGACCCAAACTAACAACATCTCCCATATAGAACGGCATCGGCGCCTTCATCTTGCAATGCCGCAAGATTAACTTCCACTATTGCGACTGGGCCGGCAGTTCCAAAGGCATGAAGTACGTCCCCATCACTCACCTCCATATCTCACAACCCACCCACTAACGCCCTACTTCTTAGCGGTTTCATCAAGTCCCAACTCAGCGAATTCGCCGCCGCCAACCCCGAGATCGAAATCGAGGTATCCCCACGCCCTGGAAAGCACCCCGTGATTATCGGCCACTACCTGAACGGCCAGGCGCGCTCGATCTGTGTGCGTAACCTGGAGCCTGATCAGGTCCGTCAAAAGGTGAAGATTCTTCGTGACGCCAGTGGCTACAAGAACATCCGGACCAACAAGCCGGTTACCAGTATCAACGAGTCCGTCAGAGGTGTGTGGTCGCCGTACCACGGTAAGGGAGAACCGGTGTGAGGAGGTCCATGACTATGAGGGCTTGGGGTTGTTTGTCTTGGAAAAGCCTGGACGGACATTACATACCATGCCCCGATATGCATCTCGAGAGAACTGTTTGTACGATACTTGTTATGACCATTTTGTAGCACCATACTTGAATACCACCAGCAATTACAAAAAACACAAACTTGAAACATCTGTTCACATAATAAAAGTAGCACGATATGGAAGAACTTTTACTTCTTTGTATTAATACATAAAACGCATTGTCATCTCGCAACCGACATTTACAGGTTAGCGTTAATGATGTCAGCGAAGGCAGGCTTCAGGGAAGCACCACCGACGAGGAAACCGTCAATGTCAGCCTCCTTGGCGAGCTCCTTGCAGTTCTTCTCCGAGACGGAGCCACCGTACAGGATGCGGGTCTCGTCAGCGACCTTCTGGGAGACCTCGGCCTTGAGCCAAGCACGGATGGCAACGTGGACATCCTGGGCCTGCTGGGTAGTGGCGACCTTGCCGGTACCAATGGCCCAGATGGGCTCGTAGGCAATGACAACCTTAGCCCAGTCGGCCTCGGTGATGGCAGCCTTCAGAGCAGCGAGCTGCTTGGAGACAACCTCAATGGTGGTACCAGCCTCACGCTCCTCAAGGGACTCACCGCAGCACCAGATGACGGAGACACCACCGTCAATGGCAGCCTTGGTCTTGGCGGCAACAACCTCGTCGGTCTCACCGAGGATGGTGCGGCGCTCAGAGTGACCAAGGATGGTCCAGTTGATGCCAGAGTCCTTGAGCTGAGAAACGGAGATCTCACCGGTGTAGGCACCGTTGGGCTTGTTGTAGACGTTCTGGGCGGCAACGGAGATCTCGGGGCGGATGGAGTCATTGACGGTCTGGAGGAAGATGGAGGGAGGGGCAATGACGACCTCTATAGCGCAAATTGGTTAGCGGATGTGGTGAGACAAAACTAGGCGGGATATGCGTACCGGTGTTGGAGTCAAGGGTAGCGGCGTTGAGGTTGTTGACAATCTCCTTGATGGACGACTTAGTGCCGTTCCTGGATTTCTGTATGTCAGCATGTCATGTCAAAGCAAATGCAAGCGAGGTCGGCCATGACGCAGCTGCGATTCTCATGCCGGACCGCATATTCGGAACTGGGATTGTAATTTCCCACATTTGTTCCCGGAGGTCCGTCATGACGCATCCAACCGCCTCCGCAAAAACATGACCATCTCTAGAAATACTCACATCTTGAAGTTGCCACCGACGAAGAACTTGCGAGCCATTCTGAATGATGTAATTTAAGAAATGTGTTTAAAAAACGGGTATCTTGACAATCAAAAAGAAAAGAAAAAGAAGAAAAAAAAGAGAAGGAAAAGAATACCAAATTCAAGAACAAGGCGACCCTATGTATTAAGGCATCTCTCCATCCATGCCCCAAACTTGCGACGGGGTGGGCGCTCACGACAGGGCTTAGCAACTACTACAACTTTGCACGTCCGGGCTTCCCCCTTCCCGTGACTACTGGTGTTCATGCACACTACTAGATGATTCTACTGGTAAAAGGCCAAGGCCCCCCAATTCACGCGGACAACGGACATGGCGGGGTACAATACTGGGCGATTTCGAGAGAAGCGGGGTGCCTGTCGTGGCATCATGGACGAATGGGGTGATGTGGTTGCCGCACTATATCGAGTGGTTGGTATCAGTATAGCAAGACAATTTCACCCGTGTCCGATAGAACACCTGCTTATTTCGACCTAGAGTTTGTGCCCTGATTTTAGCACTTGATCCGATTCGCGGCTTTCTTTTCAACCTGGATTTTAATTAGGTCTGGCAGAAGCTTCCTTATTTAGCGGCGCCTACAGTTGCCACTTTTTTCTTCTGGTTTCTTGCTTGCTAGGGGTGTTGTGGAACCCCTTTGGATTCCAGACGAGGGATTTGCTTTAATCGGATGACACTTTGGTATCTTTTGATACATCTTGTTTGAATTGACTATGAGAAGAAATTTGTTTATACTTTGAATGTCATTTCTTCGCCGTTATGCCGTCGGCTTGAATTCGGTGCTTCAACCAATGGTCTGACATGTGTACAATCATGTACCCCGCTCTATACCCTAACCCTATAGATCAGTCCCTACGTCATACCGAACGATTGTCGGGTTAACGGGACGGTCAAGTGGATGTAGTCATTGAAATGTACCCGAGCATCTCTGCTAGTCAAACCGGTCAGTCCTCCTCCAATGGAATATCATACACTGCAAGTTTGACCAACGGAAAGTGTTGAAGCGAATGCACATTTTGCCACTAATGCTATTGATATGAAAGAGTCACTGAGAGTGTTCACACCATGCTTCTGATGTAATGCCACTATTGTTCATCTCTTCTCTCTAAAACAACAATACAATGTCACCGGAAATAAGACCCTCAGGAACAAGAACAATGACCTGACTTTCATACCCTGTCGTCACTCACCCAAAATGGTTGTCTGTGGCGCCGAACTAACCGAACGATATTCACAGACCACGCAAACATGCATAAATATATACATGACCATACATGACTATACGCATACATAAATCCACATATAGATACGTACATCACTAGTCAATTATCCAAATGTTTAAGCGGGAAGCAAGATCCATTTCCAGGTATCTAAAACTACGGTGACCACACGCAATGCTATCTCCCGATGTTACTCGGACCAAGATGCAGTGAGCGGTGATTATCTACCAAGTCTACCAATATCCCTTTCATAGTAAAGTAAAAAGCCAGAAACAATATCAAAGAACCATCTGAGTAATATCCAAAAACCTCATAAAATCATAATCATAACAAATACCAAAAAAAGCAAAAACAAATCTCAAGTGCAAATATCCTTCTCATCTCTTCATCACCGTTCGTAAACCACCAATTTTTGAAAAGTTGGTTGCAACCACTTCATCCGATAGGTCCAGGTACTGTATAGTCCATCAAGCCAGACACCATTCCAGGTTGTCGACAAGGACGTCAAGAAGCTGGACCAAAGGGAATCAAGCAAAGTGCGCAACACCAAAGGTGAGAGGCTGCAGATAGCATCACCGACCCATAATCCACCAATCATAAGAGCGTAAAACATAAAAGACGTGTAGCAGAGTGATCATGACCGGCCTATCAAGACGCGGCGCGTAACAAACAATAGAAAAAGTGAGTAAAAGGGGGCTGTGTGTATGGGTGTTATTCCCATAAGCCAGAAAGAAGATAGCACAAAGCGGTTCCAAGCCAAAAATCAGCATATATAGCAAAGAGCGGATGGGATGGGCGGTGTCGAAGAAGCAGGAAGTGGATATCAGACCAAGGGGTGGACGATCAGAAACTCAGAAACATGATGAGAGTAGAGAGAGAGAAACAGAGAGCAGCAGACCAAGTGGCAGTGAATCTCGTCTATAACCTACGAGTTGCGTATCCATGAAAATGGAGGCAACAAAGCAGATGTGAGATCCACATACCGGGTGACCTGCCAAGTCACAGAAAAGTGAAGGCAGAGGTCAAAGAGTAGCATCAAGCTACAATGGACTCCGACAAAGCGGATCCATGCTGGTTAACAAACCAACCTAAGGAATGGATAGGCTGTTGTCTCAATAACTCTCAATCTCATACTGTGCTTTCCTGAAGGGATCCAATCGTAGTACCGTGGTGGATATCAGCGTTCCCGGTGTACTCGGACACGGGGCCAGCCGGACATCGGCGATCTGCCAGTGATGATGCAGTAAGGTAGAAAATGGAAGAGTGCTGTTGTGTGCGTGGGGAGGGGGGCAAGTCAAGTGAGTGTGATGCCACAGAGTTGTTCCAAACTCATGTGGGGTACTGAGCTCCGACTGGACTGCATAAGAGACCAGGGGCTGAAGTACAGAAATCAACAAAACAATAACAATGAGCAAGAAACAAGGCCAGTTAGACGCCAGGTCAGGTAGACACAAGGTTCAAGCAAGGGGGGTTCAAAAAAAGCGGCTCCGCTGCTGCGGGCGCTCAAGCGCTGGCACTGCTAGTCACAGTAGAACGGCGGCTAGCAGGCTTAATGGTGGAGACAATGGTCATAGACAGCTGCGAAGCCATCTTCTCAAGCTTCTTCTGCGCAAGCTTGATGCTGTCACCGTTCTCCGAGTTCTTGCGGCCACTGAGCTTCTGGACAATCTCAGAAAGCTCGTTGAAGTCAGCAACCCACTCAGCATCCTGGGCACGGTTACGGGCCTCGGCAGCAGCAGCGGCAGCAGCAGCAGCGGCGGCGGCAGAGGGCTTGCCACGGCGACGGCCAGCACTGTTGTTGTCCTTTCCAATGCGGCGACCACGGTTGCGGCCAGAGTCAGAGGGCTCCACGTAGGTGGAGTCGTGGTGGACACGGCGCATGTGGTCGCGGAGGTTCCAGGCGCGGGGGAAGCCCTTGCCCTCGAGAGAACGCTCGCAGCCGGGGTAGACGCAGAAGAGAGCGCGGTGACCGTGCATGCGGTGAGCCTCACGTTCATGGCGGAGAAGGCAGGCAGTGCTGGAGAAGCGGGTGTTCTCGCAGGTGGGAAGCTTGCAGCGGTAGGGACGAAGGTGAGAGTCGACATACTTGCTGTTGTGGTGGTTAGTAGGCAATATTACACAGACCAGTTGGTGATGAGACTTACTCGAAGTTGCACTTGAGCTTCTCGGGCTTGTGAGCGCAGTCGTTGGTACCCTCCCAAGGGCAGTGGTACATGCCATCCTGGGCGTTGGGGGCAGCATCCTTGAACTGCTCATGGTCGCTGTGAACCTGACCGGTGCACTTGGAGCTACCATGAACAGACTCCTCGCCCTCAGAGACATCAGAGCTGTCCAAGTGGGGAAGAGTGAGTTCGGGAGTGGTGCAGTTGACGAGACGCTGCTCATCCATGTCTCCAGTGTTGATGGGGAAAAGACCAATAGGGGAGTTGGGGGGAGAGACCTGGCAGTTGGAGAACTCGCTGAACATCTGGAAGGGAGAAGGGGCCATGGACTCAACGTTGTTGAAGTACATCATGTCACCGTTGAGAGGAGGAGTAAGGACAAAGGGAGAAACCATGACAGGGCTGTTCATGGACTGAAGACCAGAGTCAATGCTGGAGCAAGGGGGAGAAAGTCTGGGAGTAGAGATGCCGTGAACACGGTTGTTGGGAAGTTCAACGCTGGCGGGTCTCTTGCCAAACTCGTTGAGAAGCTCTTCCTTGATGAAGGGAGAGGGGATAGCGTTGACGTAGTAGACCTGGGTCTCATCAACCTCGGGTTGAAGGAACTGGTAACGAGCCTCGAAGGCTTGAAGACCAGCTGAAACACCGTTCTGGTTGAAGGTAAAGCCAGAGGCCATGTCATTGCCAAAGATGAACTGGCTGATAAGGGGAAGGGAATGTTAGTTTACTGAAGGGAACGGACATCATTGTCCTTGGTGGTTGTTGTATTTCCGTCTGGGTCAACTTTGAGTCCTGTAGTTGAGCACATCACATTGTGTTAGTTTGCAAGAGAACCTTGGGGCCGGGTGGCTTATTGGAGTAAACAGGGAAATACGAACCAGTATGATTTGAAGGAGTTGTTGATCTCACATGAGATCAGGTTGAAGCAAACTCCAGAATAGAAAAAGCAAAAGAAGCAAAGAAAGAAAAAGCAAATACACGGTCCAGAAAAGCAAAAACAGAAAGCAAAAACAGTCCAAGTGGGTCGAAGTAAAACATAGTTCATCAAAAGGTCCATAGAGTCAACATAGAACTCATCACATATCGGGTGATACTGATGACATACTATATGAGCTGGGAGGCATAAAGTCAGGTAGAAGACATTGATACAAGAGAGGCACAGATTGGTGCTTCTAGAGTTACAAAAGTGTTCAAGAGAAGTCCAGAAAGGTGTCGAAGAACATAAAGCAAAGTAACATCCAGGTGGTTCGAAGATAGAAAAGAAAAGCAAGTCCAGTGGCAGATTGTCGAGATACAAGATGATCAGGTATAATCATCTTCTTACCAGGCTTTCTTTGAAAGGAAAGCTGTGAGTATAGCATAGGTAGAGTAGTCCAGAAGGGAAGATGAGTCCAAAGGGATATATTGGTAATGGTCCAGAGTAGAAAGCAAAAAGCAGATACAAGTTCAGGTGTAATATAGTCCAGGAAGGAGGTCCAGAGAGGTCGTACAGTAGTCCAGTGTGGGGCGAAGTAGAAAAAAGAAAACAGAATCCAGAGCGGTTGCAGTCGTCACGGTCATGATACTCTTTACCTTTCACAAGAATGTGTCAAACAAAGTTTAGTTTGTAGAGAGCCAGATGGCAACTCTAAGGTCCAGAAGACGGGTGTCTTGAGGAAATCCAGATATGGGTCGAATGGGTCCAGTAACAAGCAAAAGAGCAAAACAGAAAAGCAGAAAAGCAAAACAGAAAAGCAAAAGACAAATCATGAAATCGGAAAACATCAACGCATCAAAACAGACAGTAGCGAAAGCAAGTGGTAATACCTGGAGGGCGAGTTGACATCGTCAAAGACGGACTCGTTGTTGTAGATAACGTCAGACATTGTGAAGATGTTGGTAGCTTGAATAGAAGCAGGACAATGTGGTAGTTGAAGAGTCTTGTGGACTGTACTGAGAGTGTATAGCAAAGCTAGAGAAGCAGATATAACTCGAGTTGAAAAGAGAAGAAAGAAGCAGAAGCTTTGAAGCTGGAACTTGTGAAGAAGCGGAGAGCAGAGAGTATAAATAGCTGAGTAGAGATGATCGGGTTGCAAGGGCCAATGGTTTGCGTAAACAGAAAAGGTCTGTGTGTTGGTGGGGGAGAAAGAAAAACAAAAGTGTAGGTGAGAGACAGGATGGGCGGTCAGCATATAAATGTCTTTCGCTCAAGGTCTTACCCTGGGCGTGACAAAAGAGACCCATGATAACAAAGGCTCCAACAACCTCCAACTGACCGAATTGTTCTTGTTTTGTTTCGCCTGGACATCCCTTGTGTGTACACCCCTCCCCCTAGTACGCCCGATCCTATTCGTAGTCCCACAGTCTATAGTCGATTTCACGGCCCTTCGTACCACCTGTAGTCCCACCACGGCATTACAAGCTCCGGACGGCATCTCGCTGCAGAAACACGCCCCTCCTTTCTCGCAAAACCACTTGCAGCCTGTCTTCTATTGGGGTCATCTCTTCCGATTCCTCTTCGTCGTCGCCCGCTGATGAGCGCCTTCATGCAAGCCAACGGCCAATCGTCGTCCGCAGCGGTCGCCTTCATCCCTCGATCCCATTAAAAAGGGCACATATGGCCGCAGCAGTCGGTCATAGGATTCCAACTCGTTTTTTGTGAGGCTGCTGCTCTCATAGGCTGCTAGTACACCATGACCACACCAAGTGCGGGGGTCGTGCATATTGTGACGGAAGTTGACCTATGAGAACCCCGGTTCATATGCAGGATGGAGTGAGGAGTATGCAATGCCAGCTCACCGTGCAGGAGAGATAACAATTGTTGAAAAGAAACTGAAAATTGACCTTCTGTCGTCAGTCATCTGCTGTTTACTGGGAAATCTCACCATGGTCGCGATATTCACTAGTTTATCAGTCTTTGCCATGATTTGCCGTGCTTGCATTCACCACACAGACTTCCTGCATCCCCCCGTCCACCGTCTGTATCACTCGAAGCGGAACTCGACAGCATCCCGCACCACACAGGGTAGGAAAGCGATGCATTGCCGGGAGCCCGTTTGTAGAGCTTGCATTTTAGAAACAACAGGGTGTTTTGAGTGCTCGGCTGGAGTTTGATCTGTTGTGTCTGCCGAGGCGCAGTATCGCCTACACTGGACAGCCCGTTTACTCAGTCTTCCGGAAAGATACGCGGACGCCGTGGCGTGTTACAGTGCATCACTAGTGCTCCAATCATGACCGAAAACACACAACCACAGGCAAAGAATGCACTAATCGTCGCCGACACTCCGAGCCAGCCGTAAGAAGGGAACTTACAAAACCTTGGCGCCTACATATATCGGCGGGGCGGGAGGCCATTGGACTAGGCCATTGAGGCCATTCCAAACGGCCGAAACGTCTCGCCTTGTTTCCAAACTTTTAGCGGCTACTACTTGAGCATCGGAAGGCAGTCTCAATGTGATCTTGCCGGTCGGCCACAAGGACTACGATACGTTATCTTGAAGAGGAGGCGTAGGCCGAACAAAAGCTCATGTAGCCGATCTATACATTAAAATTCTAGACATGGCTGCAGTTCATATGGGGGACCAAGCATAACATGTGGGGACTCGTTGTATCGTAGGAGGGATGAAGGATAATGGTGCCACCATGAAAAGGAGTAGCCACGGATTTTCAACTTAACTTACCTATCCCATAGTGCACGGAAGGTAAAGGCCTATTCCTTCGGGTTAGGTGGGGTCATGCGGGTGCATCATGGCCGTCCGGAACATGTCAGGGTATACGATACCCGTCGTGCTTGCATTGATCATCTGTCGTACATTCCGTGAGTATCGGGTGTCATGTGAAGACATTAGCATTCTATCGCCAGATAAAGTGCATACCGAGTCTCATAGAAACATGACGACCAGTCTAGAGCGGGGGAAAACAGCTCATCCACTTGTTGTCGTGAGAAAACTAGTGCCAAGGTACTGCAGCGCAGGATCATGCTATTGGAGGTACCATTGTTCCAAAGATTACTCTTCATCCAAATACGAATGAGTTTTGGCCGCGGCAACAAAACTTCCGAACTCCCGTATCCAGATGAGGTTGGTTCTTCCTGACGTAGCCGGTTGTCCTGGTAATCCAGCAGTGGATAAGTCTGGATTTTGTAGTGCACAGCAGTTGTGTTGTCATAATGGTCGACTGCACTCCTAGTGTCATGTGCAAAGAGGGGGGATGATTCAACATCAGCATATCAATGCAACATTGTGTGTCTAGAGGCCTCTCTGCGTAGATCTCGGTTATGATCCTGTTAGTTTTAGCTAATTTGTGTTGGATAATTCCCACAACACTGAATTCCGGGTCACGAACATGGGCCAAAGATGCTGCATCAACTTTCCTGATCGAGCCTAGTCTGTCTATATGCAGCTCCTCATGCATGTACCAGGCTCATGTGCTCAACTTGCATGGTCTGAATTACTGAGCGATAAACAGATAGAACATGGTTTCCGGAGCCTCTATGGGAAACGAAACCAACAGTTCCCTCCAGGTAGAAACTTGAAAGTGTATGCAGTGCACGAGGGAATCCCACTTCGCCTAGTTTGGCGATGTCAGCCGAGCAGCGGCCGTTATGGCAGCCTCTATAGTATGACATCAGGGCCAGTCAGTCGTATTTGTGCAGTGCATATGTAATCGTTGACTGTGGGCATAATGCATAGGGGTAAAAGAGGGGCAAAAGAGGGGTGTCGCACTCAAAGTTTGAAGTCATGTATATACCAGGAGATGACCGGAGACACACATCCACGGTTCCGTGATGGCGAGACAACAAGGCGAGAACTTGCCCACCCAGTGAAAAATGACGAGACGATACAAACGAGGTGGAAGTAAAGCTGCAATTCGCCAGACAGCCTACCTGCACAATGACGAATATGGCCAGTGATGAAAATTCTTCACCCCCTTCCCCTTTCCTCAATGCTACCATAGAAGCCCAACTGCTCGTCGTTGGGCACTGCCAACTCAGGGCCAAACTTGCAGTTTTCCACACAGCCAATGAAGCTAGATCAGTCACTCTGATGACGGCGTGGCTGAAGAAATTCGTAATCAGAATGTGTGTGGCAAACCACTTTAGATGGTTGTGCCCTAATTCTTTATGTGCGTGGCCATGCCGGTGCTTCCGGTGGTATCGATTCGGGGGTTGACGGCTAGACAAGGCCTGACCAGGCCGACGAACAGAAGGTTGGAAGGCCGTATTGCAACGTGGCTTACCCCATCTTGCTATCTAGTTAGTGATTAGTAATTACGTCAAGAGTACTGTTTATGTCATCATTCGTTGTCCGGGAGGCTATGGCACACACCAGGCTACAATCTGGTTCAACAGCACACACACGCATGCGTTGTAAATCAGTTTTACTATACATCAGACTGATCGTGCATAACCAGTAGGACGTGGCTGTTTTCTTTGCAAGGAAGCGATAGTACTTACGATTCAGACATGCATACAAATTGTCGCACACATGATGCAGTGCCATTGCCGTGCTCACCAGATGTTTTGTCATGTTAGTCGGATCGGATGTCAATCATCTCCGAAAAAATTTGTCGAGCAGGTATGACAGCGCAATCGATGCGTTGGACACCGCGACCCACAAAGTATAAACTGTGTGACATGAGATACAAGCTGAAACTATATGGCTCTTGGGTAGGATTTCTTATCTGCTACGGCCAAATTTCACGATGTCTTCTATCGGAGATTGCTACATTGATTGATCACTAACCTCAATTCAGGGTTTGCACAATCTTGTTTATCTCTGTGTCACATGGAGTTAAGCTAGTGCCACTCATTAGTAAACTTGGCGTCTAGTGCTCATCCCATTTAGGTTATGGCCGGTCTTGAAAACAATGAGACTCCCCCTTGTATTCATATGGACTTAAACTCTGGAATGGACTAGAGTAAATTGGGAGAGCTAGAGCAATCTAAGTTTCGTTAGTTGGGCGAGAGGCACCGTAGTACTCTTGTGTGGGCTGTTAACATCTGATAGTGACGTCAAACCGTCTAATGATTTAGCGTGGTTACGGTAACACAAGGCCATTCCGCGGGAGGAAGTATGGCAAGTTAGTATCTTGGGCCAATTTGCAGAGATTCAGGTTCTCTAAGCGCACCTCTATGTAGCTAGGGTGGCATGCTAAGTTGGTTTAAATTTATAACTGGATATTGTGATGCTATGTATGACCCGGGCGGGCCGAGTTTATGGTGTCTTCATCAACATAAGAGACAAAGACTGTTCGCAGTCACGTTACGCTTTACCATGGGCCTATGTTCTGATACACATTAACTTTCGTCATGAGTGGTTACAGCCATACTAAGATCTCCGAGCAAGCTCAAAGAAACTACACCCACGTAGTCAGCCAGGTCCAGCACACGGCTGACGTCTTGACGCTACTGTCAGCCTGTCATTCTCGAGGTTGAGTTTTCTAGTTCACTGACGGCTTGATAGGTAGGCTAGCAAGCGTGCTGATCATCTTGTTCTCAATCCGAGAGCTCTCTATATACATCATTGTCAATCAACAGAATGGACTTCGTAAGGGTAACTAGCTAGAATCTAGTTATGACCTTTACTTTATAACTGTTATTAACTATCTAACAGTTAGTGAAAACGCTACTAAAATGCCCCTTGATCTACTGCAGTTGTAGTGATAGAGAACATCGTACATGGCGTCCTTCAAGTGCGTAGGGCACTATATGTGACGGACTGAGAGGCGTCAGCATACCACTGCGCCAAAAAGAAGCGGAACCTTTGGACTTTGTTACTAGTGCTGTTGTATCAGGGACTATATAGGAGGCAGTTCCTATGTAGTGAGAACGAACACATAGTGAACAGCGATCAGACAGGGCAGAGGTTGACAATCTGGCAGCGGAGAGGTTATTCACTGAGACGGTCCGAAGGGTTACCGTCACAGCATAGGGTTACTCGGATACAGAACCCTGATCGGCTTCTAGGGTCACATGCATCGTGATCCAACAAATCCCAACCACCTCACTCGCATATCAGATTGATAAAAATTTCAGACGAGTAGGACATAGCGCAAGAGCGTATGTAGTTCGGCATTCAAAGAACATAAATAGACGAAACTGCTATAGTAGCAAACTCCAAGATAATACCGAAATCATAGCGCTTGGTGCAATTGAAATATGTCGATAAACTTTGATGTTCATGACATCTCATCCACAATTATCACACATTTTTTGGTGAATCTGTTTTGTACTGAGATTAGCGCGGTTGCCGCCAAGCGCTTGTGGTTTAGATCGCTAAATCGGCTTTTGAGTGACATGCATACGACCTTGATGAGTTTCTCATAACAAGATCTCATCATTCATTGCTACACAAGGATCCAATAGAAGATGAATGTGGCATCACATCACCCGCACGTCGTAACTACCAATCCTGAGGGTTCTGTCTGACAGACTCTCTTTGAGTGGAGCTAGGCTGCAAAATAAAGTAACTCTGTGTGGTGCATTGTCGAGTTTTCAGCCTTGTCTTTAGTGAAACCCTACATGGAAAGTGTCGTCATTGAGATGCACCGACGACACATGTACAATCTCCTTCCGTTCTTAGCTGGCTACGTCACATAGCATTTCGATTTTTCGCATTCATAAAGGAGCACAGTACTTCATTTGCCAATATTAATTGTATGTATAGAAAATTTCTCTCGCTCAGTTGATGTCTTTGAACATCTTTTCCTTTACCCCGCTTCCTTATTCATTGCATTGGCCACGATGGCAGGCTTGGTGGCTGGCCATATCGTGGTCCTCCAAAAAGGGCATGTGGCGACGATTAGAGGTCCACTTCACTTGTTCAATGCGCACTTGTTCATCCGAGCCGGTCGATGCTGGACAGCGGCAGATAGGCCTGGTTAAGGTTACAGGTCCTTACCATCTTCTGTGCCATGGTGGCCAAACGGGGACTGGGACTCCAGGGATCTGGTTGATGGGGCTGGTAGACCCGGCCGAAGAGAAAATGACGTTCGGGTGGATTCATACAGCCTCGTTGAGGTTGTATCCGCCGACAAAGGGATGCAGTGGGACTCTTCCAGAAGTTGTTTTGATTGCTTGACATGATCACATTACACCCGAGACAGGTCAAGCCCAATGAGAGGTGGAGGTACATACAATGTCTCATATCACCGCCCTGACCTGTCGGACTCATGATTTTCCAAAGGATCGGAAAACTTCCTCTGATTACAAGTGGAAAAGCTTTTGCGCACGTCTGCCTTGAAATATCCATGGCTAGCCGTCTCAACAGCCTGCAGTCGAGACACGGACTTTATGCTATAGGAAAGCAAAAACCTTATACATAAGAGACGGAGTGCTACCAGTGGAAATAGCTTATGACTATAAGAAGTTAAGGCTAAAGTTGCAGTTCGTATCCATACAGAGAAAGTAGTCTGATCAGTTGAAGCAGATATCACGATTTAGACATGGGCGAGATGCTTTGTCCACTGTAAGGTGTCATTGTTCCTTTAAACATGTGTCGTTGGCCCAGCGGCCTGGCTGTGCCTGTCGACACACAAGCAGAGCCGCATCAATTTGACATGTAGTTACATAGTCCGAGTCCACTGATCCTTGGCTGTACGGTTGCAGCCAGAAAGGCGGCGTTGCTCTTAAGAACATAGGCTGAAGCGGTCACAATTCGGGGCCGCTTGATGTTGTATACCTGTCATCCGAGTCAACAAGCGGCTTGTTCTTTTTGGCTTTTTTGTAGCCAACTGGCAGCTTCGGTTTCGTTTGATGGGTATCCACAAATTAATCCTTTTTACTATCAAACTTTGCTGCCCCCCTTCTTCATCCCCGTTCTGCTTTCCATGGTCTGTCGCTTTTTTTTCGTTTGGCGCTGCTAGTCCACTATGTACGGTGGTGGCGTGCTGGGATGACCTTGGCAAGTGATAGTCTGTTACAGTCCGTTGCTAGCTGCTAAGAGGGGTCTCAAGTGCCCCTCACAGATTTGCCTCATTAAGTTAGCTGGCTGCCCTAATCCTCCTCCAACTTATGGCGTTCAACGCCTTCACTGACCTGCTCCCGTTGCTCGCGCTCCCTGCGCCGAAAAATTCTCATTCCTTTCACCGGCACGGACACACCACGATTTCTTTGCCTTTCTACCACGCTCTCAAAGAACTCCTGTTTGCCGTCGGTGCTAGGATCATCGAAGCCGCATTGCCCACTTTCTGCAACGACGTATCCACGACGAAGAACAAGCTGCTCCGGCGCCGAAACCTCCCACTCCACATATTCCTTGCATTTGCTTTGCTTCCCCCTCTTGTCATTTTCACTCTCGAATTTTTCTGCTTGAATTTGTTACTTATTGTGTTGCTGAATAGATATTTTGGAATCTTCATTCTAGCCCCTGCGTTTTTTGTTCATTTTTTTCTCTTTTTTTTGTTTACCAAATCTCCTAAGCACGTCAGCGCTTTTTTTCCGCAAAAAAAAAAAAAGAACCAGCAGCCATGAACCGCAAAGATCTCAAGACCCCCGACTACTACAGCAATGTGCCTCCGGCCGGAGTCAACAACCCATGGGGGGGACCGCCTGTGCCTACTAGAAGGTAAGAAACTGTGATGCAACCATGTGTTGACATGATATGCGCATTCATGAATTTTCCCAGTCGCCAGCCTGTCGTCGTGCCGTCATCCGTCGCGCACCACCGTTACTTGCAGGGAAAAAACGCCTTTACAAGAATATGTCACTTGCGGCGCCTCGGTCCCGCGTCCCTGGCAGAGCCGGCCCAACATGGCAAATATTGGCGCCTGCATTGATCCACCACTTCGTATTGTGTATTTGCCATGTTTTGTCAGGACCATTCTCGCGGGTCCAGTGTTGGTGTACGCAAAGTTTCATCAGGATTTGCATTCGGCTCGGAGATACAGTGGCTGTCGCATTTTCTTCTATTCAACCGATTAACACAGGCGCAAACTCTGTCGCATTTCTGCTCGGATGCGCAGGATGAGACTCATGTACATATATACTTACATTCATGTTATCTGATAGCCCACTGTATAACGCAGAGAATAAGTCTTATCACTTTGATCCCACGCTGTGGCAGAACAAGTAAGTAACACTCATCCTTGATTCCACATTCCGATCATGGCCGTGGCTCTCGCATCCTGTCCCTCGCAGGCTACTGTTTGCCCGATGTGGCCTTGGTATATAGCGGAGTACCCATTCACCCCTCCCCATCCTTCTATTTCCTATTGAACCCTGCTGCTGTTGTCCAGCCTTTGTGATTCTCTGTTGAGCTTCTTTCTTTTCACACTTCTTCTCTATCTTCATCATAACACATCGTCCTCAGCAACAATGTCTGGCTTCAACTCCAACGTGTACGCTAACTACCCGTACTTCAGTGCCCCGACTTCGGCTGGACCCGCCGGGCCTTCCATTAACGGAAGTGTATACTCGGTCCCAGTAGGCACACCGAGTCATATGCTTAGGGCTACCGATAGTGCCACTTATCCTACATTCCCTACTTACGCCACGCCGTCTCCTGCCACGGCCGCGCCTTTTACCAACACGCCGCCGCCCTTCACCGGATTCCAGCCCGGTAGCGCCACCGCCCAGTGGGAACATGACCGTTACTCCCCTAGCGACAATGTCGACGATATTTTGACTAGTCCGCTTACCGACTATGCCTTGGACAACGGTTCTAGCGCGGGTATGCCTAGTAAGACCAACGGCCCCCCGAAACGTTCGCAGCGTAGACCCTCGAACCGGGACGAGTTTGATGGCCCACACCAGTTCCTGCAGCGCCCACCCGCGGACTACATTGCCCGCCAGGAGAGAGAGCTTCCTCATTTGCCAACCAACCTGTTGGTACAAGAGCAGGATAATGTTCTGAACCAAGTCAACGATCGTTTGTCCCAGTGTGCCTACGACTTCGTTGCTAAGTACCAGTTCCCTATTCCTCTTACCAACGATATGCGCCCAGTCGAGAGACCCCAGGATCGTGAGTGGACTGAGTGGGTGTATCTGTTGAAGCGCCTTGCGACGAAGCGTCGAATCCCCGCTCGCGTGTTATACAACGGCCAAATCAAGCAGTTTGTCACGGTTCTTGAGAACTCCCTTGAGATGAGACATGCTTCAAAGCACCAGAGTCGCCCACTCAAGGACGACCGCAACATCCTTCAACTGATCTCAGCCGGTATCCAGGTTGCCAAGATTCTGAAGGACGCTTCAGCCATGGACTATCTTGACCGTTTGTACGTGTCAACGGAGAAGCAAATTCAGGATCGTGCTGCCGCCCGATTCCGGAGTTGAATACTTGCCGCTAACCCGCGGTTCCTTCGCTCCTGTTCTAACGAGCTGAGGTTGCACATGTGGGCCATTAGCCACATGAGCCTCAGTGTTGGGACGGGAGTAGCGCGCATCTGTTGCATTCCCGGCGCGCTCGATCAGGCTCAATTGCGAGTCGGTCAAATGGAGCAAATTGGCGTATATTAGCCTGTATTTTGCTCCATTGAACTACGAAAAGTCGACATGATTTATTACTTAGACCATTGTTTGTTTGTTTCTTTTTCTTTGTTTCTCTTTGGGGGACTCCTTCGGTGGGACAAGCCCAGCTTTTTTTTCTATTTGTTGTGCACTGCTGTGCGTACTGTTCTATTGTCTTGTCCTGGCTCTATAAGAGGTCAGCTATTCTTTCATTTTCAATTTTCCCCGACAGGTATCCGCAGCTGCCATGTACATAACCGCTTGACTTTGTCAATACTTTGATGCCACTTTGACACCTCCAAGTTTCTTTTGGCTCAGGGTGGCTGTTGGAGTTTTTGTCACTGTCTAAATTGCACCTTGGTTTAACACATGCTGGAATCCGATACATATTTCAACTACCTTGGCTGTTCCGGCTTTTATTTTTGGCCCGCAATAAGCGGCGTCTGTACGGTCAAATCGGTGACATTGGCATACACAGGTGGGCGACTCATGGTTTCCCACCTTGGTTTTGAGCTTAGGGGCGCTAAATTATGCAAGGTCTTTCCCCTGACCTGCAGCATGTGAACTTTCTGTTCTATTACGTTGATTCAGAAGGTTGGTGCTGACGGACGGTCTGTTCCTGCTCCTCTGGATCTGTGTTAACAGCGGAAATGGCCAGGGTATAAAAATCCTTGATGTAAAGGCATGTTGACCTGAGCTCCTTTCTTCCTTGAATTCCGAATTCCGAGTTGTAAAGCATGGCGAATGGAAGAGTTGGTAACGAGTTGTTACGGCGTTGACACATAGGGAATATTGTTTCTCTGTTCCGGTGTCGCTTGTTGTTGGGCGTTAAAATAGGAGACGTTTGGTGATTGGCCGATTGGTATTCGGCTCGCAATGTGGGGATCTACCAGACAGAACAGGCCTTGAATTGGGACCAGGAAAAAAACAAGGCATCGAAACTATCACGAATATCGACCACAGAACGTGGCGGACACCTCACGCTCCCGGGGTGTCTGCCAATGTGAAGCCACTTGGACACTATCAGTGTGACCCAGTGGAGGAATTGGAATTCACATAGACAACACAGGGGAGGAATTGTTTTCTTTTTTAGCCATGGTTGCAGAAGGCCTCGTGAATGCAGTGTGTACGTGCGTGCATCGTCGGCGGGGCTCTTTACCCGGCCATATGACGGCATGTAGAGAGCATTGATTTAGAAGAGCCTTTGAGCAGCAAGAATATGGATTTACTTTTTTTCAGATCAATAACAGAATGGAATGTTTGTGTGTTCTCATAGTCCTTTGTTCGTATAAGTTGTGATATACACATGTAGTTGTTTTGGTGAACGTGACACGAGACTGCAGATATATTTTCCGGGGGGACATTGTGCGATTTGAGATCGGGTTAGTTGGTGAATTGGTTTAGAGGTGGACCACTGTATACTTTAAAATACAAGGTTTGAACACAATGAAACCTACATACACGTGTGTGCATATACATAGACAGACGTGTATGTATGTCATGACTTTCCTTAATTGGCCTGGTGCGTCCATAGTCATTGTATCTATGTATACAGATATTGATGGACGTATACATGCAAGTAGATACACACATATGTATATATGTGCGTATGCATGTGATGAATTACATGTGGAGTGGGTACACAGAACTGAGGCCTCCCATTTGGCTTCCCAGTTTCAACAGGGCGGGAAGTGCTACATGCATTTCCTCTCTGTAAGCAGCAGATGGACGCCAACGTATGATGACGAACCATCTCGTTTTGTTTGGTTTCGTGGAAGCAACCGAGCCGCATGAGCTTATCTAAACCACAATGAAGACATGGAAGTCTTGGAGACGGACCCGAGATATCACTCTAGTGAGGAATTCAGTTACCTGATGGGGGAAATGTAGTCTTGGTGGAGAGGGGTAGGTTGGGTAGCATTTTGGAATGCGTTGGCAAAGGATTTCAAAGAACCAGGGCGATATGACGATTGGGTGGACGCACTTTTCTATGGATCAGTTGGGTTGCGTTGGGTTGCGGGGAAAAGAAGGAGATGTAGAATTTCAAGCGGTATGTAACATGTTCTTTGGTTGTTGGTAATTCTGGACGTGGCTGAATATATGTGCATAGCAAACAAGGCAACGGAACAACTGCAATTGTGTCGTACATGTGTGTTAGTGGGGACTATGTATGTACTTACATAGGGTATTAACAAAGAGGCCTCGCATCGTGTATCACGTACATATGTATGTATGTATGTCGCGCGGAAAACAATCTATGTAATCTTACAATTACATTAACATTGAGATATGCCAAGTAAGACAACCCAGTGCACAGAACGAAACAACCGGCCCGAGGAAAGACATACCAAAGAGGACAATCTAGGCTGAACTCATGTTTTGTAATCATAAGATATTTAGGGTGCTTCGGTACCAGCGGTTCTGGTCAGGTAGAGTTAAATGCATACGACTGCTTAAACTTGATTTGGAGATGATGTGAATCGGTAGGATGTGTTGGCAGTTCAAAGAGGGGTTTAAAGGTTGCTCGGACTCCAAGCTCCTTGTTAATTGGGTATTGTCCAGGATATAAGCTCTTTTTGACAATGACGTTTCCTTGATAGGTGTGTGAGTACAAATCGTGAGGTCGTGACATTGTGCTCAGACCATTTTGTGTACATACATACATACATACATACATTTCTATCCTGAGAGATACAGAGGCAAAGGGGCATTACTTGGCCGTGCTGCTGGCTTTGTTAACCTGCATCATTGTAACGTGGGCGTTAGAGGTGCATGGTTTAGTACAGAAAGACTGCTTATACCATTGACGCCTCAACCAGTGCACCAAAGCAAGATCCTCCAGCTGAAAACTATACTGGTGGTTTCGTTCCTCTATGCATAAGCCAAACGGATCATGGGGAAGGAGATAGGCGGATGGACTTGGATTGGGCATCATTTGATATCTCTGTGCGCCTGTAATGCGAATTGTGAAGTGAACCTGCGCGGTGTAGATGGGTATATTCCCGTGTTGAAACGACCTGTTGTCGCCAGTTTGTCTCGCTTGACTTGGCCTAGTTACCCGACTTACATGAAGACTCGTAAACACACATGCAGACTTGCTTTTTTCCAGTCCTGAAAGTACCGACTCACGAATCCATCGACTCCAATCCGTCACAAGTATATAAAGGTTGACCTGTCGCTAATGTCCACCCCGCCTCTTTCTGCGCCCCAAAAAGCAACCATATGTCACTTTCACCTGGACAGTATTGACAATTGCCCTGATTCTTCCGTTTATATCCTTCGACAGCCGATCACTTTGTGCTGACACCCTTCTTCTTTTTGGACCCCAAATTCCGGCCGTTTCGACTCGTTCGGCTTTTCTTGTCCTTTTTGTTCTTCGGTTTCTGTTCTTCGTTGCTCTTTTCTTGGGTTATCTTGGTGCGACTTGCGATTATCGTAGACCTATTTCCACGGTGTTGCCCACTTGTCTATTTTTAGGTTGCCTTCTATTGTTCTACGGTTGTTGTTAATAGTTGTCGTCAATCACCTCCCTGTCGATCCATCACTATAGCTTGAAGAGCTCACGCCGTATCACTACCACACGACTCGAAAATGTCACAGCGCCGGAGTAGCAACTACAGCGAGGGCGATACCACCAATTCGAATATTTTCTCTTTCGACAATAGCTCATACGTGGAGGTGCCATCACCAGCTCCCTCGGTTGGCTCTATTCCCGTGGGGCTAGATTCCCAGTTGCACTACGCCAGTGAATTCATCACTGGTCAGTTGGGTCAACAGTTCAATACATGGACTTCGTCTTCCATGCCCTCTCCGTCCGGCGACAATGATACAACTATGCCCAGTGGTAAGCCCTTCACCTATCCAAAGGCATGACGCAAGTGCTGTTGTACTAACTCATCATAGAGAGACAACCTGCTGAGCGGTTTGGTATTTTACACTCGCCTGGCCCACCAAAGCTTGGTGACTTTGCATCACAACCTACATCGGCAATGTCAGACTCTAACGCGGATGCGAGTTGGGTGTGGGCAAGCCATAAAAGTAACTCTTCTTATGGTCATGTTGATGTTGTCCCGAATCCAGTCACAGCAATGCCACCTCAACAACACACCTCTGTTCCGGCAAATTTACATGGCCAATGCATTCAGTCGAGCTGGATTCCCATTGAATATTACCAATCAGATCAACATTATCGTCCTTCTCAGGTCGGGCAGTATAACAACCAAACGTTCTGTGTCCAGCCCGATCAAACCACCGCACCATCGAATACCACACAAGATGGGCCATCCAAGGAAGCATCGAGGAAACGAAAATATCAATATCCCGACCACAAATTCGACAACCGAGATGCTACTAACTTCTTGGACAACGAAAAAGAAGGAAATCCAAAACGTGCTCGACGGAAAAACAGATTGAGCCCGGCAACCAGAAAAGCCGCCAGCGAAACACGAAAACGCGGGGCCTGCGGTTCGTGTCAAACCCACAAAGTTTCCTGCCTTCTGGAGAAAACACCGACTCAGACGGAGACAGACGCTAGTCTGGCCATCTGCTGTACAAAGTGCCACAATCACCGTCTAGAATATGAACGGAAGCTCAAGGGCAGGCTCAGACGACCGATCCCCAACATCTGCTTCACGTTTGAGAGCTTTGTACATATTCTACGACCCCAGTTTTTGACAGGTCATTTGAAGGAAGCCGGAGTGAGATCAACCATCAACCACCATACTGCAGGCTTTACTTCCATATCTATCCCTATTGGAATGAGAATCTTCCGAAGACCAGGCAGTACCTTGAGGTTTGATGCCCTCGTCTTCGAGCCAAAGGGTGATGGTCTCACTCATATCACGAAACACACCAGACTAACAGGTGGGTCTGTTTCTCTGTACAGGGAGACAACTCTTCCAATCGGGTGTGAATTCGACAAATTCCGGGGCATCAAAAAGAATGTTGATCAATATGTTGATGATCTCTTGGATGAGCCAGATTTTGTCAAAGCCTTTGACTATACCGGCACAAGTGCTACGTGTGTTAATATCCTTCGCAGGATAGCAGAGTATGAACGACAAATCAAATATCCCACGGACAACGAACGGTGGCCGATTGTCCGAAGTGCCATGAGGATGTTGGCCCTTAACTATGTTCTTGGACGAGTAATTGCATTCACACCTGAGTGCTTGAACATTCTAAAGACTCACGACATCACCGTTGATGAAAACAGCCAGCTTTTAGTGACTTCGGCTCTCCTTAGTCAACAGGTGAAGGTCCACGTAGAGACCCTGATTCAAGAGGAAATCGACAAATTTAATGATTACCTAACAAAATGCTTGAAGTCCAGAAAAACCTACCATTGGATGCCGGTTACAGCTGCATTTTTGGTGTTTTGTGTGGTGCTGGAGATGGTGCAGGTTGCCATGTTGCTTCGCGCAGCCAAGACAAACTTTGAGGCAGAACAAAAAGGGGGACGTCGTGTACATACTGCTAAAGAGGTTTTCGAGAAGTGCTGTGCTATTGACACCCAAGCATTCTTGTGTTTCGTCGCTTTGTTCCACAAGCGGTTTGAATCATTCACTGGGTCTCCAAAACGGTCTGATAGAAAGCAAGTCTACGGTCCTCCTACGAAGGAATCGACGGAGTTGAAAGCACCACAGTCTACATCGAAGACCATGAATCATTTCGCTAAGCCTGGCTGTGGTAACAAACCAGTTGGCTTTGATTTCAAAGAGGATCGAGACCTGGCAGCTTATCTGCAGACCTTATTTGACGGTATACACTCACCGAGACGCCATGAAATCGACGGACATTATGATGCTAACAATCTTTCTAGACCCCATCGCACAGATAACAGCTGGACAAACGGAAATGGAAGAGACGCTGGAGGATCACATTAAGCCTGTGGGAATGAAAAACCCTCAGTCCCTATTCTCAGGTCGTCTGATGCTCCGGTTTCTCTTTTCGTTTCGTCATGAGGAGTATATTTATGAGGCGCCGGATACTGACAAGGTTTGGCAAACTACAACGGGTCAAATAGCGTGAGCGCGTGTGTGGGTTGGTTTGGGGATGTCTTACGTGGAGATATATGGGTGTTTTCAGGTTTAGAGGGCAGGATTGTGGGGTTTCTTAGATAAAATGTTAGAAATGATATACACAGGGTGTTGTTTACGTGTGTTGAGGTTTTCCGCACAGAGTTTGTAGTTTTGTTTTGGGGGCAGGCCTTTCAATTATTTTAGAGCTTAATACTACTTATACTCACGCTTATGCTTACATACACATGTCCATAGAACACCTTCCAACGTGGAAAGGGAAGGTGTTTCGCTTGCTTCCGTTCTTGTAAGACAAAAATTCCAGGGCGAACCATGACTCGCACGAGTAAGCCCACGGGCTTTGCGATTCGTAGACCTTCTTAGTGTTCGCCACCCACTTTGTGCCCTTTCTGGTAGTGAGATAGTCGATGTTTCACATTGAAGACCACAGGTAGTTCTAAATGATGACGTCATATCGATACTTCGTGCTGTTCAGGTAGACGTCAAATAACACAACATCCAAGAGGCTATGTAGTTCTTAACTGGGGTTACGTAAACTGTGTGTGTATGTCAAAGCCAAATGAGAAAACTCGCCACTACCACTTTTATGAAAACGGTGTGATGATCCACACGCCATATGTGTTCTAGGCACAGGTCGAGTGGCAAACCGACGATGTGTTACTTGAGGTCCATGTCACTTAACCCTACATATCCTTACAGCTAACCCTAACCGGGTCGTAAGACAGGAAGCGACAAAAGAAAAAACTTCATTGCCTGGTTATCACCAGACACAAAAAAGTGAATTTACAGAAGAAATGTTCATCCGGTTTTAGTCCCGATTGGCGCACTAATACAATAACTCTACGCCATCAGGGTGGAACGGACTGGTTGTCTAGACCATTTGTTTCAATCTCCCACATACGAACGAAAAAAGAATAAGTAACACCAAGAGTATGAAGAGATCTCAGGTGTAGGCATTTCGTGGGGTTCCTAGCAATCAGGCCAGTAGACATGTCACGATGATTTTTGTAGTTAATAAGGCAATTCCAATGGGACGAACGCCGGCCGAGGAGGGGACTGGAATTTAGTCGAGATAGGCCGGCGAGAAGGCGTATCGGCCGAGACGGGGCAAATAAAGTTGATTTGCGGTGTAGCAATTGGAAATTGTGATAATGTAAGAAGAGAAGAAACAGAAGGGCATTGGAAAATTGTATTTCATTTTTATACCTCGTCGTTTCACGAGTCACGTGATGGAGGGGTTGGGCCAGCGACCCCACTTTTTCATAGTGGGGCAGAGACTCTATCGTTCCAAGCGCGTCGTGGAATAAAAAGCAAGTGGCGCGCATTCTCATCCTATTCTTGTTACTTCCTTTCTTCTTTACACTTAAATCAGCAAGAATAATCAACCTACAATGATATGAGAGACCATCTACGCCGTTAGGCTACGGTGGGCTTGTATCCCTCTCATTTTAGGTCAAATTCGAGCGAGAGTAAAGAACAGGTTCCCTTGTTACTTCATATGAATAGTGAGGGCGCCGGCAATGGAAGGCTTGAACCATTCGGCTTTTGTTATGGGCTGACTGGGGCCGACTGTTTCCGACATTTTCTTTCAGGCAATAGTTGATCACCCGTGGCGTGGGAAATCTGTATTTACGTGTTACGAAACGTCTTTGCCAAGTGAGGAATACCGATTTTAGATGGGGCTTTGATCGGATACTACTTGATTCGCCCCTGAACAAAGGCAGTTTGAAATTTATGCATGTGTACATGCAATTTGTTACTTCGCCCTTACATGAAGGCGTGGGTTTGACTGTACGCAACGTAGTTATGTGTCAGGCTATGTACATATGTACATAGATTTGTATAAACGTACCCTTTGGCTCCTTCACGCCTTTGTCGTCTCATAAGTGAAGGGATCGTTGATCTTCTAGTAATACACAAACACTACGCCCCTCCCCCGGAACCACACTCCCATGTGCCGTAAGACACTCCCCCTCGCGGTTTAGCACTTTTCTTGAATAGACACATGACATATGTATGGGTTTCTACGCGAACCCAATCTGCCGGAGCTAGCGAGGCAAATGAGGGGGCCGTTGGTAAGGTTGCACAGGCTTGACTGATGACAGCACTAAGCGACTCAGGGCGTGTACATTGTGCCTGCTTTCAAGGAGTACAGAGTAATCTCCAGGTTGTGATGTGTTTGAGGCTGTATGTAATAATCAGATCTCCGGAGAATGTGTTGAAGAAGCGGTCAGGGTAAAGGCGAGTAGGGCAATGGAGACATTTCATCTTAAGCTCTTCACACCGAGTGTAGGCAACTTGGTAATTGAGTCATGTGAAAGAATGACGAACATAATCTACCCAATGGAATCGTCATTTCCACTCACCGCCGTCTCTGCGGTTTTGAAATTCTTATCCAGGCTGCTGGTTCGCCTCATTGTAAATTTGCTCTTGTGAATGATAGTGCACGATGTGTGTTTCGTCATTCATGGAACTTAGAGACTTTCCGTTGAAGTGTGTTACAATCTTGACCGAGTCTTTGGAATTGTCGGCTTGCGCCTCATGTAGTTGGCGGAGGGAACAAGATAGGCTCAGTCTTGATAATTTAGTGGTTTTATGGTCGTGGTTTGGAGTGTTTCTTGACGTTGATCTAAGAATGGTGATTTCTATAAAGACTCGATGATGGACCGATATTTCCTTGAAGTTGTTCTCATCACCACACTCATCAACACTCCAATCTTCACTCCAGTCTCCAAACATCTTTCTACAATACTCCTCTATTACCTTTTCAACCCAATCTTCACTTACCAATATGCCTGCCTTCCTTAAGAACCAGAGCCGTTCCAACGGTTCTTCCCCTGCTGGCTCTGCCAACTCTTCCGCTCCTATCGTAAGTGTCTTCGTCAATGTCACTTCAACAGAGATTCTCACTAACACCCCAAACAGACGCCCGCGATCAAGAATACCCGCGAGCCTGCTCCTGGCACTGACAAGAGCGTCGACGATGGCGAAGTCCGTAAGTCTTTTCTCTTTTGCTTTCCATTTCTTCCTTCTCATACTGATACCTGCTTGTTTGTTGCAGCCTAAATGTGCAATGACGACCATCGTTTTCGTTGCTTGTCTTCTCCTGCAATAGATTTCTAGACATTTCTTTACTTGGTCTCTTTGAGACCAGGTCACTTCCTTGTTTCCTTTGATATTTGTTAGCTATAGAACTGGTTTCTCTCGCAAGATTTCTTTAAATATATCCATTGGCCATGGTAACTCCCTTGTTAGTGATGTTCTGATTTCACCTATGTAGCATACTCATTGGTAGGTGAATATAATCTGCACTGAAGCCTTAACTGATTCGGTAGCACCGAGGATGAGAACAAACTTGTGGGTACACCGAACTTGTGTGGATTTGGTTGACTCAGCGGTGATACATCGCCACCACTCGCCTGTGGCTGTCACGACATCTGACACAACGAATCAAAAGGAAGAAGTTCACAAATGAGTGAAGAGAAGAGAATTCAAGTAAATATCAAGGGTGGCCTCACCATTACTTTCCTGCTGCCGCTATTCTGATGACTCTCGTGCCTTTTTGGGCCTCACTAAGTATGCAAGGCATGAAGCGTGCCTTAATTGCCTATGAACTACTGGGGTTCACCTTGAAATCCCCCCGGCAAGGCTGTATTACATTAACAAGGCATCACTGGGGCTTTTTGGGGTGTTGAGGTCGTCGTCTTTGAATGCTTCAAAAGATAGTAGACGTTATAGCTTCCTGAATACTGTCGAGAAGTGGCATGAATTGTTCAGTAATCATAGTCCGACATTTACAAATAGCGACGTTGGTCATAGGTAGGGTTATTGGATACTAGGGTTACCACCATGCTAAAGTACGTACAAAACCAACAGAGGCAATCACCATAATGAGATGAAGCTTCAACACTGATGGAGTTTGCTAGTGCTGTCATAAAACGCCTACCACATTTAACATTTAATAATTCTTATTAATTCTAGATTCAGCCCTATTGTAACCGAGTACATATATTACCAAGATGGCCACAGATTATGCACCAACACGTCCGCTTCCGAGGCCGTTGAAGAATCAGATCCATATTTATTTCGAAGAGCAACTCTGTAAGTCTTATCTGCTCCTTTCGGTGAATACTATCTACTAACACACCAAAGATTCACTTGCTCTTACGCTCCTCATAAACACTCTTGCAACAGATACTTCTACCCCCTTTCTCCCGCCACCCTCTCACCTCGCGTTCCTCAGTAGCCTTATGGTGTCACCACGAACTACCACGCGAGCCGACAGCCCGGAAGTTCGCCAGGCCTCTACTATGGCACAAAGTTATCTTCGTGACCTCTTGGATCTGACAGGAGCCATCGGTGGCAATTTTGTGGAGGCCTTCCAATTTAAAACCTTGTCGACGCCACGACGTAATCGTATAGCCAGAATGCCAATTGTGAAGCCAGAAAATGGTGGCGAGGATGGCGGCATAGGAGGGATCCCAGGGACGGTGGATTTTCCGGCGGAGGCGGAAGAGGATTGGATCGGAGGACATGCAGCCAAGGAATTGAACATGTGGAATAATCTGGGAGATTTCTGGGGTGTCGTTGGCTGGGCTTTCAACTGCAGTGTTTTATATCCCGAGAGATGGGACTGCTGGCGCGTCTGGCTTGAATTCATGGCAGATGTCCTCGAACGCGATTGGGAAGAGCATAAGAAACTTACCGAGCAGCTGACGCATAAGGACGCATTTGCAGCTATGAAGCAGACTCTGTTGTATTCCTACATCGCGGGTAATACAGCGCGAAACTCCGGCTTCAAAATGATAAAAAAAGCTCTCATGGCTGATGGTAAAAATAACTCGACTACCATTTTTCCGGAGGTTTTTCCACGTGAGACGAAAGCTCTCGGCGACAAAGCAGAGCATCGGAAGAGAAGAGCGCTGATGGACCTTGAGAATGGCAATTTTGGAGATTACGATAGCGACGAGAGCGATGATGAAGCGGCTAACCAGTCAGAGCTCCATGACGAATCATTCGACGACGGAGCCTTTAATGAGGCGGATGATATATATCTGGCAATAAGAGATGTGGAGCGTTATGGCGAGTCAGTCCCTATGCGACTGCGTTTCATGTCCCTTATGTCCAATCTGGCCTTGGTCTTCCCAGATGAATTTGTAGATATCGACTACTACTGGGAGGATCTAGCCCGAGACATCCGCCAGACATCGTTTGTTACATTCCAGGCTTTCACAAGATTCTCGACCACAGAATTAACCAGAGAGGGATATCTATACCTACTCAATGAGTTGTTCAATCAGTTGTTACCAGGGGGGCATATTCGTCCAGGCAATGTCGATCGTGAGGTCGCCATCTTGGGGGGACTGAACCAGAAGATTCTCGAGAAGTGCTATCTCCCACATGCCGCAGTCTCAGTGACACCAAGGGATAACGCACAGCTACAACATATCTGCGAGCAAGCCCTTATTGCTCTATCGCTCAACGGCGAACTCAAGGTGACTGACAGTTTGCGAAAGGTCGTCACCACGGGGATGGAGGCTAGGGTAAAGAAGATCGGAACACGCAAAGGGAAGAGAGTGATGGACACAGAGCGGACATTTGTAGGTGAAGCAGAAATCAGGGTCGGGACGTTCTTGGCAAATATGGAGGTTTAATTAGAGTAGTGTGTGATATGTATACATGCACTACATGTGCTTTACTGTTGTACAAGGCAAGGGATTCTGTGTCTGAGGTTGTTATCTGTAATATGGTATCGTGGCAGCCATAGATCGGCTGATATCAGTGACGTTTGGAGGGAGTATTTGCGGCAGGAGGATTCCAGTTTGCGGGTTGCCAACCGGGGTTAGATTTGGCAGCAGCCCAGGGATCAGCGACGTTGGCGTCAAGTGTGGCTTTAGATCGACCTTGGCCAGACGAGACTTGCGCGGGGTTGGCGCTTTGTTCGGCAGCATCCTTGTTATCAGCCTGCAGGGCTTCCTCTACGCCTGACGTCATCCGTCCCTGTTCCGCCGCCCTTAGAAGTTGCTGAGTACCCCACACAACCTTCTGCTCCTCGGGGCTCAACTGATCCAGCCGGCCCTTCGCCTCCCATCTCTGGTCTGCCCGTTGAGCTAAGGCAGCGGTCTTTTCTTGCCGAGCGACATCCTCGAGTTGTTCGGCGATTGTCGGAGGATCCCGTCGGGCACTGCGGAGCCATTGGTGCCATAGGGGGATTACGGTGACGGATGAGTGGTGGGTTCCGGGGGGCGCCTTCATGAGACGACGGGCAACGTGGATTCCAGGCGGGCGGAAGTGCCAAAAGGTATTCCCGTGGAGGTCGTAGCCTGGAAGTGGCGAATTGGAAATGTCTCAGCGGTTAGTCTCGTGTGAAGTGGAATATAGGATGATGACATGACGGACCAACAAAAACGTGTTTACGCCAGGGGAAATTAATGGCTTTCCACCGGTACCAGACGAGAGTTAGTGCGGAAGGCTGCTTGAACTGAACCATTTCAGCAGATTGTGAGATCTGGACGGTTGCTTGCGACAGGCTAGGGATCTCTTCCGACGTCATACATTCATACATTTAACTTTGAGCATAAGACCTACTATGACGTATGCACCAATTAGTCGGTCCTGATTGGTCAAATTTCAAGCCACATCGTTGACGAGACGGGACGCCACAGAGATGAGTGGCGCTGATTTTGGGGATAACCACACACACAGAGAGGCAGATGCGGGGGCTGACAGTGATGGTGTTGAAAACTTGGTATTCACGCTTCAAAGCCTTCCTCATTTCATTGGTCTTCTTCGAAGTTCAGGCAACTACTTTTGCCTTTTGCGGCCAAGATACATGTCTGCTCTTGTCTAAGCACCTCTATAAACCCTAACCCTGTTAACATGACCTTCGGCATTGCCTGTTTCGACGAGTTGATTAGTTCAATGGTAAACACAATTAAACCTATTTTGCAACAAGTAGCTCTTGAATGTGCTTTTCTCTACTCAGACTTCACAACTGTTCTTCGATACTTGAAGCGAAATCCAAAAAGTCTATTTGTTGGTCTTATGTGTCTCGCTATTGTTACATTTGTTTGTCGAGTTTTTTTAGATGACCCGTCTAACAAGTACTTTTAAAGCAGTACATCTCAGTTGATCTTCCACGGCCTTGTGCTCGTTCTTTTCTCCCCCCAGGTTTGCGCTTCTACCAAATCAACTTTCGTCACCGTCGCCATTGCGCTTTCTTTCTGAGCTATCAAAGCTCAAAGCTCTGAGTGACTGTCAGATTGCTCGCATTCGCCTTCCGTTGCATTGTCGCTTGTCGGCTCTGTTATTTACAGCCGCCTGGATAGAAGCAATTGGCGATTGATTTTCCACAATTTCACGATTTTCCAGGCGCAACCCAATTTTACCTTTTTGTCTAGCGCAAACAGCTCCTTTCGCTGCTTGGCTGCGAATCTACTGGGTCTATCGTGCCTCGTTTCTCGCTTGTTTATGGTACATTGTGAGTTTGTCTTTGCTGCTTGATTCAACCCCCCCTGGTACCCTTCTATCCGCATTTTCCGGCCCTTCTTTGGTTCTTCCTCTAACATTGTTCTCTCTTGTCAGAAGATACCCACATAATTCACCTGGGACGACTGTATTTAAATCCTGCACAGTTGGTAGCACGGGCTTGTTCGCTCGGCCTTGACTGTCACTACCATGGCGAACCAAGACCCAGAATTCTCCACATCCGGATCCCTGAAACCCCCATCTGTCGACCCACCGCCGTCTACCGGATCCCCTGTAGACAACAAGCAAGCGATACCCCGGAAAGCTTCGTGTGCTTATCTGGGTGAGCCGCGGAAGCGCAGACGTCTCGGGCTCTGCGAATCGGATGACCATGTTCTTCCCCCGTCGCCAGATTCTGCGGAGTACAGTGCTCCATCTACGTCTGCTTCACTGTCCTCACCGTTGGTCGTGGGGTCGTCTCCGGGAAATGCCGCCACAGCCCCGACAAACTCACCACATGTGAGCCCATTGCAACATGAAGACGTTGCATCCAGCACAGATGCCCCCGGTGACGATGTATTTCAGTCCCAGGGCTCTGTTGCTTCCGACAGCGCCGGGTCCACTTCCGAGCTCATAATCGTAAACGGCGAACACTTAGAGACTGTGTCTGCCGAGGCCCCGGCAGCTTTGAATGTCTCACCAGCTGACTCAAGAAGTGCCAGTTCGACCGGTGACGTCATTATGGAGGACCCCACATCGTCTTGGTACGAGCTTTTGGCTCAGTTGGTTGAGAAAAGTCTCACCACAAATTGGGCACCTTGTTACAGCGATGTGGTCGGCGTCAGAGAGTGGTTGGCGGAATGGCTGTCGTGGGCGAAAAAGTCAGATACCGCGACGGCCTGGGACTCGTTGCATACTTTCTCACATGTTTGGGATAGTATTCCTCGAGTAATGGCTCATGGCGTACAGGTCCTGTAAGTACTAAAATTCCTATATCCAGTCGAGAGCAGTATATTAACCTATATTAGTATTAACAAAGAGGACGATAGCCCACTAAAGCTGTCGAATTTTTGTCACACCTGCTTGTGTGCGACAGCTCGCATTTTGGACATCGAGCTTGACGTCTTCAGCCAGGCTCTTGACTCTTCATCCCATGATGACCGCCCCGACAAATCGGTCGCCCTTTCAATGTTTGACGCCACACTAAAGATGGCACTGATTCTATCAAACCCTGCTGCTGCGACAGAAGTCTCCATTAGACATTGGCGTCTCATCGTAGCTGAGTTTGGCGGTACCCTTGGCCTTATAGACGGCACCGTAGATCGATTCCTTGATTTGTCGTGTCTTCTCTCGTCGTCGCCCAGACCAATACCAGCAGTCTGTATCACACTGGCCTACCTGAATTTGAATCTAACTTGTACCATCGAGCGTTTGGTTTCTCACAATGCCGATGATGGGTTGGATATGGACATGCTCAAAGAGTCATGTGTGCGACGAATCTGGAAACTTGTTTCCATCATAAAGGATATGCCCCGGATTGAGTCTCCTACCGAAAAAGAACTCATGGACTACGCCCACGCGCATAATATAGTCGCTATATTGTCCTCTACGGTTGAGGAAACCCCTTGGTTTGCATCCTGTCCCGAAATCTCCGAAATGGTCAATACCCTCACCAAGGATCATATCATCAAACCTACTTGTGTGATGGCATATTTGGCGTCGTATCTCATGGTTGACCTTTGCGCATCACTTGTCGGCAAATCGCCAGAACAGTCCGATTTCATCGGTCACATGCTGCACATGAATCTGATACGGTTTAAAAATACGGTAGTGTCCTGCCACCCCGACTTGGTTCGCCATTTGGTTGGCCCACTATATGAGTTCGTCATGTCCTCCGGATTGCTTGCCCATGCCTGCCGATGGGGTTCGCAGGTAGACACTATTCGTTTTGGTGGGGCCACCATCGGTGGTGCCATCTTCTGTGGATTCTTTGGAAAGAGCAGCTTGGACCAGCTGTTCGATATCGTTTGCCAGGAGGACACCCCACTCAGTAGCCGCCTCAACCTCACGTACATGCTAGTAGAGGCCCATAGTGCTATGGATGCTGAACTTTCATGTCATGTGATTCATACGCTGTCAACTAATTTTTCATATGGTAAGGACAATATGGGCCTGTTGCTGAATGTAACCCTTGGTCTTGCAACAAGTATTTTTGACCGGCACCCCCAGGATCTGGCGCTCGTGTCACAACTTTTTAACCTGTACGCCGAATGGGTTAGAATTGCTCTTGATGAAGCCACGCCGTCCTGTGACGCTCGTCTATTCTACGATACTTCCAGAGGTGGCCTAGCTAGATTCAAGTGGAACGACCTGTCCCAAGATATTAAGGATGCTCTTGTGGACCAGTGCATTTCTGCTGCTGGAGGAGATATTTGCATTGCTCTAGGTTACCATGCTGTGTTATCCGCGATGGTGGACGCAGATTGCCCTACTGGGATTGCGTCACGTTTGATGAAGAACGTGGAGATTCTTCCTAGCATCATCAAGAGGCTCGATTTGATGCCATCCCATCGATCAGGGTTTCCACATCCAAGTTCGCCTATGATTCGGGAACTTCTAACTATAGTGCCCAATGAAGTTTGGGATATCAAATCATTGCTGGTCACATTTTTCGGACCACTCGATGCGAGTCCGCCCACTAGCAACATGCCGTGGTCTATCTTGACTAGTTCTATCAAACAGGAAAGCGCAGACCAGAACCAGTTTATTAAGGCTTGTTTGCTGGATGTAGTCGTCAGGATCCCACCCGAAGAGTGTAGTGTGAGTGTAATTACGTTTGTTAGCACCGCTATTCCTTTTCATGTAGAGGAGCGCGATATTGCTAGCTGGGCCGCACGATTGAAAGATAGTGAGACTATCGCCGATTCGGAGGGCCAATTCGTTTCCTTGATCACCTGGTTGTGGCAAACAATGATTCGAGGAACTTTTGAAGTTGGCAAGCTCGCACAAAAATGCTTAACTCGGTTGTTCACCAGCCCTGGCATTTCAACTGAAAGAAGTTGCCAAGCCATGGAAAAGCTTGCCTTCACTCTTGACGATTTGCTTGATGGCGGCGCAGAGCAACATCTTCCTAGACTTTTATCTCTTGCACATGAGCTAATCATCTGGTACAAGGATGAGACTTCACCGGCGATAGTGGTGGTAGATGAATCAGAGGAGAACATGTTTGGTCCATTTGTTACCGTGGACTACACGATACTACCCTCAATTGGAGCTGCTTTGAACCGCTCCCGACAGGTCAAGTGTCCAATTAACAGCAACATGGGCTCATTCATTCGTCGTGTTCGCGAGCAAACACGGTACGAAAATATAAGTATATTTTTGTCTGGAGTCTTGTTCCCACTTCGTCAACAAACCCTAGACTTTCCTATATCCGACATCCTGTGTGATGGTGTAACTGTATCAGTTCGCGAAGAGCCTCCACGCAGAGCCCTGGGGCCATCAGCATTGCCCCCAAAGTTCGCAAAGGGCCTGAGCCAGAGGATACCGAAGCTAATACAACTGTTGGAGTATCCTTCCAGTGTATCCTCTCAGGCATTTTCAGTTCTTGTTGAATTAACTTCGGCACCCGACGCAGTCAAGGAGATGTGGCAGTCAGAAGAACCCGTTGAAAAATTGGCCCCTGTCCAGTCACCATTCAAGAGTCTTTTTGTTCTTCGAATGATTGAAAACTATTCTCAAACCTTGGGACCGTCCATAGACTCGGACACTCCAGGAGCTGATATTTCCATGGCACAATGGGCTATCAAAGTTACTACCCATATTCTTGGGCAACTAGAGTCCTACCTATCTGCCGAGCTCCAGGATTGCTTGCCTACTAGTGGCTTCCGCAATAGTGCCCATAGATTCAAATGGCTATTGTGTAGTTCTAGCTTCGTGCGGCCATTGATACAAGCAGCCGTAACACTATTCAACCGGGCGAAGGGACACATGGACGTGGGAATACAGACAGCATTTATGTCTGACTTCTTGCAAATTGTCGAGTCTTTGGCGGATGGGTCCTCGCCTCCTGCCTCGCAAACAGCATACAAACTCTATTACTGGTTGTTCCGCCGGTTCATGGCTGTAATCAGTAACATAGAGGGTATGACTGATGACATTTGTATCCGAGTCAAAGCACTAGTCGGTTGTATCTTGCAGGACCCATCTCAAGCAATTCACCAACGCTGCATAGCGGTATTGAATGGTACAATTGTAGATGAGCTACAATATCGAGCAGACGATCGTCCATTAAGCAGGCTGACTTGGAGCCTCATCAGGACGGAACTTGCCACTTTTGTCCGCAGTCCAATTCACATGAGAGTGACTGGAGACTTGATCAAGCGTCTGATCAATGAGCTTGGCATGCGCAACGAGGTTTTCACCGACGCGAGCATGATGGTTATGTCTCCTGAAATACACAGCTACACACATGAGACATTCAACTCATGTCTGCATATTCTAGGATTTGCCATAACCAGTAGTTGGCACCAAGGTGTAGCAGTTTCCAACGATCTAACTAGGTAAGTTGAGATATGCGACTTCAGTCGAATGGTAACTAACCAGTCCTTTTATAGCCAACTCGCCATGCATGTGGCAGATCAGCTTTTGTTCAACTTTGAAAGACAGCGATACTTGACTAGTAGCTCGCAGTGGCTTGAAATCAACAACCGACGTCACTTTTATGGGCTACTCCTTAAACTATGGCCCGTCTGGCCTAATGGATTGCAGGTGCTACCTGGGCTACTTACTAGGTCGCTGAAGACGTCCATGTTTTCGGATACTCGTGCGTCCAAGGTTGGATCGTATGTTGTGGGAGAATTAACCGGAACTCTACGTAAGAGTGGAACGGCAATTGGATTGAAAAACATGCACAGTACCTGCTATTTGAATTCGTTGGTTGCACAACTTTTCAATAACCCTGATTTCAGGCAGTTAGTTTTTTCTTTACAAATCCCCAGTGGTTATGAAGGCAAAGTTGTCGATCAACTTCAACGCCTGTTTGCACGCCTAGAGTTGTCGCTAGAGTCAGAGGTCACACCACATGACTTTATTCAATCTTTGACAAACCTTGACAATGAGCAGATTGATCCGACGGTTCAAATGGATGCCGAGGAGTTTCTTGGTGTGCTGATATCCAACATTGAAAATGAACTCTCCGACTCTGACGATTTGGAGCGTTTTAAGAGCTTTTTCCAAGGCCGACTCATTCACCAGGTTAGGGGAGAATCATGCGGACACTTTTCGGAGAGGTCGGAGGCATTCCAGGTTATTTCATGTCAGGTTCGGGGACATAACACACTGGAACGGAGCCTCCAGCAGTACATCTCTGGCGAACGCATGACTGGCGATGACAAGTATCACTGTTCGCAGTGTGATTCATTGGTGGATGCTCGTAAGCGGTCTTGTCTTGATCGCATTTCAGACAACGTGATCTTCCAGTTGAATCGGTTTGAGTACGACGCAACAGTGTATGAGAGACGCAAGATTGATGACTATTTTGCTTTCCCTCGGACGATCAACATGGGCGAGTATGGAAATAACAATCAGGATGGTGACGGCAAGCAGGACGACCCGTTTGAGCTAATGGGGATTATTGTGCACACGGGGACCACGGAATCCGGACACTACTACTCGTTTGTTAGACAAGTCCAGGCCGATGGCCAAGAGTCATGGAAGATGTTTAACGACGAACAAGTTGTAGACTGGAATCCCGACGAAATGGAGTGTTCAGCATTCGGTGGATATGAGGTGGTACCGAATGCCATATTGGGCTCTGTTTCAGTGACGCGACAACACAGCGCGTATATGCTGTTTTATCAACGGGCTTCAGCTGTACAAAGAGCAGCTGAGGCTACAGTTATTGTTCCAGAAAACCTGCAAGGGGAGGTCACTGACATAATGAACCAGGCAGTGTTTTACCGGGCGTGCCTAGCGGATGTAATGCATGCGTCATTTGTTGACAAGACGCTTGGTACAGCTCTATTACATGGCGACGGCGCATCAGCGCAGGTCAGAGACGGGTCTATAAATGGATCTGTGGACGACTCGGTGGAGACTTCTCGAAACAAAGCTCACTTGCCATTGCATGATAAGCTAGTGGATACGTATATGCTGCAACTCCACCATGCAAGTCAAATGGAATGCAGCAGCGGAAACGCGGTATCCCACTTGAAATTCCTGAATGCAGCGGTGCAAGGATGCGGGGAGTGCTCCGAGAACGTGTTGAGCTATTTTGTGTCCAAGGCACAAACTCTGTTCCGACTTGTGGTCCACAGTAATAGTGAGATTCGCAAACTGGTGTCTGATTTGATCGTTTCTAGTCTGCTATCGTGCAAGATAAATAACTTCGCAGGGTATGTAGGACAATGCGACGACAAGTGCGAAAATGGGACGGTTTTACATGACATGATGGAGATTCTAGATGGTTTGTGGTTTCGAATCACGCTTTTAGAAGGTGTCTTGTACATGCATCAGATATTCCAACTGTTTGCCAGAGTTGCTGCTATTGGGCCTATTGAACGGGCGCATCTGTTGGATGCTGGATATTTGGAGAAGGCTATTGGGTTGCTTCAGGCTGATGAAAGACTGGTCAAGAACGAAGCAGACGAAGAACTGCTGATGAATCGGCAGTCCTTGCGTGGTGCTGGTACATCTGGGCCACCTTTTATGTCGTACTGTGCGGTGTTTATTGACAGTCTGATGGACATGTTGCCGGTGGGCGACCCGACTAAGTTTTCAAGTGGTCGCAGTCGGGTGAAGGCAGTAATGGACGAGAAGCCAGATGATATACTGTGGCGACAGTCTGAGTATGAAGCTTTACATGTGGCTTTTCCTCCTGGTTCAGACGTGGCAGGTGGAAATATCCTGTTTGTTGGGCTGTGTTCGTACAACCTTATGGTCAAGGGTGGTGAAGATTCGGCTGCTGCATCAATTGTCACTCGCATGATGCAGTGTAGCGACTTTTTGGCGGGTCATATAGTGGAGACTATGATGATGGAAATGGACGATGAGATTGCGGTTCGCAACATGACGGAGTTTGCGGCACGGTGTGTGGTCAATCTGTGGACACTGCAGTTGGCTGAACCTATTGATCATCTACTCCGGGCGGTTGCTGGAAGTTGCGTGTGGTGGACAGCTGATTCTTGTGCAGCACTGGATATGTTTGACAAGACTCTTCAACTCGTTTTGACGAGTTCAAATCCATTGGGCGAATTCGAGTGCAAGGTGAGGCAATCATGGCTTTCTAATGCGCCGATTTGGGTACCATGGCTTCTTTCGACAAGCGAATATGGGGACGTTGGGCAAAGGGTTGTTGCCCTTGTTCTAGGACTCCGGGAAAAGCCAGAATCGATTTCGCCCGAGGTATGGGAGGTAGTTAAGCCCAGCTTCTTAAGGTGCACGTATGCAGTGGTTGAAGAGTGTATTATGGTGACTATTACGCATCTGCTCAATCTACCTCCCAAGTACCTCTTCCAGCAGCCATTACGTTGGGTTCTTGAACTGTTGAGGGAGTGTGGACCTTGGTTTCAGCAACCGCTGCCTTTGGATGATGTTGATATCACAAGGTACCTTGAGCTGAATGGTAAGTCTATTTTCAGAAGGCAGTTTTTTGTGGATTTAGGATTACTAACCAAGTGTGACTTAGATGACTTTTGGACGCAAACCACGGCCATTGCCCAGTTACAGAGTAACCAAGAATCCGAAGAGGTGGTATTGTCAAGTGATGGATCGCACAATTAAAGAGTTGATGTAGTAGGTAGGATCAGTTTCAAACGAAGGGTTAGGGTAAATAGAAACAAGGTGATATTGGTGCAACATTGATGATGTTTCAGAGTTTACAAGGAATGATGTTATTTTGTCAGGTTGTAGGCGCTTATGAGAAGGAATTGAAAGTTGCAGGGATATTGGGCGGGAAAGCGGAGGAACAGGGGAGACTAGCGGAAGTAGTTGCGATGCTGTGGCGGTTGAGGTTGATGGATGTGGTTACGCAGAGGACTACAGCGGAAGACTACAGCGGAAGGTATGAGATAATGAGGTTTGAAGAGTTCACGATGGTTACGATGATTACGATGATGTTGTAAATGTGACTTTGAATTGTAGAAAGAAATGAGTGAATTGTCATATCCACAAGGTTACAATGAGTGGAGATTTGCACAGACGAGGGTGGTGTAAGTTAAGCGCCTGGCAGGGATAAGATGTAGGTCTATCGGTGACTTTTCTCTATTTGGGGAGGAAAGAAGGGAGAAGCTCCAGATCCAACAAGTACATTGTACATACAGTAAAAGTCCGATCGGATGGGAATCCTGAATTTTTAAGTTTTGATCGTCCCGCTCGCTAAAAATTACTGAATGTCTTCTGTCGAAAAGTAGTTTAGCGCACTTCCTATTACATGGGTAAATAAGCGGTCACAGAGAAAAAGAACGGTGATAGAACTTTCTTCACACTGGGATACCCCCGCTACTCTACCCGTAAACCCTTATATACCCCTATAATAGGCAGTACGCTAAACTACTTTTCGACAGAAGACATTCAGTAATTTTTAGCGAGCGGGACGATCAAAACTTAAAAATTCAGGATTCCCATCCGATCGGACTTTTACTGTACATGTGTAGGTATAGCGACTGTCAGATGTAGCTGTCGGTCCAAGGGGGTTCCGGGCGGAATGGCAAATTTAGAAACGGGGTTGGATTGGGGTGGGTGGTTACGCTGGGATATTTTGGGCTGGAGAGGAGCGTGGCGAGAGATATATAGAGGGCGGTGGTCGGTGGAGAGAGTGGGTTTGTTTCGTTTATCTGGTCGTTATCACTTTGCATATTCACATCATTCATTCATACCATTCATTCATATCATTCATCAATTCATCAAAATGTCTCGCACCATCACCAAAAACCTCATAAGTGGCCCCCTAGAAGCCGGCCCCTCCATCCTCTCCACAACCCGTCTCCCCCATCCCCTCCCCGACCTCCTCGACCACGTCTCCTCCAAACTATCCCACAAATCAATCCGTCTCAACCTCATCGTCGCCACCCGTGACTACCAAGTAACTTCCACCCTCGTCAGTCCCACAACCCCCGGCTTCCACCCATCCACACCCGGTCCACGAACCCCCGGGCCACGAACCCCCGGGAGTGTTGGCACGGCAAGTACCCTGGGGACTCCGTTGGGCGGGTTTAGAGCGAAGATTAAGGGGTTGGGAAGACGGGGGAAACCGCTTGTTGTGGGCACGGGGGGGTGGGCGAGTGGGCCGGGAAGTCCGGGGAGTCCGCCGCCGATGAGCGCGGGGATCACGGAGAGTTCGGGGAGTTGGGAGGATGGAGGGGGGTGTTCGTTGGGGGTTAGGTTGTTTTATGGGGGGGAGGTGGATGGGAGGAGGAAGAGGGTTGTACAGAGGGTGTTGGAGAAGGCTAGAGGTCGTTTTGGAGTCAGGTACGTTCGTCATCTTGGTCATGGAACCTTTAACTAACCCCCTCTAGTCCCGAATTCCTCCCCGATATAACAACCCTCGACGGCCCCGGCACATCAGACTCCGTAAGCACAGGTCTAATAAGCCAATCGCTCAGCCAAAACCAAACCCTCTTCCACACCGAAAACCTCTCCATCTTCGCCCTCGACCGCACATATACCTTCAAATGCGCACAACGAAGCTACTCCATCCACCGGCACCCGACCCGTCTCGACGACGCCATAACCGAGCTGCGCCTCCTCTTTCTTGCCAAGAACCGTACGACGACCAGCCTAGGACATATTCAACGATCATTTGATGGGATTAGAGTTGATGAAGTTGCCCTGGTGGATATCTTGAATGGGTATCTAGAGAGATATGGGGAAGAAGGGATGCAGGGTGTCTCGGGGTTAAAGAGACGTGTTGCCGAGCAGGAAGCTCGTCGACGCCCATTCATCCCACTTGACGAGAAAATCTCCCTATCAGAGAAATTCGCTGCCTTGGGTTGGAGTACCCTCCCGGAAGCAGGAGACTTGGACATCCCATCACCGACCGATTCTCTCCCATCCATCCCCCCTCCTACCTTAAAGAGATCCTACACCCCCATCCATCTAACTCTACCAACGCCCCCCAAACGGAACCTCATCCCCGTACGTCCCGTCTCCTTCATCCCGTCAGCACCTACCTCCGCCAAACCACCTCCGTGCGTCCTTTCCGCAACCCCCCGGAGTCTCACAGCCCTTCCTAAACTGATAATCCCCACCCGTCCTCCTCTCAGCGTCAACGCCCCCCTAAGTCTCCCCACCAACGTCACAAAGACCCCCCAACCCCCAAGCCGCTTCAGCATCACCCCATCCACAGCAACCGCCACCGCCCCAGGAACAAGCCAAACCACTCCCGTCCCACTCCCCCCTCCACTCCTCCTTCCAAACCAGACGCCAACAACCGCACTTGCTACCAATTTCTATAAGATACCACCTATGACGAAGGATCCTCCCGTGGCGTTGGAAACGCCTACATATACGGCGATTTACCCTTCGTTAGCGACGTGGGGGATGTTGCCGAGACATGATACGCCGGGGTGGGATTCGATTTCCTTGCATCCGGCTGTGACGGCGGAGGACTTTTCGCCTACGACGAGGGGAGAATGGGGGAAGTTAGTGCCGCAACTTGCTCCTCGAACAGTTGGAATCACCACGTTTGTTAGCTGACATACATACTTGTAGCCATTTCCTTTGTCAATGAATCTTGAATACCCTATCCTAGTCTAGAAACACCAATCTATATGCAAATATACAATCCAATGCACCCCATCACCAACCATACTTGCCACCCGCTTCCTTCCTCTTACTCTTCCCCGCCGCAAAACTCTCCTCCAACGCCTCCCTATTATTCTGTGCTTGCGTAACAAGTTGTTTGAGAGAGTGTTTACCAGGTTGGACTGTCCGGAGAGGGTTATGTACTGCGTCGTCACCCGTGGTTGCCCTAATATGTTCATTATGAGCATATTCACGGTCCATGTTGAAGGAAACGAGGTTTGCATTGGCAACGTCGTTGGCGTTGCGGCCGAGGAGGTCACGACGGGCGGATCGATCGAGGTTGAGATCGTCGGCGAGACCTCCGAGTGTCGTAGAGGAGCTGGGTTCACTTGGTGGAAGAGGATCGAAGGAGGAAGGCAAAGAAGTTGCGGGGGCGGCTGTTGGTTGTGGGACGATAGTCTTATAAGCCGTTGAATCTTCCTCAGAAACCGTCCGTGTCTCCGGCGCAAACGAGAACAACGACTTAGGAGCTTCCTCCTCTTCAGCTTCCTCCACCTTTTCTTCGTCAACCTTCTCCTTTGCAGCATTCCGTTTTAAAACCCTCTTCGCATTATCCACCTTTGCCTTGGCCCTATTTTGCTGTTGTCTAACCACACTTAAAGGTTTGAACATCAGTGGATTCCCCTTCAACTCGACCTCCTCCTCATTCTTCATCCCCTCGGGAATTTCCGGCCCCTTGACCTTCTCTTCCGAGTCGCCTCCGCGACTAAAAGCCGGAGACGCCCCCGTCTTCAAATTTGTCCCCACGCGCGGCCGACCAGACCCGCTAGAGGCCGACGAGAGACTTCCGTTTGATGGCGTCTTCATTTGTACTCGATTTTTCGGTGGGGGGAGGAACGAATTGAACCCCGCGAATGTATTGGTTTGTTCGAGACGAGGTCGTTTGGACGACGGTTCTTCTGATGTCGAGCTTGTTGGTAACGAGACTTGAATCTTGCCGCCGCTAATAAGTTTCTGAAATGGTTTCTTCGTTGTAGTAGTAGTGGGTTGTGTCGCTTTGCTGCTTAAAGAGTCAGTCTCTTGGTCGCTGTCCGACCCGGAATCGTAATCCACAAGACCCATTTTATATGTCCAACAAATCAATGCCTTAAACCGCGTGACCAGCAATGACGTCCTCACCACATGCATTATGCGACGATAAATGCGCGCACCATCGCCATCGCCCGTCAAAAGTTCCTGCCGGCCCGTCAACTTACACCCGCCACCTGTCAAACCATTGACCCCAGCCCGTCCCAGGAAACTTCATGATCTATCACCTTCCACATCCGTCTCACAATGCCACCATCTCATACAGTAGGCTCTTTAAATGTAAACCCCGCAGTTGCAGGCGGCATTTGTGGCACCCTATCAAGCCGTTTCTGCTGGAACATTACCAGCCACACTGCTTCGGGATTAATCCTTTCCAACGCCTTATAAACGGCAGGATTAGCCAGCTGTGGTGTAAGCAACACAAGAATGTCGTCATAGATTTCATCCCGCAGAGGCACATGTGTTAACAGGGCTAACAGCAGCTTTGTCGCCGCTTGCCACACTTTCGCTGCTTGGCTGTGGCTTCCGAGTCTGGTATTCTCATGTGCCTCCGAACTGGCCGAGACTATAGTTCCTGACATCCCCGGCATCAAAATGCCACCCTTCTCAGGACCCGAGACACCGCTTTGTCCCGCGGTAATGAACCCCCGTAGCCCGCCACTCTTAGTCGCCTCATTTTGAGCCCGCTTCATCCATGCGTGCATGCGCTTCGCCCATTCATCTCTGAAACGTGACGTCATAAAGTCGCCTGCGGATTCACACAGCGCTGCCATGGTTTCGCACGCTGCCACGACGATGAACGGTTGTGAATCGTAGAGACGTTGCGTAATGACGGGCCACACAGAGTTAACCAAGGGAAGGAAGGCAACAGGGTCATTGGAAAGAGCCGGTGACACTGTTGTAAGTAAAGCCAGCAGAGAGCGTCGCAAAGTAGGCGTCGGAGACGTAAGGTAATGCTGTGTAAGCTCTGTAATCTGTGCAAGAATCTTATACGTCGGTGTAGGTGGCGGTCTCTCGGGCTCCGGTGGCAATTGCTCCTCTTCTTCCTCAGCGCCAGCCTCATCGTTCTGTTGATCTGTATCTTCGTCCCCCTCTAAAATCTCCGTAATCCGGCTATTCTTCTTGTGTAACTCCGATTTCCACGGTCTCTGCGGATACGGCCTCCCCTCTCTATCAAACGCAGCATCTTCCTCTTCACGTCTCTTTCGTGTCTCTTCCTGTCTCTTCATGTCTTCTACCACCGATTCCAAAGTCTTCCATTGCTTTTCCTTAGTGCGGAAGATCGGCATGTCCTCCGTCGTGTGACCCTCCAGTAGCAACTGATTTGATTGTACACCTTGCGTGACAATCTCATTGAGTACGGAGAAAAGACCCTCTACAAACACGGGATAGCCGTGGTAATTGTCCAACGCGGAGAAAATAGCCCGGACAACATCTTCTAACAGTGGGACCAACTTGGGACCAGCTAGCTTGACAACCATGGTCATGACACGCATTGTAGCTGGTGACACGCTTAGAGTGTTTAATCGAAGTGCCACAGAGTTAACCATGTAATCCGAATTCTCAACAAGCAACTCTGATACACTAGAGTACCCACAAGCAGATGCCATAGTGTTTAACCCAACAATCGCGTGATGTCTTAGTTCAACCTTGTCAGACCCAAGGAAAGACGTCACAGGATACAACACATCAATCATTTCTGGTCGGAAATCTTCTTTGCCTCTGACAGCTGCAAATGTAACAGTCTCAATAGCTAGAGCCTCCAGTCGCCAGTCAGACTCAACAAAGTCCACATGCGAATCCAAAATTGACACAGAATACGAATAAAGCTCCGTAAAGACAGTCTCCGCTTCATCCGTAGAACCAAATGATAAGAACGCATCAAACTCGGATGTTTTACCAAGAGCTGACTGAAGAAGTTTAAGAGACAGCCAAAAAGCAGACACCTTGCTCTCCCCCGTAGCCTCATGTAGATACTCCATCATCTCCTGTGCCATCTTAGCCTGTTGTGTTGCATTCCCCAGCGTAGCCACCAAATCTGCTACATCGGCACGGAACGCTGTTTGACTTTCATGGGCCATCAGAACGGGTCTGAATCGTACCAGGCGAGACTCCTCCGAGGTGACATCCTTCCCTCCAGAAAGGAGCTCCATGGTTTCCACCTCGTCAATCACCTTAGGGGTCTTACTGTCAACGAGCAACTGGGTTACACTATCTCGAAGGGACTTGGTGATGGCTTCGTCGAGAACCGCTGATGTGAAGTTCATAGTCGAGGCGAAGTAAAGACCCTTCTTAACGTTGCGAACGGCTCTTTGTCTGACGGCCTCGTCATTGGATTGTACGATTCGTGGAAGGCTAGTCACCCAGTGGTAAACAGTTGCCTTGATGATCTCAGCCAAGTCAGGATATACACTAGCCAACTCAGCCAGACCCAGCTCAAGACTTCCGCTGTCATCATCGATCGAGGTCAATGCCATGGCTGTCTCTACAAGCATTGGCGCTGAGTCTTTCATAGACTTGTGACACTTCTCCAACAACTCGATGCAGAACCGTAGTAAAGCTTCCTGGACGAGGACCTCATCATGCTTGACTAATCGAAGAACAGTCATCAACGCCAGACGAACCTGTGCCGTGGTAGCCCTCAACCAAGCCGGTGTCCAGACCTTTCCCTCTGATGGCTTTTCCGGCTCCGAATGTCCCGGAATCTCCCTCTCAATCTCCTCTACCGCTTCGTCATCGGCACCCTTTGCCAATGTAGCCAGCTCATCCTGACTCTTCTTCTCCCTTTTTTCCGCCTCCATCGCCTCCAACTCTCGGATCAACTTGCGTGTATACAAATCATCGAGAACACGTAACAGTACCGCCTGAAGCGTCTTAATCGCCGCCTCTAAAACCTTGATTTTCTCACGTGTGGGCACAGCCAGAACCTTGGTCAGGGCAGTGACAGTCCCCGGGAGAAAGGAAGCCAACGCAGCATCATCTTTGATAGTTGCGAAGAAGGCACGGAGCGTCTTCATAGATGCTAGTTGGATACCTGGCGTCTTACCATCTGTGATACCTGACAAGAGCACCGTGATTGTATGTCCCAATGCTGGAATCCCAGAGGCATCAACTAATGACGCTGCCGCCTCTTGTGACCGACCACATGCCGTTATCAAAGTCTCAAGCGACATCAAACTCTCGGAAATGACCTCCTCGGACATCTCCCTAGTCTCCTTCTGCCCTGGGACACCACCAATGATAAAAGTCAAGAATAACATCAACTGCTGCACCAACGCAGCCTCGATATTGACACTCCATCCATGGAATATAAGAATCGTCAAACACCGAAGCGTCCCTTCTAACAACGAAACCGGATGTGCTTCTTGTTGTTTAAAGATTTGAGAAAGCGGAAAGAAGATGTAATCGGCAATATTCTTGTCAAACACCGATGGATCACGGTTAACCTGCCCCGTAAGAAGCGTATGCAACTCCGCCACAAGGGTTCCAAGCCGCCGTGAGTCAACAGCAGTTGGATTCTCCTTCAACGCTGCCTGGCTAATAGCCACACAACATGGTTTAATCTACAACCGTCAGTCTAAATTCTCACCCGCTCCTAAAACAAACATACCTGTTGAAAAAACTCCGTCCTCTCAATACTAACTTGTCCCTTCCCAGACGACGCCATCATGACAAGGCTTACCGTCCAATTCGTATGTACACTCAATAAACCAGAATAAACCGTATAGACACACCGGCAAATCCTACCCGGAATCCTCAATTGTCACTTATATCCAGAAATGGAAAATCCCAGTCGTCATCCGATGAACCGCTGTCAAATTCCTGAAATGTCCAAAGTTGAACCCATCATCACACGCTTACGTAAGCACAAACTCAATGACGCTGACATATCGGTAGCTAGCTTTAGAAGCTCCACAGTTTCCGAAATAGGAAAACAACCAGAATAAATGTGATCCCCGCATTCGGACGTTATGGGTGCATTTATATTCAGATAGCGGCGTATATAATTCCGAACGCACCTCTCGTGTTCGTTTTCTTTCTTCAAACTCAAAGTTTCTGCTGATTCTTCATCCCGGAGAACCCTTATCGTTATTATGGAACCCTATCCTACTTTGGTTCATGACTTTAGCATGATCTCGCCAGACTGTGCGGCCTACGAGTCTGGTGATTTCAACGCAAAGAATGCCCTTGTCTTAATTGGAGGTCTTGGTGATGGACCGCACAAGCTACCATATGCCAGGGCCCTCTCCAAGGTCCTCTCGGAGAATCCCGGGCTAGGATACTCGCTCTTCCAAGTACACCTCAAAAGCTCGCACATGATGTTCGGGTTCTCAAGCTTAGCGGAGGATACCGACGGCATCGAGAAGATTGTGGGGTATTTGCGGGGTCGAGGGCGCAACAAGATTGTTCTCATGGGTCATTCAACCGGCTGCCAGGTAAGAAATATACCCTACCTATCCAGTCCCATGGCTACCGACCATCACCTGACCACGTGACAATGGGCTGATTCGTTACATAAATACATGGCTATAGGACCTCATGGAGTACAACGTGCGCAAGGCCTCCACGAGCCCCGTCACGGGCTACATTCTGCAGGCGCCCGTGTCAGACCGGCAAAATGCATGGCTTGTCACGGTGGCGGGGAAATCTGAGGAGGAGGAGAAGCTGAAGAAGGCGTTGGAGACTGCCAGACAGATGATCGATGAAGGAAGACCTTTCGAGTGGGTTCCTAAAGAGGTTATTCCTACGGAGATGGCTGATGCACCTTATACGGCGTATAGGTTTGATGCCTTATACGCCGAGGGTGGTGATGACGACTACTTCTCTTCTGACTTGCCTGAGGGTAGAGTGGCTGAGATCTGGTCCGGTATGAAGACCCCCACGCTCATTCTCATCAGTGGTGCCGACCAGTACATGCCCTCATCTATCGACAAGTCTACCCTCCTCTCATCATGGACAACCCATACAACGCACGCCAGCGTCTTCTCTGGCGTGATCCCCTCAGCCACCCACACAGTCCCGGAAGCTACAGCCCAGGAAACTCTCTTCCGTCATGTCATCTCCTTCCTAACAAACCTCTAAATAACGCCTCCTTCCTCATAATCCCAAGCAACATGCCACTTCCATAGTCTCACAACATCAGCCCGTCGTCTGTGTGGCCTCAGAGAAATGCTCTCTAGCCCGTGAGCAGAGAGGTATTGTATACCACAAAAGGCAATTACCGGGGTTTTTCGGGAGCGTGCGACGAAGAGTTCAAATGGCACGATGTAGACTGATCTAGGGGTGATTTTGGGGGTGACCTTTGGGGATTACTTTGGGTGTGATTTGGAGGATATGGTAGATGGAGAAGTTCAGTGTGGCGGGGTATAAAAGGGAAGCCGGTAGTTCCTATTTTGCCCGACGTGTATTCTTTCTTTTCCTCTGAATGCCAAACACAACATAACCTCAAATATTTTCCTCCTCCTCATCCATCAAGAAAGAATCTTCAAACAAAATCATCATCATGTGCTATAGCGCCAACTGCCCCGACTGCTGTACGTTCAAAGAAGCCTTAGTCATACATAATCCCAAACTAACCCACCCACCAACCTGGCTAGCCAAACCATCCTGGTACGGTCACGTGGCCACCACAACTGCATCTCCGCGTGAGAGCGAATGGTGTGAATGTGAGCCCCACATCGCCAACACCCGCCCTCAATACAGCGCAACATCGACGCCTCGGACGTCCTTCTCGGGCGTCTCCTTCATCAAGAGTTTCTTCGGGACGTCGCCGTCGGCGAGCGCAGAGAAGAAATAGGTGCATACCCCATACCCCACAACCTCCAAACAAACCAGACTGCCAAGATATACAGTGATTGGCTCAAGCAAGCTACAGGACGCGAAGGTAGATACAGGACTCTTGCGGCAAGTGACATGTTTTATAATTGATGAATCAAATACACCGCCTCCCCGGCCAAATTACCCCAAAACCACAAACCACGTCTATCTCCAAAACGCACTTCCGTCTCCGATTCCATGACCAACCGATTTCTCGCCCCGCGATAAGCTGACTCCCCGGCACTATGACTCCTCCCCCACCGCCTGCCGTTAAATGACATTCCGGCCTGGCCCGTCCACGGACCTGTTGCCGTTAAATGACATACCGCCCGGGGTTAGGGACCCTAAAGTGGTAGGATTGGAGGATTGACGATTTATCTGGGGAAAGCGCATTGAGTTGCACGAGGGATCGGGAGTTGTTGATAAGAGATGATATAATTGGGCATTGAGGGGCTTTGTGATTGGCTGAATGGGGTGCTTGATTAAGTGTCGGGCGGAATTAGAAACGGTGGTTATGTAGATAACGATGGTATCGTTGGCGGGGTTAAAGTATAAAGAGATGCTAGTCTATCTTCAAGTCTTGACACTTCCGTGAAACTCACGATACCCTTATCCCAACCAACTTCACAAAATGGCCATCTTTACACCCCCAATAATAGGGCTTATGCTCCTAGCATTCACGACCCTCCACTTCCTCACCCGTCTCTTCAACCCACTATCTCGCCTCCCCGGCCCCTTCATAACCCGTCTAACACGACTCCCCCTCCGCTACCACGAACTCAACGCCAACCGAACCCGCTGGATCCACTCTCTCCACCAACGCTACGGACCCGTCGTACGTATCGCGCCCAACGAAGTCGCCTTCTGTTCGCCATCGGCAATCAAGGAGATCTATAACAACGGTGGCAGCGGCTATGATAAGACCGAGTTCTACGACCTGTTCAAGGCGTACGGGAGACGTACAATGTTCACTTCCCTAGTCAAAGATGAACATATGAAGCGTCGGAGGATCATCGCTGATCGCTATGCCAACTCTAATGTCATGAAGGAGGCTTCCATGGCTGGTATCCAGGACCGCGCTCAAGACTTCCTTCGCAAATGTGAAGCCTCCGCCGGCCAAAGCATGGATATCTTCCGGAACCTTCACGCTTATGCCTGCGACTGTGTCACCCAGCACCTCTTCCACCCCTTCGGTACCCGTGCCCTCCAAGATAAAGATGACGAGGAGATGATGCACCAGGTTGCCGTTGACGATAGTCTTCGTAGTAAGTAACTCTAGACAACCCTTCTACCATGCACGACTTACAAACATGCTAATACCCGCGGTTTAGACCGTCTGATTCAACATTATAGTCCTCACGTACATGCTGTCATGTCCAAGGTGTTATGGTACTTTGGTGTGAGACCTCGTACCACTCCATTGGCTGATCAATTCGTTCTGGATGCCAGTGGACAGGATAACACCGCCCATTTCACGCTCATGACGCGGATGCGCGAAAAGATCGGCGACCTCGAACAACTCGATCTTGCCGCCGAAGCTCTCGATCACATGGCCGCGGGCATCGACACGACCGGAGACGTTCTCTGCTTCCTCATGTGGGAACTTTCCCAACCGCGGAATAAAGCCGTCGTTGCCTCGCTACAGGCTGAGATCCGCTCCAAGCCAAATGCCTCATTCGATGAACTTCCCTATCTTGACGCCGTGGTGAATGAAGGGTTGAGATGTTTCCCTGCTATCCCGATGAGTCTACCCCGCTATGTCCCCGCCGGCGGCCGGATAATCGACGGGTTCTTCATCCCCGCGCACACCATTGTAAGCGGCCAAGCCTTCTCTGTACATCGTTTAAACCCCGATATCTATCCCGACGGCGACTCATTCACTCCCGAGCGGTGGCTGGCCAGTGAGGGAGATGCTGAGAGGAGAAAGACCATGTTTGCCTTCTCGGTGGGTGGGAGAGGTTGTATTGGGAAGCATTTGGCTATTGCGGAGATGAAGACCTTGTTGAGGGCTGTTTATATGAGATTTGAGACGGTTCCGGCCAAGGGGATGACGGAGGAGGAGATGGCGATGGATGATCAGTTGATTTCTTCGAGGCCGTTGGGACAGAGGTGTTTGTTGCATTTTGTGGCGACGGCGGAGAAAGGTGATGAGATTGACGCATTACCATAGGTAGGTAGTCTCTTACGATATCTCCTGGCGATTCCGTATTATTTAATATAAATGTTTGTCAAGCTCCAAGTGTTATCGGATTAACCCAGTTTTGGTGATCTTTCACTAGTATTAGTCGTCAAAAACAGTCCAACCTTGCTAGATATTTCTCCAGGCGTATATCACCAACATGTACTCCGAATCGTTGGACGAAAACCAACATACACCACCGTCATTACCGTCATTCCTGTTAGAGCATAACACAATATGGCAACCGCCACACGGATTTAACCCCCTCTAATCCAAACATGCCTCAAACTTGCCCCAATTTGATATTCGTGTACCCACTGCCTATCCCGTCAGTAGTTTCCATACCTTCGCCACCTCAAAGCAACGACAAGCAAGCGACCCAATGACCTGAAAGCCCAGCGCCCAACCTCCAAATGTACCGTAAACACAATACATCCCAGTGTCTATGCCTTATTCAGACGTAATAACTTGATTCTGATCTTGCATTTCCGTAGTAAACAACCACGATACTTCCATATACAGTATGTACATACAAGCTAATCAAGATTCCACATGGAATCAAGCTGTTGTCTTACCTAAATAGTCCATGACGTTACCAGTTGGAGAGCCTGTTGGCCTGTCTCAGTTAAACTGGATCACTAGTGAGGTACAAACACCCCTGTCACTATGACTAACTAGCCTCATCATGAAAAACCACCGGCGCTCCCGCCGAGATACACCTATATACATTTACATAGAACAACACACGTCTAAACTCCTCCACACATGTCTTCACAAAACCAAACAAACCTCCAAAAATTCCAACAATCTGCTCCCCTTCCAGCCTATTTGAAACCCAACCCAGAGCATGTGCAACACCGGCCCCATTCTCCATAAACCCTAACTAAACCCTGACCCATCCAAACGTTTCAATCCCCTCCCTTTTGCTAAAGAGCCCCGGTTTTTCTCGTCACTGGATTTCTGAAATTTATTCTTTTCCGATCTAACTTTCCGATCCCCACTTCTTCTTACTCAACGCCAGCAACAACCCCATCTTAATCCATCTCCAGCAACTGTTTTTTCTCTTCCTGCTCTTGCCTCGTTCTCTCTTCTCCCCCGCACTCTGTCAATTACTTTGTATGTATCTTCACGATATCGCCTTGTCCGCCATAAACGCCCATACTAAACGAAGACATCGTCATAGTACGCAAAGACACTTGACCCAGTCTGACGGTTGATAATCCCGTCTATTCACTCTACGAGTTAATGCATCGCCAAAATCAAAAGCCTCGATTACTCTGTTCGGCTCATGTTCCTATACGCTCTTAATAGAGTCTAAACCCACCTTCTCTTCTCCACGACTTTCTTTTTCTCCATAGACAACTTCGTCGGCCTCACCTCTTTTCTCGTATCCCGATATAAAAGACTGCCCACCATGTCCAACATCAACGTCAACCCCGATATCACCGACCAGTTCTACCGGTACAAGATGCCCCGCATCCAAACCAAGATCGAAGGCAAGGGCAACGGTATCAAGACCGTCGTCACCAACCTTTCCCAGATCGCCCAGTCGCTTGCCCGTCCTGGCTCCTACCTCATCAAGTACTTTGGTTTCGAGCTTGGCGCCCAGACCAACAACGACCCTAAGGACGACCGCTGGATCATCAACGGTTCTCATGACAACAAGAAGCTCCAGGACCTCGTCTACGGCTTCATCACCAAGTTTGTCTTGTGCAAGAAATGCAAGAACCCCGAGACCGTCGTCATCATCAAGGACGAGCGCATCATCTTCGACTGCAAGGCCTGTGGCCAGCGCGGCGAGGCCGATCTTCGTCTCAAGCTGTCCGGTTTCATCCTGAAGAACCAGCCCAAGAAGGGCAAGAAGGACAAGGCTGAGCGCAAGGCCGCCCGTGCTGCCAAGCAGCAAGCCGCCAAGGAGGGCTCCGGCTCCGGCAACGATGATGCCTCTGACCATGCTTCCGGTGACGGAGCTACCGCCGCCGATGACGATGGCGACGCCTCTGACCAGGAGTTCCAGAACATGAAGTCCACCGTCAACGCTGCTACCGAGGACATCCAGGTTAAGGATGACGAGTGGGCTGTTGACATGTCCGAGGCCGCCGTCAAGGCCCGCCAGGCTCAACTCCCTAGCGAATTCAAGGCCAAGATGACCCTTGGTGACGACGAGGATGAGGATGGCGAGGGTGGTGGTAACTCCATCTACGACGAGTTCGGCCAGTGGGTCCTCGACCAAGGCACCGAGACCGAGGGCGGCATCCCCGCCGTTGACTCTGTCGACATCTACGTCAAGGCCAAGGAACTTGGTATTGCCAAGAAGCACCGCACCGTGCTGGTTCTCGCCCAGACTCTGTTCACCACCGATAACATCGTTGAGCAGATTCCTAAGCGTTCTAGTATGCTTGCCCAGCTGATTGGTGAGAGCGATAAGCACATGAAGGCTCTGCTTGGTGGTACTGAGCGTCTTATTGGTACCAAGAGCAAGGAGACCCCCGATGTCGTCAGCATTGTTGTCAAGGTTCTCCAGCTGTACTATATGAAGGATCTCGTTTCCGAGGAGGTCGTTACCAAGTGGGGTAACACCGCTTCCAAGAAGTACATCGACCTGCCTACCTCCAAGCGTGTCCGTAAGGCTGCTAAGCCTTTCCTGACCTGGCTTGAGGAGGCCGAGGAGGAATCTGACGAGGAGTCTGATGACGAGTAAACTGTTGTCAACAAATTTCTAATAGTGTGAATACAAGCACGACCTTTCTAATACCTGACGTCCATGTTTAAAAATGTATCCATCTGTCTGACTGTTTCCCATGTTACCCCGTAGCCTCATCCCAAGCCGGACAGTTAGTGTCTCCGGTAATGGCTTCGCCCCCGCTCTGGCTCCCGCTTGTGCTTTTCTCGCTTGTCCTTTTCCGGTTTGTCGTGTACGCTCTTAGCCCATCCGTCCACCTCGGTTCTGTCAGACTCGGTTGAAGACTCACGTTTCTTCTTCTTCTTACCAGAACGTGACTTCTTGGACTTTTTAGACTGTCCAACAGATGTCCCACTCCAGGATCGTGAGCTATCAGAGCTAGTCTCATCGTCACTGTCTGACTTGGCGTGCCGGGAGCTTGGTCTCTGCTTAGAATGGCCCTGACTCTTGCTCGACTGGCCAACTTTCCCGTCATCGGAGCCCATGCGCGGCAGGATCATCTTGGGCTGTTGATTCTCCTGTATTTTGCGCATGAGTCTAAGCAGCGCAAGCTCAGCCTCGGTAGGCACGAAAGAGAGAACCCTTTCCTGGCGGTTCACACTTGAGGACCGCTGGCGTGATGGTTCTGGAGATGCCCGGTGCTTTCCCTTAGTGCTCCGCGTGTCCGCACCCTTTTTCTTGTACTTCCGAGACGAACGGTTGTACTGGTCACTGTCGGAGCCTGAGGGAGGTAATTAACATAACTGTTAGTTGTCTCAGGTCATATTTTGAATGTAAGTAAACTTACCAGAATCCGCGGTAGAAGAGTTCCGGCCCCAGTGGTCGGAACGGGTATCAGAGCTTGAGCCTCTGGTCTTCTTCTTCGTCTTTTCCGGACGTGTTCTGCTCGTGCCGAACTATTACTATGTGTTAGTACAGTGAACGTGATCAGTAACAATATTCGACTCGGCGTACCGAAGAGACGGATAGTGACCGTGAAACTATTCAAATACCATAGTTAGTTACCGATTCTACATCCTTAAAATTCCCCATGAAACTTGCCATGATCATCCTTGGGGGCCCAGTTGGAACTACCAGACGAACTTGTTGAGGGCGCCCGACTCTTCTTGCTCTTACGCTTCTTTCCGTGTCGCTTGTGGTGACCCCGGTTCTTCCGCGATACAACTGAAGATGCGGGCGACAGGCCCGCCGACGACAAATCGTCATCCGAACTACTGTCTTCGGAACTGCTGCTGGAAGTCGACTCGGCGCGCTTGCGCCTAGACTTCTTCGACTTGCTGCAGTCGTGGTGCTTCCGAGTCTGCCCCATCTTGGATTTTTCACTGACACAAGAATAATACCGTGAAGAGTCAGACTCTGAGGTTCCCAGACTGCAGGAAGTAGAGCGCCGGTGAGCCGACGCGACCTTGCCTGCTACAACTATTCCTCTCGATGGCCGAGAGGTCGGAGAGGCACAGCTACTGGCAATGTACCCGAAGTCCGTTGTAAGTTCAGGTCTGCTTGTAGAGAGGATAGACTGCTATCTGCTCGGGCTAGACAAGTTAAAAATCTCACACTGTGGGATAGAATAGTCTAATTGCAAAAAGAACAAAGACGGCGTATTGATTACAGTGGTGCCTGCTCAAGGAAGGAATGGAAGCAAGTGAATGATGAGGCAATGAAAAGCGGGATGACGAACCTAGGCGAGAAGAGCAGACTCTAGTATATTTGACCGTTTGAATGTAGACATCAGCTTGCTCAAAGCTCTCTGATGTTTGATCATTGTCCTGCTGAAGATTGTCCTCTGGGGCGTTGTCCTTTTGATCATTGTCCTTTTTCTCTTGCTGTTTGTCAGGCACAACTTCTGGACAAGCGATGGATGAAGACATTTTGATGGACATTTTCTGTTTGGCGGTTGGCGATGAGAAGAGAAGAAAAGAGGAAAACTATAGAACTACGATTGTAGGTTTGTTTGTAGGCAGCCAAGCAGTGACAGAAAAAACAGAAACAGCTACCATCATCACATACAATAGGCAAGAACATATATCACATAGATTTGAGTGGAACAACAGAGAAGTTTCGATGACATGGCAAGAACTCTTTGCAGTGACACCTGTTTGGTCACTTGAGAACGTAATGATCAGAGATTTGCCAGCGTTTAACTGCCCTCAAGTATCAATGTACGGAATCGAACATAGACATCACGACACAAGATTTAGAATATTTAGATCCCCGATATGCTAAGGACATATACTTTGATGTGGTCAATTCTCTTAGACTAGTATAAAGGACTAGCCGCTCACCTCCGTCTTGCCGCCTCCGCCTCTGCCCGCTTCCACTGCCGGTTAATAAGAACATTCCTCACAACTCCAACACCCCCCGCCAACAAGCCCAACCCCGGGGCCACCAACAAAAGCCACCCCCACCACGACGGACTCCCCCTCTTCAAGTCCCCAATGACCTCTCCTACTCGATCCGCTAGCTCCTCTTTCGACCCGTCATTCCAAACAACGACTCCCCTCCCCTCCCCTCTAGCAATACACCGCCGTGCCTTCTCTCTCACGTCCCCTTGGCTCTTCACGCGGTTCTCTGCGTCTTCGCTGGATAAGTGCGGGTCTCGGGCCATGAGACGGGCCATCTGTGTTTGCGGATCATGCACAGCTGCAACGATTATAGTGCCACAAAGGGTATCAAGGCCAGCTTCAAAGAGCAATGGGATATCCAAAACTACGGCCCAGTTCCCCGTGACATAAGCCCACCAAAGCGCCTTATACATTTCCCACCGCACCGCCGGATGAACAATCCCATTCAAAACAGCCCTCTCCCTAACAGCGTCTTCACCCGTCCCAAAAACCCTCCGGCCAAGTGCCGCTCTATCCAACGGACGTCCCTTTCCATCTTTTCCGTCCTCGGGCATTTCATCCGACACAGGGACTAACAGGTCTGGCGTCGACGGCCCGAAATGGTTAACGATGGCCCGGTATCCTGCTGTGCCGGGCTCAACCACCTTGCGCGCTAAAACGTCGGCATCGATAATGGGGATGTTGTGAGGCGGTGAGGAGAGGAGAGAAGAAACTGTTGATTTACCAGTGGCAATTGAGCCGGTGAGTCCAATGAGTAGCATTTTGTTGTAAATGTCTGGTGTATCTAATGTGATTCAAAGAGGTTGGTAGTCTTGTTTGTGAAACCAAAGGTTACAAGCACAAGCACAACAGATCGGGACCATTATAGGGTTATTACTTGATATTTAGGGTTGTAGTATCCGGAAACCAGGACTAGCGTGACATTTCCAGACGCTCCACCGACTTACATATGTCATTCACGTCATTCAGGAACGAACACGAAACGCTCTTTCCAGGCTTCAAGTGACCCATGAGCAGGAACATTCTTAGCGTTAGATACTTGATCCACCTGCGTACATGTGTGTTATCCCCCGCCAAACCACCCCAGCCCACACACCCAAGACAACGGGACCCAGACAAACGAAGCCCCGTGCAATCCAAAACCACGATACCTAATGCACCTCACAACCTCCGAGCCCTCAAACCAGCGACACACCGTCACGCGCATACCTTCACCGTCTCGTTATATCCGCCAACACGTTAGCTTACTCTACCCACCCATGCAAGTCGCCGGTTCCCGCCCCACTTATGATCCCATATAACCCGATATTCCGGCCTAGCCTTTCACATACGACCATAGCCTGCGGAAAATACGGGGTCCCGTCTGCTCCCCCATAGTCAAGCCGCAGAGCGCTGGATTAGTAGTACGGTGGGTGACCACGTGCGAATACCCGGTGTTGTATGTTTGTTTTTTTGTCAAATAGAATGTGTACCTTTTTGCTGGATTTAACTTGTGGGCCTTTCTGGTTGCCTGGATCTGCACCTGCACGAAGTTGTCTCCTACTGCGTGCTCGGTTACTCATAGTGGAGCTTGTCGATAGTTGTGCACTTAAGATCCAAGGCGGTCTAGATGATCGTCATATACATACATATGTCACGTGCCCTGCATGACGCAGTCCTCCAGTGTCACGACGCTCAAGAAAGGATTCAATAACAATTCCTATTACAATACATACGATCCTAATGACATCCAACCCAAGACAAAAAACAAACAAATAGGTATCATCAAACAATGCTAGCATCACCAACCACGACGCCTCGTAAATCAAACCCAAAACCAAGAAAAAGCAATCGCTATGAAGTGGCCATGATATCATGACACATGTGAACGGCAGGCCCGTATGGAACCCCACCTCAAAGAGACAAGAAAGACTTGCCTGGTGCGGAGCAAACGACAGTTTGTCCAAAATATTAATGGAATATCGTCCCGAAATGGGAGATGTTGTACGTTTAAAAGGTACTCCAATGCCAGTCCCGGGGTACACTGGCTGCGATATCGACACAGCTCGCCGTTGGCTTAAGGAACCCATCATCTTGTCTTGGCTGTTCCTGTGGAGCATCAAGCACGCTCTCCTGTTCCGTAGAATCGGTGGCAGTATCAGACTCTGAAGAAGCCTGGTTGGCAGATGGGGAAGCCGATTCGTCAGCGCTAGACTTCCGCGGGCTGAGACAGTTGCGGGCTTTCCAGCTCTCATACTCAATCACGCAGTGGCGACAAGCCCGGCTGACAGGAGCCCGTGGGTTGAACTCGGCATTTTGGTCAAGAGGGACCATCATACGCGAGTGGTCATCACAAAAGATGTTGCCACAACGCCGACAGTGGTGTCGTCGAGTGAAGTAGGTAAAGACAGCCTGGCAGCAAGGGTCGTCACAAGCCTGGCTTGAACTATCAGGCTATAAACCATAAACGCGGTTAGCATGGCTGTCCCAGAATGGATAAAGCACATCTTTGTGTTCATTGCTGTGTTGGGTGGTTGTGTCTGGTATGACAAAGGCAAGTGGCATTTTCCAGAGCCGGAAAATGGCAGGTAGAAGTCGGGAGAGTACATCAAGCGCTAGAGCCCGGGAGTACAACTGTCACGGCTTGCTAGCTACCGTTACCAAGGCCAGATATATCCCGTATTGCAAACTTGCAGGAGCATCCGTGATACACAAACCCGTGTCATGCACTTCCGCACGTTTACCCGATATAGCTCGGTATCAAAAGACGGCATCAGGGTTAGGTTGTACGGAATTGGACATGTGACAGGGCAGTGGTAGTAAGCTCAAGGTTGCATGGGCAGCCATTCGCAGTGTATGTAAGAAAACTCACCTTCCAGTGCTTGCGCGTGGGCTGATCGGTAACCTCGGGGAAGTCCTCCATGGCCCATTCGTCTTCACTGCACCTAATATCGACAGTAGCTCTCCGAACCAAGCCGGGCAGGGCGTAGCTGGCGAAATTAAGGATACTGCTGCGACGTTCTTTTCCAAACGACTCTTCCGATGAAGCCGGGCTACCGAGAATAGCAACAGTAGGTGGTGGTGGGGCTTTAACACTGTTCCGTTTCTCCTTCCGAGAGGGAAACTGGTTGGGTCGAAGGACAGCGGGCATAAAGAGGTTGCTTGAGTTGTTCGTGGGCGAGACGTTATCGGAATTATTGCTGCTCAGAGGTGAAATCTGAGTAGCTCGAATTGGAATTTGTTGAGCAGATTGAGAGCGAATATGACGATGGGCAGGGCCTTGGGCGGACCTTTGTTGTTGTTGTTGGTACTTCTGGTCTTGTTGAAGTTGCAACTGACGCTGCTCGTTAAGGCGCTGTTGGTGTTGATGACGCAGAATCTGTTGCTGTTGTTGTTGTTGCTGGTGGGCGAGCTGCTGCTGCTCGAGGTATCGTTGTTGGCGTGCTTGCTGCTGTTGTTGTTGCTGTTGCTGACGAAGTTGATGATGATGGTTGTTGTTGTTGCGGAAGGGATCGTTCAGTGTGGGCATAACCAGGTTATGTTGACGGGGGGCCATGTGATCTCTAGCGTGATGAACAGTAGAAGCCATAGTGTATTATCAGAGTTAGGGTGACGAATCTTGAGGATGCGAGGGATGTAGAGGGATAACGTTGGCTTGTGAGAGCTGGATAGAGGCGAAGGTCCCACTTGTTATATAGTAGCAAGCAGGGATTTGGGCTCGAGTAAGGATCCGGTTGACGTTGTGGTCTGAGACAAACGTTTTTGAACGGGAACGAAGCTGATAAGAGTGGCAAAATGTATCAACTAAAATGACAATAAGTATCCTTTTGGTGGTTACAAAACGGGAACAAGCGTTGGAGAAGCAAAGAGGGAAGAGAAGTTGTGGCTACTGTGTGTGTGTGTTTATAGGCCAAAAGCGGAATAAGCGAGAGAGAAAGAGCGATAAGACGGAGGAAGGAATTGACGCAGTAAGTATGTATGTATATGATGGAGGCGACCGAAAATAATCGATGCGTCGGATAGATAGAAGAAATCCGGGGATTTGAGGAACTCGAATGGCCTTTAATACGGGTGAAGGAAGTACATAGGTCAAGGAACCAAGTCAATTAAGCGATTGATGGAGTGGGAAACAGCTGGTATGCGAAAGGCACAATCAGTATTAAGTGACAAAAACGGTCTGGGGTTTTAACCGGGCGTTGTATGTGAATTGTTGATTGAATGGTTGGCGGATTCAGTGACTAGAATTGTGTGTGGTGGTTAAAAGGCAACAACAAAAAACCGAATAGGCAAAGTGCGAAAGCCCAGATAAAGTAATCAATTCAGACCAAGCAAAATGAACAACTACCCATGACATCTCTCAGCATGGCAAGAGTGCACGCAACGCTTTGTGGCCGAGGCCTCGGACAGATGGCACTTGCGTTAGGAAGTAACGGACGACGATGATGAAGGCAACTAAGACAAGAAATAGAGGGTTAAGAGAGAATGAATCCGGCGATTAGTGGTGACGGCCGTGCCCGGTGGGATGAAGGATTTGGATCTAGATGCCTGTAGAGGATAATGAGGAGGGGCACGTAACTTGGGAACGAAAAAGGAACAGCTGTGGGTTAGGATTGATTTATGAAGCTACAAGTGGCGAGGCTAGAGCAGAGCGAGATATCAGGTGACTAGTGTAGATTGTATTAAATGAGGCTTATAGTTTTAGCTGACTGCTCACATGAGATTCTTTGTGAACTTTGTCAGAAAAGATGGAGATGTATGTATGTACATATTTACATGTGTAAGATCACCTTCGTCATCGTCAATAGCCCGAAATAAAGCCTGCTAGCGAAAGCCAAGCCATGCGTTCCATAAACCTAGCTGCAACCAGGGTGTTGAATAACTCCCTCTTTCCAAGTCAGTCGCACGCAAACAAGTTGAACAAGGGACGGCCATTGACCAGAAACGGAAATTCAATTAGCAATTTAGTGATTGGTTCACTTTACCTCTGTCGCGCTGCATCTTTTCTGTTGTGCGTACAGCAATATGCAGATAAAATTGAAGTCTGTAACAGAGGAGGTCAAAACGCGGAAAACAGGAATGTTAGTGAGTAAGTGTGTGTGAGTACAAGGTGAAGGCAAAGTGACGTCTGAACAATACAAAGTTGTTGTCTCTGTTGTGTATGGATATGTCGTATGTGCATGCCTATATGCCTACATGTCTACATACACACATATGTACAAGACCAAGGAAAGATCAATGCTTCATGTCTCTCATATGTCCCCCTCTAGTTTCGACCGCCCCATCTTGTCACGGACGGTTTTACATGTCAATCTACATACAACAGACGCTGAAGTCTCCCCCGCAACGGCAACCAAGCACGCGCCCGAATCTCCATCATCCTTCATCTTCCACGTCGCCTCGTCTAACTCCGTCCGCGCCCGAAAAAGGTCGCCTTCATCAACAGTCGGTCCCGTAACCGGACTACAATGATCTACCCCGCCTTCAACCAGAATTCCATAGTCATTGGCCCGACAGACGGATTTAATTTTCCTGCACAAAATCACTCACTTTCGTCGTGCCTTGGTTGCACTCACCCACCACCGGTCTTCTTTTGCACAGCGATGAGCCCTGTAGCAAGCTGGGATGGCCTGTCGTGTTTCATACCGGGGTGTTTGGTTGCGGCTCTGGCTTTGCTTTATTTGCTTTGGGCCTTGAAGCCTTGAGGCGCATGATAGTTTGTTGTGGATTGTGAGGGGACGAGGTGGAGATACTACTGTGGAGATGTAGGTTTAAAGTGGAGGCCACAGAGGATTTACTTTGTGCGCTTAATGACGAGCCTCGTCGAACTTGTAGATACCGGTGATGTGACCATGATATCACACCCAAAAAGGAACCCCGCAGATCTCGAAATCCACATTCTGCAGCCAAAACAATGTACACAGTCGGCTGTATGCACATGAGATTAACCATCGTTCCGACAGTGCACACCCTGGCCACCAAAGAAAAAAAAAAGCTAGTTCATCGCCGGTGTCGTCATGATTACATATCGAAATCTACTGCATCTAAACCAACAACTGGTCCCAGCTCCTCGGCCGAGTCACCAAACACAAACCGTTCAAAAGCAAGACGAGCCGAATCTCAGTACCCGTGAGCTATAACAAGTAGTGATATCAAAGCTTTGATGTGGAGTATCTCTTCCCTTGCTTGAGTCCAGCCAAATCTAAACTTGACAACTGGCTGTGACGTGTAGGCTTAAGACAACCATAGGAATCCAACATCCATCCAGACTGAGCGTCTTCACCGCTTCTTTACATGTTACATCAAGTGGGGAGCCTACCAAATATATGCATATGTAAATATGACCTCTGACTGATTGGCCGGTCGGTCGGTCGGTGTTGACGGGCGTCAAGACTGCATTGTTGGACAGTTCCAGACTTTGGTGCACTTTGGTGGTGACTTTTGTGTATTGTCGAGTGTTGAACTGGATGCAGTTTGGAATCCAATTTAACCACTCGTGGAATTTAGATCACCAATTGTGTTGTACAGTAGGGTTATGACCCTTATATTCAACATATCATACAGACCATAACGACGACAGTCTTTGTTGTCAGAACAGTTACATCTTAATCTAATTCCACAATCTATTCATGGATTCACCCAAGTCCCACTTTGTCCCCCTTCTTTCCTTACAACCCGTAAACCACTAATAATAATTTCCCTGTCAACCGCCTTACACATATCAAACACCGTCAAAGCCGCCGTACTAGCCGCCATCAAAGCTTCCATCTCCACACCTGTCGCACCGTTACATGACGCTTCGGCAAGAACCTCAATGCAATTCTTTTCCAGGTCAAGTTTAAGGTCGACACCGATATGTGTAAGGAGTAGTGGGTGGGCCAACGGGATCAGATGAGGCGTTTGCTTGGCGGCGAGGATTCCAGCTAGTCGGGCGGTGGAGAGGACATCTCCTTTGCGGAGAGTATTGGTGTTGATAAGAGATGGAGCTGTAGAGTTGCTGAATTGGATATGGGCGGCAGCCTTGGCAAGGCGAGTTGTGGAGGGTTTATGTGTTATTGGGACCATATGGGCTTCTCCAGTAGCAGAGACATGCGTAAGGTGTGTCGACTTTGGGGGTTTAATCGAGTCATCCTGTTTAGAAAGTCGAACTATCGTGGTAGAAAAACACCGGGACGTAGCCATGAGAGACCGAGCGACAGACCGGGGAGTAAAAGACCGTAGCATACCTAAACACCCGTCAGCCTCCAATCAAAATCATCGGTCTATTCTTTCCGCTCTTCAACTCATCCGCCGGGACATGCTCCTTTTCCTTATCTCGAACTGCCCCTCCAACAACCTGCACAAGTTCATTATCAACGCCCTCAAATGCACCCGCTTTCAAAAGGCGTTGATAATCAGCTTCTTGAATGGGTTGTCCACCGTTGACCTTGCGAACGACATCTCGTAACGACACTTCTTTGTTCCCAAAAAGACACACTTTGATGTTTCCATCTGTTGTGATTCTAAGCCGGTTACAGGTGCCACAAAAGGAATTTGTCATGGAGGTGATGAAGCCGATACTGCCTTTGAACCCGGGGATCTGGAAGCGTTTTGAAGTATCGCCTTTGCGAAGAGGGAGTGGAGTTAACTCTGGATGAACCCGACGAATGGCAGATAGCATCTCTAGATAGGTAAACATCTTGTCATTGGTCCACTGATTCCCAGAGAAAGGCATATACTCAATAAACCGCACTTCCAGCTCGTTATCCCGGGTGAGCTCGACAAAGTCGGGTATCTCACTGGCGTTCAAACTGCGAAGAACAACCACGTTGAGTTTCAAAGTGACTTGCGGGACAAACTTCAACAACGCATCCAAAGCCTTCCTAACAGCAGGGAGTCCAGGACGTCGAGTGATATGTTCGTATTTCTCAGGAGATAGTGTATCTAACGAGAGATTCACTCCCGTCAAACCCGCGTCAACCATGAAAGGCAGCTTTCTATGTAGAGAAATACCATTGGTAGTGATACACAAATCTTTCAACCCCCATTCTTTCAACATGCCCAGTCGTCCAACTAAACCAAGTATATCCTTCCGCACAGTTGGTTCACCACCTGTAAGACGAATCTTGGTGACTCCATTTTTTACAAAAAGAGTAGATAAGTGGACGAGCTCAGGGGTTGTTAGGAGATGCAGAGGCGGAGAAAGCGGGATACCAGTAGCCGGCATACAATATAGACAACGAAGATTACAGCGTTCTGTAAGAGAGAGACGAAGATAGGTGTGGCGTCGGGAGTGCGTATCCGTTAGGAAATGGGGAGTAGTTGAAGTATATGGTGTTGCAGAAGATGATGTAGATAACCGGCGGACGAAAGAAGGGATACTCCAGGACCGGTGTAGGGGTAACATACTTGCGATAATGCTTGAAAGGTGGTTGCACACATGCAAATGTACTATACATACATAGCACGTCGTCTATTGGAGACGCTTATCACTCCTTCCTTCTGATGTCATAAATGTGGCGTCCACCCCTGTCTCAGTTGTACAACCACGCCCTGCGCCACAACGCCACAAAACGTCCTCCGACCTCCCATCCTCAACCTCACTCCTTAAGCGCAAAATGAACTCGTCTAATATACCCCCACACTCTCCCGTTTTCAAAGGTGATTTCTCCTGGCCGACTCACTTGATTCAAACTAACGATTCTCAGCACCGGCACTTTCCGCACCCAGCCCAAATGGCTTGTATCTTGCCCTGCCTACGCCTACTCATCTGCAAATCTTGAGCTCTACGTCTCTTTTAACACTTCATGAGACACCATTATCAACAGGTCTGAGTGCCTCGTTGATAAATCTACAATGGTCTTCTTCATCCGACGTCATCTTACTAGCTACAGCGTCAAAAATCCACCTGTATAGCGTCCCCCCCGGTAGACGCGCAACAGTTTCAAATGCTGGGTCGACGTCCGCGCAACCCGGCCATCTGGGTTTCCTCGGGCCGTGGGAGGTTCTTTCATTTTCTAGCTATGGGCTCAACGTAGCTCTTGTTGATTTTACGTCATCAAAATCAGTGGAGATATTGAACCCTAAGTTCTATACTGCGCCATCAGCACCACGAGGGTACTCCTTACGGTCTACAGGACATCTTGCTCTTCTCACACGGATAGATGGAAAAGATACAGTTTCCATTCATCCGCCATCATCGCGGGACAAACCTTTGACTTTTTCACCCGCTACAATTGACGCGCAAGGAGTCTTTTGGGTTGCCTCCGGGCGGTGGTTAGCCGTTTGGGAGTCACCAGCACAAGGACATAAACTACTGTTATACACACCTGACGGGCATTTGTTCTACGAATGGACTGGTCCGGAAGATGATCCTCTGAACCCAGCGTATACAGCCCTTGCTCCTGGGGTTCGGCATTTCCATGTATCAAAAGACACGAACATAGCAGCTATTTGCGATAGTAGCTCAACTCTATCCATTATGGACCTTGAAACAGGCACCCCAGTGGGGGAAGTAACATATCCAACTTATGTCACCCCATCCGATACTCTCTTCATCTGGCAAGAACAGAGACATCCGGGAAGCCCACCTACTTTTATACCAGCTGAAGCTGCCTTATCAGCACCAATGACGCCACCAACGACTCCACATGAGCCCACGACAGGCTGTCACCTAACAACGATAAATTGTTCAAAGGCGCTTTTGGCCTCAATCCCCTCGGCTAACAAGACGACGTTGTACATTTGGCAGTTAGAGGGCTCAACGGTTCACACAATGATGATTTTCTTTTCACCCATTACCAGCGTTACATGGCATCCTAGGGAGGCCGAGTTGCTACTAATTACCACGGCAGAAGCCGTGTACACCTGGGAACCATCATCAACAGGTCCCCAGTCCGTCCCCCACGAGGTCATACTTCCTGCCCCCGTAGCAGGCGGCAAACCACCTAGAGTAAAGGCAACGTGGGTAGGCGAAATTGTTGAACCGGTGATGGTCTTTGTCACATATGCTGGTCACGGGGTGTTGGTAGCTGTCGGCGATGAGGCGGAACGGGGTAACAATATGTGGGGAAATGAGAGCCTTGCTTCGAGAGTTATACATGGGGAGGCGGGTCAGGTGATTGATGTAGATGGATCATTTGATGCAGGGATATGGGAGGGAGACGGGTCAATGAGTATGGATGATACTTTTGAGTTTATTAAGAACCGGTGAGGGCTTGTTATGACGTTAATGACCAGGGCGTATCTCGGCGGTGTGTGGTGTTGGTGCTGGCGAATGTGGCGATGACTGCAGTATGCAGTTCGATAGGGCTTTGGCGTTTGAATTAGGATAACTCAAATACATCCCAAGGCTCCCTTGGAATACGTCATTCAACGTGCAAAATTACAATGCCAATTTCACGAGAAAGGCAAAAGTGTATAACTCTGACCAACACGCCGATGGCTTACGGGGCTAATGAAAATGGCCGCTGTCATGGCAACTGCACCTGGTCATGATCACGGGACTGGCTGGATTACAAAACGGTACTACTGTTTGACAAATGAACAAGAGTCTTTACAATGATGGAGATCATGACTGGTATGCTAGATCATCGACCGAGTTAGCAAGTCTTACAATCTAAAATGAAGCTGTTGTGGGCGCTGAATGTAGGATGGATGATTGGTCTTGTGTATAACACCTTGTGCCTGAAGGAGCTGTCACTGATATGTGTAGTTGAGGATGCCGGTAACTGACAAGATACGGGGTGAATATGAGCTCCGCTATCAGTAGTCTTCGTTAGTGCTGGAAGATGTAGCTCACCAAGGGGGATGCTTGAGTGTGTTAAGTTCACTCCGAAGCCGGGTGCTGCTGTTGGCTCCGCGTCACATGCAAGGCGATGTGGTCTGGATGGTATAGATGTTACCTGCTTGGTTGGTTCTAGGGCACATGTGAATGAGCTATTAAGTTATCATAGGACCCAAGTGGCAGTGATATATGAATGGATCCTGTAGATGTTAAATTTACGCAATATGTGTGGGACATCAGAACATTGTTTCACAACCAAGGCGAGGCGAAGAGTGACGTGCGTACGGTGCTAGGTAGAAATGAGATCCGTACCCAGGGCTAGAATACAACAATTTGGAAAAGGGCAAAGGGCAAAGGTGGTTAGACATAGCCTGTACTAAAGTGTTGGGACAATGACTTACAGGGCGAAGAATGAAAAACAAAACGGCATAGAGAGGAGCCAAAAGATGCCAACCAACCGTTTAAAGTTTGGTGGGTATAACATGGGGTGGTCGGGCGTGAGAAAACAATTGTTAGCAACATTTCAGAAAGTTGACAAACAGACTGAACTTACCTAGCATTGTGTTGAAGTTGTCGTAAAGGTGGTAGCGGGGGTACGTTTTGTACTCACAGGGGGCTACATCACGGAGCCCTTTCAAGCTCCAAGGAAGGACAATGAGGAAAGGTAGGAATCAGGCGGGACTAATACGAGGAGACACATAGACTCAAGATGGAGCCTACGCCGAGAGATCGTTGGATTTCATGTGACGACAGTTAGTAACTACTAAGAAATGGGGACGCGAGCCTTGTAACTTACCGGCCACCTGAGGCGACCTCCAACGAACACAGACGCATCTGGTGTACGCAAAGATATCCGGCTGATAAACCAGCTGCCGAAGTTGTTTGGTATATGATTAGGTGTTTAGTAAGGGCTGCACGCAGAATGAAAGGGGATTACGACTCACCTATTCTGGTTTGTTGGCTCTGGGCGGCGGGATGGTGGGATGGTGGAATGATGCGTATACTAGGTGTTAGCAACTGTCAACTGAATGCGAGAGTGTAAAGTTGTATACTTGCCTGCTTCATTGTGGCGATCAAAGTCTCTAGAGTAGAATAGTGTGTTAGTTTGTGGAAAGACCAAGCGGTAGAGAGACTTAGACTTTGTTCATGGAGTGTTCAAGAGAAGCTGTCGGTATAGAGGGATGTTAGCATCATAGTTGTTTGCTTGGTGGAGCGGGGGATTGAAGGACTTACATTTTTTTGGTATCGTATTGTATAAGTGAAAGGGTTCGAATGGTGGTCTTAGAGGTTGTGAAGTGAGTAGAGTTTGTAGTCCTGTGTCGTTTGTAGAGTCCTCATGTTCCTAGACCTGCGAAGTTGGTAAGGTTAGTAGACCTTTGATGTTAGTATAGTCATGAGTTACCTAGTCCTGTGGTGTTGGTATAGATAGTGCTCCTGTGATGTTAGTAGAGTCAAGATGTGGTCCACGCTGGGGGATCGTGGTATTTGATACGACAACGGTTAGTAAGAATTAAGAACTGGAGACAAGAGACTTTGTAACTTACCTGCATTCTGAGGCGAGCTCTGAGGCGAAGACATCCATTTGACGCACACCAAGATATCCGAGTAGCAATCCAGCTGTCAAGGTTGTTTGGTGTATAAGTGGGTGATTAGTAAGGGCAGCACTTGGAATAAAAGGGGATCACGACTTAACTGTTCTAGATTGTTTGCTCTAGGCGGTATGATGGTCAAATGATGGATATACCAAGTGTTAGCGACTGTCAACTGAAATACGAGAGAGTGGAGTGATGTACTTGCCTGTGTCGTTGGTTTCTGTCGTAGTCGAGGTCTCTAGGTAGAATAGTATGTTAATTTGTGGAAAGATGACGGAATAAAGGGACTTACCCGTTGCTCCTAGAGGGTTCAAAAGAAGTTGTTGATATAGAGGAATATTAGCATCACGGCAGTTTGTTTGGAGGGGCGGGGAATTGAAGGACGTACTTTTCTTTGGGATTGTATTGGACAAGTCACGGGTTCCGAGTCCTGGTCGTAAAGGCTTTGACGTTAATAGCTTAGTAGAGCTGTGATGTTAGTAAAGTAGTGATTTTGCTATGACTGTGAAGTTGGTAAAGTTAGTAGTCCTATGATGTTAGTAGTCCTGTGATGTTGATAGTCCTGTTATGTTAGTAAAGCAATGATGTCCCTAGCCCTGTGAAGTTAGTAAAGTTAGTAGTACTGTCATGTTAGTAAACCAGTGATGTTTCTAGAGCTGTGAAGTTAGTAGAGTTAGCAGACCTGTGTGGTTAGTAAAGCAATGATGTTCCTATTCCTGTGAAGTTAGTAATGTTAGTAGACCTGTGATGTTAGTAAAGAAGAGATGTGCCTAGACCTGTTAAGTTAGTAGAGTTAGTAGAGCTGTGAAGTTAGTAAAGTTAGTAGACCTGTGTTGTTAGTAGAGTTAGTAGTCCTGTGATGTTAGTAAGCCTGTTATGTTAGTAATGTTAGTAGACCTGTGATGTTAGTAAAGCAGTAGTATCCCTAGAGCTGTGAAGTTAGTAAAGTTAGTAGTCCTGTTATGTTAGTAAAGCAATGATGTTCCTATTCCTGTGAAGTTAGTAATGTTAGTAGACCTGTGATGTTAGTAAAGCAGTAGTATCCCTAGAGCTGTGAAGTTAGTAAAGTTAGTAGACCTAGAATGTTAGTAGAGTGATGATTTTCCTAGACCTGTGAAGTTAGTAAAGTTAGTAGTCCTGTGATGTTAGTAAAGAAGTGCTGTTCCTAGACCTGTGGAGTTAGTAATGTTAGTAAAGTAGTGATGTTCCTATTCCTGTGAAGTTAGCAATGTTAGTAGACCTGTAATGTTAGTAAAGAAGTGAAGTTCCTAGTCCTGTGAAGTTAGTAAAGTTAGTAGACCTAGAATGTTAGTAAAGAAGAGATGTGCCTAGACCTGTGAAGTTAGTAATGTTAGTAGACCTGTAATGTTAGTAGAGCAATGATGTTCCTATTCCTGTGAAGTTAGTAATGTTAGTAGACCTGTGATGTTAGTAAAGCAGTAGTATCCCTAGAGCTGTGAAGTTGGTAATGTTAGTAGACCTGTGGTGTTAGTAGAGTTAGTAGTCCTGTAATGTTAGTAAAGAAGAGATGTTCCTAGAGCTGTGAAGTTAGTAGTCCTGTGATGTTAGTAATGTTAGTAGACCTGTGATGTTAGTAAAGTTAGTAGACCTGTGTTGTTAGTAGAGTTAGTAGTCCTGTGATGTTAGTAAGCCTGTTATGTTAGTAATGTTAGTAGACCTGTGATGTTAGTAAAAAAGAGATGTGCCTAGAGCTGTGAAGTTAGTAATGTTAGTAGACCTAGAATGTTAGTAAAGTAGTGCTGTTCTTAGAGCTGTGAAGTTAGTAAAGTTAGTAGTCCTGCAATGTTAGTAAATCAGTAATGTGCCTAGTCCTGTGAAGTTAGTAAAGTTAGTAGACCTGTGATGTTAGTAAAGAAGAGATGTCCCTAGTTCTGTGAAGTTAGCATTATCCAAGAATTGTCGAGGTCCACTTGCCTGTTGTATAATTGTTGTATAAAAGCCGACTGCTGGTCGTATTGTATGGCGAAGGAGGTATGGCGAAGGAAGTATGGCGATGACGATTCTAGTTGTGTGAAGTTAGTACTATCCAGAGAGTTTCATTTTCCACTTGCCTTTTGTATTCTCATTGTGTAAGAGCTGACTGCTGCTTGTATTGTAATGCAAGAGAGGTCGAGAAAGAGAACGCAGCCTGGAAACTCGGCCCGTATTTATATTCATCAGCTGGCACCAATCATGGATGCAATCACTTTTTATTTTCCCGTTTTCTTTTCCTTTCCCAATACCCCGCACTTGGTTTCTAATCAGCCCGCTTCTCTCTTGTTCCTCGGCTTGTTGAAATATACAACCCCCTGTACCAGTGCAATCATGAAGCTTCAACCACCAGTGGAATAAAACCCGTTACTGATTGTTAATTCGTCCAAATACTCACGACGCAGTGACCATTTGAGTAGTCCATTGGCTTCTTCATGTCCCGTTTCCTTGCCCGTTTGGGATATGTGTGGTTTTGGGTCTTTCACGCTTTCCTTTTCATACTCTGCTTACAGTGAAGGTTTACACACACCCCCATCAGTAAATCAGTCAACACGGTTCAACACATAGTCCGTTTTAGTCACAAGCACTTCTTCATACCCTCTACAACCAGTACGTGTCTCCATCTCGTGCATTTCATTTTTTTCAGTTGTCAAAGATACAAGCACTCTTACATGTAGTCATAATAAAGTTGGTGCCAGCCATCTAGTGTTACAAGAAAAACCGGTCTATCACACAGATACAGTGTGACATGTCATTACATTCTCATCCTGCAGGTTCTCGTTCCTGAGACCCTAGTGTTAACGCCAGTTGTCTCGTAGTGCTATGAAGGAGCGTGGCGATAAAATAGAGCAAGTATAGAAAAAGTGCAAACCATACACAGGAGGGGCAAACCAACATACTAGCCAGTATCTTTGGACTGATATGTACACCAGAGTTGTAAGACTATTCCCTTACATACATAAGAGTTGTCCGTATAATTGAAGAAACCAAAGACACAAACAAGCCTAAAAGCCAGCATCTCCCGCATAGTTGTCCGCGCCAAAAAAGTACTAAAGCCACACCCCACCAGAAAACCAGCAGTATGTATGTACATAGATATGTATGTGTGTATGAATGAGAGTAACGCTCATCCGAATATACATACATGTATGTATGTATGTATGTATGTATGGTACTCTAGCAATGGTCGTATGTACACACATACATATGTAAATACATACGTACATACATACATACTTATGTATGTACAAACATACGTTTTCTCCTTCTCTCCTCCCTTCCGCCGTCGTCTTTCTTTTTACTTTTCGTTTTCTTTTGTATATCATTTTCTTGTCGGGCTCGTTTTCTTTTCTTTCTTTTTTTCTTTCTTCTTTTTCTTTCTTCTTTTTCTTTTCGTTTTTCCTTATATCCCCCAATCCAAATCGGGACCCTGTAAATAAACACCGGTTAAAGTTAAACAGCGATCCTATTTCCCTGTACACACAGTACGAATAAATAACACCCCATAAACCCATTAAAACCCCTGTTCAAACCGGCACTTCGACGACATCTACTGATCGTGCCGCCTCGACCACTTGTTGCGAACAAGCGGTGCTAACCTTGTTTTCTATGTACGAATATGGCTATTGGGTGGTTTTCTGAGAGTTGATTGGTGGGTTGGTAGGTGGGTATCCCCCGATTTATTGGTGATTGGTCGCTAGAAGTGGTGATTTTCGTAGAGACCGGACGGAATAGAGAGGGGTGGTTGTTGGGCTTTCTTCGCTTTTGCTTTTTTTTGTTAGACAAATAGTGAAAGCCCGTGATATAGTACATAGGTAATAACTGCCACTCTACTAATAACATGGCACAGGTCGCTTTGAACCATATTGAACTGTAATGATCCTGAAAAAAAGGTATGTACATATGTACATACATACGTACATATGTACATACAGTCATAACAAAAATGCATCCATCCCAAGTGTCCCATTTCTTACCAATCCCACCCCCCTGGTTCTTAAATCGCACCCCCCCTCCCCCACAACCATCTCACAACCCACTATAAGTCCCCTATCACCTCTAAATCACAAAGCCTATGAGCACCACCTAATCCAGCCCAAGAACACTTTTCATACACCCTCCAGTAAGCCGTACACTTCTCTTGATGTGTATACACATATATATCTTAACCCTACCCTAAACCAACCAAAAGTTGAAATTGTATTTTATATAAATATCACACCATACAAATACACACGACCAACCACACTATCACAACAATGTTCCCACAATAGTTCATCCAAACGAACGGTGAAGGTATACACACTCTAAACTAACACAACGCAGCTAAACTTTATTTAGATAACCCCCTAACAGCCCCACAACTATGTCCCCCCTCACTCCACGGCTCAGCATGGTACAACGCAGGCGGCTAACAAGTTAGTCAATACCATCCACATAAAAAGATCCCATACTTACCGAAGGAATCCCCACCTCACATCCACAAAAGTCCATAGAACAACCCATCATGATATCCAAAAAGATCCAAGTTCATGTAAAGAATTACTCAACAAATGTATAGACGGGGCTAAACTCGCATATATATACCCACCTACCAAAATGCCAATTCCAATATACACAACACAATTCACGCCCACTTAACAAGGCAACCCATTAACACCCCCCAAAATACCAATTCCTCAACCCCAAATTGTTATTCCCCCAAACCTAATTCCCAAAGTCCATCCTCAACTCAATAGCCGGCCCCTCCATCTCCACATTCTCCTCCACCCCTTCCTCCTCTCTAACAACACTTTCCAAAAACTCTCTCTGTCGTGCACTAAGACCCGCCACCACCCCTCTAAACTCGCCAGTTCCCCCCGCAGCAAGCTGTAATAACCTCTCCTTCGCAACCGGGTAACTCTCTTCTCCTTCGCCCGCCGTCCAGGCAAGAATCGCAGGAATCATGATGGCGTATCCGACGGCTTTCCGGGGGGCGGGGACAGAGAGGATATGTTGGGTTAGAGCTGCGATGAGAGTTGGGCGCATGGCTGTGGGGTCTTCGGGCGTTGTGTCGGTTACGAGGGGGAGGAGGAGAGGCATTAAGAAGGCCGCTATTGAGTGCGATGCTGCCGTGGGGTTGGCTGGTGTTATCAACGATCTGATACACCCAGTGGCAACCTTTGCAGTCTATAAAAAAGTTAGTAAAAACAAACATCTCATCACAAGCAAACAAACTCACCATCCGATCCGTAAGACAATCAACAACCTCCTCTAAAAACCTCCCGACTAACGGGTCACTAGCCGGCAACAACCCCCCACTAACCAACACCGTACAAGCCAAAAGCGAATTCCGCACACAAACCAACGCATCCTTCTGTTCTCGTCTCTGCGCAATAAGATAGACACTCAAGAACCGTCTAAGACACCCACGAAGTTGTAACAAGGCACCCTCAGTGATAGTCCCCGACGTAACATCGCCAACAAAACGCTTGAACACCGGTAACGCCTGCGGAACAACCATCTCCTGACACATGGGCGTAGCCAGCATCGTCGCAAAGATGTGGATGATACAAGCATGTAAATCCGTCTTAATAATCGCCGGGAAAACCGCCGCCGCATCAACCAAGCCCTCCAACCCCGTGATAACAAGCACCATTGCCTCTTCATTCATAGCATGTCTAACACTTTGTCCACCCGTAAGGTTCGGTAACAGGCCCGACAAAACAAGGACGATAATCCGCGTAAGTTCGAATAACTGCTCGATATCCTCCGATAAAGACTCCCCTTCTTCCTGGTCTGGCCGACGAGCAGAAGGGTGAGCCACGCAGAGATCACGAGCAATCTCCACAATGACACACTGTACATCCAGGCCCTCAGTGAGTGCCAACCGATCCAACAGATCCATAGTCTCTGTAAAGATGGCATCTCTCCAGATAGCAGCACCAGAAACAGACGGGTGAAGAATCTTCTTCAATGCCTTCAGGATGCTCAATGTCTGCGACTCAGCAGCCAGAGAATCAGAGTTACTACTCTTCGTAGCCAACGCCTCAAACGCGATTCCAAAAAGCACAAAGAAGAAAGCCAACGGCTCATCCCGATAATTAATATCCGCGCCGCGCGAACCCGGCGTAGCAGCTTTCCCATCATCAAGCGCGTCAAACACAAACTCGCTATCCTGCTCAATCAAAGACGCAATGGCATCAACCAACTTCAACCAGGAGTCCTGATAGAACACCAACAAAGTCTCCCGGTTCAACGCCGCATAAATCGTATCCAACGACCCCGACAAACTAGGAGGTCCAAGAGTCATGCTGATATCCGGCTCGAATCTCAACCGAGCAAACTCTCTCAGACTTTCCAGCCAAAGCGGCGTCAAAGTCGCCACATGTGGTCGAAGAACCTCCAATAGATGAGGCTGCTCCGTAGAAGCCACCTGCAAATCCGCCCACGCAGCAAAAACAGCCATCTTCACCATCACCTGCGCATTAGCAGATAACCCCTTTAAGTCACCAATCGAAGCGCCCTCCGACCCACCCTCAAGCTGTTCAAGAGCCGTCACAAGCACCTTCAACACACGGCCCATCCGGTCCACATCACGCACAATACCCGTAGCTACAAACTTGGCACAAACACAGACAGCCTCAGCAGCCAACTCAGGCGATGAATCTGCCGCAAACGCCGGTGTAAGTGCCGAGCTAATCTGTGCCTGGTACTGTTCCAGCAACATCGCTTCATCAAAGTCAGGGTCGGGAGTCCGTCCAAACATCTGTAGTACATGACTGATAATCCGTAGACCCCAAATTCTCAACTCAAGAACCCCCGAGGTCGACGCCGAAAACGCCATGCGAATCACATCACCAACCCGGGATTGCAGGGCGATTTGAGCGGGCGACTCGACACCGTTGGCAAGGGTATCTTTAGTGACGAGGTAGAACATCTCAGAAAGTAGCTCCATAGCAAATGTAACCACCTGCCATCTCAAAGGCTCAGCTTCAAGTGCCGGAGTAGCAGCGTCAGTCTTCGCAACACTCGCCGCCGCGAAACCAGCCACCTCCTCATCTTCAAGATCCATACCACCAGTCTTGGGCTTTGCAACAATAGGTGTGACTTCAGGTCCAGTGGCTCTCGGTCTAGTCATCTTCAAAACACTCTGGAACCGCGCCAGCCACTTCTCCGTCTCATCCAGGGCTGCCAATCTCAACCAACTTCTCATGATATTCCGGATTCCATCATGTCCCGGTTCCGAGTCCAACACCAGCCAAAGCTCTTTCTCCAATCCCGGTTTCGCCGTGTTGATTACCTCGCCAGGGTTCCTCTTCATAACGTTGTAAAGTCCATCAACCGCCGCATCTCTCAACGTATTCGCATCCGCCTTATTCATATCCTCTTGTAACAACTTGACGTAATCCTCAAACACCATATACCCCGGCGCATACAAAGAAAGATGCTCCAAACAACTCAACGCCGCCAACTGAACCGCCGCATCCCCCTCCTCTCTAAACTCGCCCACCAAACTCAAAATCAGCTCGCGAGACCTCGTAGCATCCTGCAAGTCCGGTCCCAAAACGTTAATAACCGCATCAACAACCCTAGCAACAACAGCAGTAGACGGCATATCCACCTCCAAATTCATAGTAACCACCGACGCCATCTCCGGGTTATGCGTATCCGAAGCATAGCTCTGCGCCGCCATTCCCAACGTACTAGCAACATACGGAGCAAACGCCAATCCAGCAGCATTAGCCGTCAACGCCAACGCCTCCAAAGCAGCATGATGGACCACCGGATGAGGGTCACTAGCCAGCGTGATCAAAATCGAATGGATAGTTTTCAAATGGAAGCCCGCCGCCATACCACCAACCTTATTCTGGATCGTCCCGAATGCCATAGCACATCCAGCACGAGCAGAGGGTTCCCGGTTAGCAATCACCGTGTCAACAAGCCACTTGATCTCAGCGTTGGTAAACGAGTTCCCACAGGCATCACAAAGCCGGGCAACCGCTTGGTATCCGAGACTGCGAACGAGCGGGTCATCATCGACCAAAGCCTCCCGAACCATATCCTTCAAAAGGTTTTCAACGGCAGCGTCAGAGATCTTTCCAGGCGCGGAAGATGTCTCCTTTGCGGCGACCCGCGTGGTACATAACAGCGCCGTAGCAATATTCACCCCAATGGCAGCCTTTCTCCCCGCATCCCTCTGCAACGAACCCGCCGTGGCAAAAGTCTTAATCTGCTCCAGGATACTCTCCTGCACCTTTGCCGGGGTCAACGGGAAGATGAAGGCAAACAGTTGGATAGCCGCGTTAACAACCTCGGTAGCAGCCGGATGCTCGGGTGTACTTTCTTCCGCGGCAAGATACAATGCTGCCGCGTCATGCTCCAAGGTACGACAAACCGGCTCCAATAAACCCCGTTCAATCTCCCGCTCGGCACTTTTCTCTCCTCCATCTTCCTCTAGTAAGCCCCTAACCAAACTCGTTACTCCAAAGCCACTTCCATCAGCAACCTCCCAAACAGACTCAAATGTTCCCGCCGCAGTGGCAATACTACTACTCAAAGACCCCGCGCCATACCGTTCCGGGTCCGCAAATAACTGAATCGCCAACGTCAACAAATTAGAATGAATCAACGCCTCACTTCCTCCCGCCGGGCTCATCGTCACCAACTTGGTATAACACTGCAACACTCTCCTCTGAACCATAACCTCCACATCCGCCAATTGTAGCGCCGGCGCCAACCTCTGAGTAACATCATCCGTAGTCTTTTTTGGCGGCAGCGTCCTTAAAAACGCCAATGTACTTTGCAGCATGGCAGCAACCCTCTTACTAACATCCACCGTCAACAACTTCTGGTTATACTGCAAAAACGCCAAAACAGACCCCAAAGCACACTCTCTAACATGCGCCAAGAAAGCTGCCTCCAACAACCCCCTCGTAGTCTTGTCCTTCACCAGCGGCTTCGGCAATGCATTCTTCCACATAAGCAACAACTGCGACAAATGCATTTTAACAAAGTTTGGCCCAAGAGCCATCAACCCGCCAATAAGACACCACGCAACCTGAATCTGTGTCGCAGAAACCCTCAACTCAGACTGTCCACTACTCTTCAACAGCCCCGTCGCCATGGTCAAAACCCGCGAGTTAACGTCCACCGCCCCGTGTAACGGTCTCGCCGGAGAAACACTCAACGCCGCAGCCAACCCATGAGCAAAACCAACACATTTCCTCTGTGCCGTATTCTTCCCTGTGGCCAACTGTGAAAGCTCTCTTGTTAACGAGTTGATACACACCGTCATACACGGCAACAACTGCTGCGGACAATTCAGAACAAACTTCTTCAAAGCCGCTGCAGTATGTACTTGAACCGCATAACTCGGATGTTGCAAAACCGCCAATAGCCCATCTCTACAGCTCTCAGCAAACACATTCGCCGCAGACCCCAATGCTGAAATCAACGCGCTCAACGCCCCTAGCGCAACAATCAACGTCTCCTTACTCGGCTCGCCCTTCTCCGTAAGTCCTTGGGGATAATGTTTAATCACTCCCTCAATAACCGCAACCGCGGCAATCTTCTGTGCGGACTCTGCCAACAACTGTCTCGCCGCCACATCCTCCAAAACCACCCTCCCCGTCTTTCTCGCCGTCAATAGTCGATGCCGGTTATTACTAATATTATGATGTTCCAAGATATCCGAAGCCCAATGTTCTACTAGGAAGACAAAATTCCCCTGCACAACCTTCTCGCCCAGCTTCTTGATCAGTAACGAGTAACAAACTCCCAATCCCGCCCGCAACCGATTCGACGAACTAGATCGGACATATTGCTGGCTAAGAATGGCGACAATCTCAGGAAGTACCAACGTCAACTTATCCATTCCCTTCCTCCCCGTCGGCGCCGGACTCGAAGGTCTCGAAGGAATATCATCATCCTCCGCTCCCGACCCCGCAGCCGTAACCTTCACCGTCGCCGTCCGTCTTAAACTCTTCGGCTTAGGCTTCTTCTTCTGTGCCACCGCCGTCTCCCCCACCCCATCCGAATAAACCAAAACCAACGCCTCCGTAAAACAGTCCGCCGCCGCCCTCCTCACCGGCGCCGAAGCCGAGTCCATACCTTTAAGAACCGCCGCCTCAAGTTTATCAAAATCCGTAGGGTTAAGGAACAGCGTTGTATGCCGAAGAAGTGCCGCCATACAGTCGCAAGCAGCAATCACCACCAAAGACCCCTTATCCGAAGCCGCATGAGACCGCGCCTGTTTCCAAATGTCCCGCGCAATCTGTTCCTCGACGTGGGTCTCCAAAATCGCAATCATTTTCCGCAGCGCATCGAAAATGGCCGCGCGAATACCTGCGTGCGATGACGTCGCCTTGAGTAGCTTCAACAATGCCGAAATAGCTGGCGGATGCAAATGGTACGCACTATCTCCAGCAGCGCCATACACATCCCCCAAGAAACTAACCGCCGCAAGCTTCTGTCGTCCCTCGACTTCATTCTTCGGCTTGCCACTGCCAATAATCCCCGTCAACTCATTAATCGTCTCGAAAAGCAGCTTGCGATCGCCCTTATCCAGAACATGCGCCAAGCTCCTCCCCACATTCCTCCTCACAACCCTCGTAGCCCCCGTGCTACTCGTCAAATTCAACACCTTGAAACTCTCCTTCTTGACATAGAATTGCTGCGCTGTGCAATCCTCCGGTTCCAAGGCCAGAACATGCTTACTGAACGATGTCGCAAAGTTCAACAGGTAGATATCCTTGTGTTCGACGGCGGGGTCGTTTAGTTTATTTAGGTCGAGTTCGGGGTTCGTCGTTTCGTACCGACTGGGCGGTGGGGGTGTCGGTGGCCGCGCGGGCTCTTCGCTTGTGTCGGGTGGTGAAGACATGTCGTATATATAGAATGGGTACTGTCTCGGCCCAGCAAGACAAGATTTCGTGATATTGTCGTGCTGCTTATGGTCCAACATATCGTGAGCTCCAAGCTCCAGCTGTCCTGGACTTGGCCCCACCATCGCACGTGCTGTATTACTAGGGTATAACCCTTGTATCTAATATCAAAAATTGAGTGGACTCTCATGAGATCTCACGATCATAGAGGGAAGGACAGATTCATCAATGATACCAATATCACGTTTGACACGGGCAGTCTATACCCCCTGCGGGTTCCCCCTCCCACGGCTCTCAAGCCGGACCTTCGGTACCACCCCGGTGACCTCCTCAGGCCACAACCGGTGGTCCAAAATCAAGCATGAAAAAGGCGCCGCCGACCGAAAAAAGCAAACAGAGCGAAACGCCATGGCCAAAACCATCGCCTTCACCGCCAAAACCTACGGGCCCGACCCCAACGGAAACACCCAACTAGCCGGTCTAATCCAGCAAGCCAAAAAGGGTGAGTTGAGTTCCCCCTCCAAGTAGATACATAAAGTAAACTAACAACCACCAGCTGGCATGACCAAGGTGTTCATCGAAACCGCTATTAACCGCGGCATGGGCAAATCTGCCGACGGAGCTACGCTGGAAAGTGTCCTGATTGAGGGGTTAACGCCGGGGAATGTCCCGTTGATAGTAGAGGTTGAAACGGACAGTAAAGGCCGGTCTCTGCAGGACCTCAAGCACGAACTAAAGAAACACGGTGGAAAATCCGGTTCCTCAAGCTTCTTCTTCGAGCACACCGGCAAACTAATTTTCCGGCGCCCCGAAAACGCCACCGAGGAACAACTCGAGTCCATCATCGAAGCCGCCATCGAACTTGACGCTCTCGACGCTGAAATCGGTCCACCGTTGGAAAACCCCCAGGACGTCAATGAAGCGGGGTTCGCAGGGCCAGGGGAGATTGTGATATGGACGGAAGTTGCAAATGTCATGAGTACAGCACGCGGAATGGTAGAGAAGGGGTTGGAACAGGTGAGTGTAGAGGTTATCTGGAAAGGCAAGCCGGATATGTCAGTGAGCGTTGAGAAAACACATATTGTCCGGGAAATAACGGAACTTCTCGAAGGACTCCGTAGCTTCGGCGAAGTCACCGGCATCTACGCCAACGGTGTCCCGGGCGCCGATATCCCCGCGGAAGAATGGGCAAAGGTGGAAGACCTCTTAGATTAACAAGTAATAATGTATACACCTATCTTACAACCCTCCCTATCCATGACAAATCAATTCCCCTCATTGGCCGCCTTTCTGAATGCCTCCCGCCCTTTCAACATGCGCTGTCTAGCCACGATCCGCTCATACTCGGCTTTAATGTCCTCTCTGCTGTGAGGAATCCGATGGGACTCCTCCGGCTTAGGCCAGAAGCCCTCGACTGCGAAGCGGTTGTCGAGGTTGGTGCCAAAGTAGTACATGATTCCGATAGGGAACATGACGTACATGCCGAACTATCATCCGTTAGCCAACCATTCCCGCCTCTTTTCATGAAAACCCACCTTAAAAATCTCAAGATTGAATCCACCCATTTTGAATATCGCTATATCCTTCAAAATCAAAAAGGTAAAACGTTCAATACGTTCCATAATCAGACTTTATTAATCACTCCATTGTTTTCGTATTAGGGTCCACCAAATCAGGCCACCAGGGTTCCTAAGGGTTCATTGCAATGACCTCCCGCCCACACCCGCGTAACCACCACCACCGAACCCACCCCGTCCCCGGCCCCTCCCTCTCCCCCTCCCCGCCGCAATCTCTCTCCCCAAAAACCGCCCTTCAGACCTAAGACTCTCGGTATACATAGGCAAGTCGCCATCCACGCCACTATCCCCGGTAATACTCCCGACGAACGAGCGCAAGTCCCCCAGACTTCTCGCCTGTTCCTCGACCTCAGCATTGCGAACAACCGGCATGACAAGTGGTCTCCCCTTGTAACTGCCCAGCGACGCGGTGAATGTAGATGTAGGTTTTGAGTATGACGGGTGTGTAGGCGGGAACGGGATGGCTACTGGATCGCGAAGCGAGGAGGATAACGGGGCGGTGGAGTCGCTTGGTTCTTGGTCAACCTGGATCGTCAAGTCTTGCGATTTCCGACGTACAGAGCTCGGTCTGATCTCCGCGCCAATATCGCCACCTCCTTCAAAAACAAACATTTCCCCGTCATCCGGCGCAATCACCAGTTCCCCATCCTCCTCCTCATCATCGTCACGATCTTCCTCATCATGGTCCTCCCCCTCACCATCCACATCCCCCTCCCGTCCATCTTCCTCCTTCCCCGGTAGAAAATGCATCTCCGCCTGCTCCGAGAACGTCACCGTCTTCCTCCGTCCCTGCGAAACTGGTCTATCCTCCTCCATGATATCGCAAAGTCAAACCCTAAACTTCCCACAAAAGATGTACCCCGAAGCCGTGTAATCTGTACAAAAGTATACAATCGATCCGAGCCGAAACCGAAGCAAACAAAAAAAAGTATATATGTGTGTATGGATGTAAATCCGCGTATGTATGCGCAAAGCACGAGTCAGACTGCATTCAGTATGCATCCAGAAAGAAGAGAAATCCCCTTCCTTGTCAGAGATAACACCCACCCACTGTACACCTAGTTAGTACCCACGTCACACAGTCCCTTCTTTCCATCATTATTTACCACCACCTTCCCTACCTTGTCATGTTTTCGCCATTTATTTCCTTTCGTTCCCGTTTCCTTTCTCCCGTCTCGCCGTATTCTCCTTGCCTATTGGTCTACTCTACTCTATCCATTAAAACACATTATGCACGTATATCACTCCAAATTCCCGGAACAAGAACTGCAATGTAACCCTCCATAACTCATGCCGTCTATCCTACATCTTCCGTATCCCTTGCTATCTTATCATCAATCTCGCCACCAAACTGAGTTTACCTCCACTCCTTCCCTCGACATATTCCGCTAAATAATATAGCCGCACTAGTTCCCCGCCTTTCTTGACCGCTATTCCTAGGCGCTGTTTCCGGCCCGTATTTACGGAACATACCCCATCAAACCCTAAATGCAAACACATTTCTTATCCCGCTAAATAAAATCGCTAAAAACAAACCATTTATTTTAAATATAATGTATCACCAACTATAGCTTCTGATAGTCTTCCATAAAGCTTCTCAGAGGCCGCTGGCATCTAAAAATGGGCGCCGTAGCAAGCCCACTCTTCCACTCCTTGACATCCGTAATATACTGACTTGTCTCCCCATAAGTCTCATCCGGCATGTCAAACTCCATCTTCTTGTCGTTTTGCTCAACGACCCTCTCACGACCAACTTTAACCACATCCCCAGCAAGATCCGCGATAATCGAACGTGAGACCTCCTTTGGAAGTCCCAATTTCTCTGCCATGTCGACTTGTATGGGAACTGAAGAGGCCCGGACGACGGATTCTACGACCGTCGCACGCACAGCCGCCTGCAGTTCGGGAAGAGAACCTTCAGGAAGGCGCTCCAAGGCCCTCTGAACTAACTTCTCAACAGCAGGTTCACCACGAGCAAACAGATTGACAACAAGCTTTCTGCGTGTTGTGGATTTATCCGAAATGCGTTCATCATAGAACGCCAGCATATCCTCTTTGGTCAACTTCTTGACCGCTTCCGCATCCTGTTGGGCTAAATTCAGAAAAAAAGGAGTTAGTAATATCCAATGAACAAGGCACAATATAACTCACCAGTGTCAAATCGGTAGGTGGACTGATGTAAATGGCTCTGAATCCGAGAAGCCTCGCTACTCAGATTCTCTGCCTTCTTCAACCTCGCCACAATAACACTCCGTTTGTGTGCCTCGAGCTCTGCCTCCGTCAAGCCCTCAATCATTCTGCGTCTCCCCTCCATGAAAGTTTGGATACGCGAGTGAAGATATTGAGGATACTTTTCACTTTGGATTAAAACTCGGAAAAACAACAAATTTCTCCAGCTACGGTATCCCGAGAATACCACGTATCCGAGTTGCTCCTTGGTGCGAAGTTGATCAAACGTCGGCTCCTGTAGCATCTGCTCGAAAAGAAGAGACTTGGCACGCGACGTTATATCAGTATTCGACCCGCAGTCGAACCAGTATTCAATGCAGTTGTTGATGTTGTCCGGATCTTCAAGCACTTCATTGTATACCAGGTTACTGCCTGGCGGGAATTGCATGCTACGGAGGGCCGGGAGCTCGGCAATGGGCAAAACCCCGCACTTGAGTGTGCTCTTGACAAGATCTGTCACCTTGAGGGCTTCAGATTTGTTCATGTTGCCAAGAACTAACACTTCGTACGCGGCCTGCGATAACAACAGATGGTGGAAAGCTTTGAGGTTTTCCAACTCGGCAGTCTCGAGATACTTCAAGACGGCTGGCACAGGGTACTCAATCTCGGAGTACAAACACTGCGTCTTATGCCCGATCAGCTGGTAGGCATTTTGTAGCCCCCAATTTCTGAATCTACGGGACAGCCGCTCCTTGATGATATCGAATCTCTTCTCTGAGAATTCGACATTGCGGATCTTCAACAGGACTTGCTCTAGAAGGACCGGCAACTTGTCGTTGTAGCCACTGAGGTCAATGGTAAAACCTGTGGGCTCTAAACCCACGTGATACGTCAAACCCGCTACTTCGGCGTCATATGCATGCTCCTCCAGGGCGTCGCTCACCATTTCTCTAAAAAGACGCATTTGGGCAGAGTTCTGGCAGGTAGCATTGGCAAGGGGTTGCCGGACATAGATCACCACTGTGGCCTTGGGGACACCAAATGTGTCGTCCTTCTTCCACCAGGTGCGCGATTGTTCGTCAAGGCGAACAAGCTTGGGAGCAATGGCAGGAACTGGTGCCTTCACCATGTCCACCGCGAGATTAGTCGGGATGAACTTGTTGGGCTCGGGCAGATGCAGTTCCGCTGGGCGTTGGCCCGAAGGGCTGTTCATCGCCTGCTCCAACTCCCGGATGAAATCTGCGTCCAGGTCATCGTATCGGTACTCAGTGTTGTACCACTTCTCGCGCGCATTCCAGTTACCCGGGAACTGCTGGTTGACAATCGTTAACCGCATGTTGTCGGGGCGTAAATAGCTGAGGACCTTCTTGATCAACTCAGGCTTCCAGTGCACGAGCTTGTAATGGCCACTGAGAATCATCTCGGGTGGAAACTTTTGCTGCATGACGGAGCTAGTACGACTTGTGAAGCCAGATTCGCTGGCCTTCTGGCGGAACTTGAAAGTCACCTCATTGAGAAGCTTCCGCTCGTCGAAGTAAAGCTTCGCTGGAGGATTTTCGTGCAGCAAGGCCACATATTGAAAGAAGGCCTTTACAACCTCTTTGTAATGTGTTAAACCCTAAATGGTGTTAGCCCCTGTTAAAATGTTGTATCATCCATAGTACTTACATCAGCTGTCAAACGAATCTCTGTCTCAAATGTTCCTGGGGATCCGGGGCACATGGATCCGTTAGCAGTACTAAGGGAATCCACCCACCCTTTACCCTTCAGGTAACTCAAGAGACTACCTGGGCCCTCATGACCAATCAGATAGCTCAAGTAAGACGCCGGCTTACTCTCCCAGAACGGTTCCTCGTCAAATGTGGGGAAGGTTATAGACAACTCCCGCTTGTCATGGACTGGCTTGGCGTATATAACCTTCCGGAGATCCTCTGGTCTGAATGGGGGCTCATCCGGCCAAGTATTGCGCGGAAGACCCTTATTGGGGACAGCAGAAAATGACTCCACTACCCACTTTTGGAGCACGTCAAGGGGCTCACGACCTAAGACTACGAGCTTCATGCGGTTGGCCGAGTAATGGGTATTGTAGAACTCAATGAACTTGTCACGAACGTTGATTCCCTGAGCTTCTGGGATCAGCTTCAACACCTCGAAATTTCCTGTACTAAAGTTGAAAAATGGGTGTGCTGGGTTGGACAAGCTCTTGTCTAGCTGATACAATCTCCATGTATCATTTTGCAGATTCTTCTTGTTTTCTGAATCGACAGCCTTGAGCTCTCTCTCAAGGGTCTCCTCCAGAAACAGCGGCTTCACGAAGAATTGCGCAAAGATGTCCAAGGCCTTTCGGAACGGTGAGGGGTTCTCATCTGTGGGTTCCGAATCATCGGCAGGCTTGGCAGAGATATCAAAGTAGTAATTGGTAGAAGTTGCAGCGGTATAAGCATTGGAACTCCCCGAATTAGCACTTAAATACTGAGAGTACATGTTTTCGGTGGGATACTTTTCAGTCCCCATGAACAGCAGCTACATGGTGTCAGTACATGTCATGGATGGTACAAACATGATGATTGCAAACTTACATGTTCGACGGCGTGAGCCATACCAGGCATGCTAGACTCATCGCTAAATGACCCAACGTTAACATCCAATGCCGCACTGGCCTTTTCGGTAGTGGGGTCATGGGCAATGAGAACGTCAAGCGAGTTGGCAAGACGAATCCAGCGGTATGTCCGGTTGTCGATATCAGGCTTCTCAATCTGTTCCGTAACAATGGTGACGCCATCGGTGGCAGCGGGAGCTGGCCGGTGTGGGAGGCTCTTGAGACTCATTTTCACGTGAGTTGTTGATGACAACAGAAGCCAAGGACAAAGGGCAAAACAGAAGAAAAAGACAATTCAAATGAACAAGCGGAAACGCTATTCAGCTGTATCAATTGACGGATGGAGCAAATAAACAAAGTGAGCGGGGTTGGCTTTGTCTGATGGCCAAGAGACAAGATGTGTCAAGGATAAGTTTGAGCTTGACCTAGCTTTGGTGTGGGGATCGAATGTTTGGCGACTTGGGCTGAAAGGAAGAGGGAAGACTGTCGAATGCTATTGAAAAAGGTTAGACCAACATTCTTCAAGGAAGGTATCAATTTTGCTAGGGTAGGTCCAACATAGCTAGCATGAAGTGGGGGTAATGACAGACAGCCTGCAAAGTTGTTATGTATGTACTGAGTTGAGTGTGGGGAAGGGAGACCATACGGGATTGACTGATGGGGTTGAAACACCCTGCTGGGCAAGCCTGTGTTACTTTCCGTGCGACAGGAGAAAGAGGTACAATACGGCAGGCAGGCGGGCCCGTGGACTTTTGGAGGGGCGGGAGAGGGAACAGAGATGGTGTAGGGGAGTATACAGCTGACGAACAGGTATGTACACATGTAGGAGGAAAGAACTTACGTACGACAAGCAACTTAATGGAGGGTGAAAAGTGAGAAGAGCAAAATAAACAAGATGATGAATATTGGAAGGTAAGAAATCTATCAAGGCAAGTACGTATGTTGCCTATATTGAATTGATGTTGACGTAGGTCAACCAACCAACCCCTTGCCGGATGCACAGAGTACCAGGGGTTTGAAAAAAAAAACGAGTCAAATGCGGGAGGGGCTTATGCAGCTCTGTGGTATTCCAATAACACACAGGACGGTCGTCTTTATATGGTCATTTTTTTCTTAATGTAAAAGCTACCATATAATTGGCGCCGATTTTCAGTCATCAAGGGTCCAGGCATGCCGAATGAACCATGCCCCTTTCTATGGTTCGGAAAGGTCACTTTTCTCACCCCTTCTTGACCTGCATACGGGTAGCAGATTTCCCGGCAACCGTTCCGTATCGTATTGCTTATGTACATATGTACACCAGTAACCGTCCCGGAGCAAGAAAATTTTTCAATACGGCCATGTCAGACTGATGCATGACTCCGGATGGTGGTACTGGATATGAGCTGGCGGTGAGTCTCTATGGGTCTTCCTTCACTAGAAAACGCCCCTTTCCTTTGTAATGGTTTAAAGCAACCCCATGTCGATAGAATGTGTCCTATTGAAGGAGGTTGCACTCTCTATTTTCACGCCTTTCTTAGTTGGGAAACTAGATTGACGACGGGTTGGTGCGGAAGTGTTTGTACAATGGGATGCCAAATTGGGTTCATGGAATTTGTTGGCTGTAACCACGAGGTGCAGGTCGGCCGACTAAGGTGGTAATCTAAAGTGTACCCCGAGTTTAGCGGTTGTGTAAGCCAGTCTTGTGATTACTACTAACAACACTACAGGTATCACAGAAAGTCTACAGTGCCGATACAAAAAGGTCCAAACCTCGGATGAGCATACTCCACCAAGATGTTTCAACATCGACCACAACCCACACCATCAAACGAAACAAAACTTTACATAGAAGCCCCTTGGAATATTCTCTCCCTCCCACGTCAGTGTCCAAGACCAGGCTGTAAGCGGCATAACAACCGTGCAAATCCAGCTCGGACTACATACGTACAAGGCTCTTGTCCCGAAAGTTTGCAGGCAAGGTCGTGGCGCCCACGGACAACCAGATGCAGGAGACGCCGGAGCTGCAGATTTGAGAGTATTTACGATGCGGAATGACGGGGGACGCAGTGTGATAAGGCCATGTATGGGTTGGGGCTGAGCCATATCAAAAATGATGATTATGCAGGAGATATAAGATTTGGACATGTACACATACATGTGTTCACCAACTCTTGATACATACATATATATATATGAATGTATGTCTGTACAATCTACATAGCTTCAGCACACCCCCACGGACATGTACATACATATCCAACGTGGGGGTCTTGACCTCAAAGGGTAACCCAGCTCGCAAAACCTTCAAGCCAAGGCCAGCCGGATTCCAAACTCGATCCCTTGTGTATTGCGGAAAATTTCTCACAGCTTTGTAAGAATCCCATCTCGACTTTTATCATCCTAGAGTCCGTCGATACGTATCCCCCGCACTCCTTTCCCAGGTCCGCCCTTGCGTCTTATCTCTAAACCGATGACATCACCATGGCGGCTCTGCTTTGAAGAAACATCTGACCGTTCGAGTATCGGGTCGGACCTAAACCCGGTGAAGAGTTTGTTCCGGATGTTGTTTCACCCCTTTCTTACTTTGTCTTTACAACATTCCATGATATCAATCCCACGCCTGTCAACCGCAGTGACCTTGGACGTTCTAGATTACCGGCTTCCTATCCTTTAACGGATGTCTATGCGGGGTCGTATCAAGGATGCACCTGGTGAGAAGATTTCTCATCCTTGTGTAAAGTGTTCCTTGACGGGCAGAAAGAGTTTTTTTTTTTCAGGTTCTTCCGGGTAATCTGTGGACAACCCGGATGGAATGGCGGGACACGGGCCTCGGCGATGTCCTTACACAATGTCTGGTTTTTTTTCTGGAATCCCGCAGCTGCGTGTATATAGGGTAACCTTGACTCGAGAGAGTGCTCGGAGGACGCATGACTTTATTCGGTCGATATACCTGACGAAGGAAGAATGTAACTCCGGGATATTGCTTGACAGACGGAGAGGCGAATATCGGGTCGGAGGGTGTCTCGGCTACGGGGTGAATATCCGGGGAGAGTTTTTCGTGCCGGAACACGGAGTATGGATGTTGATGGCGATTTGTTCTTAGCGTCGGCGGGTTTACTTTTTTTGAATGTGTAGCCGATGAGAATCGGACTTGGCGCACACAGACTGGTGGCTCAGACCGGATTTTACCGGATCAACTCCCGCGGATTTTCATGTATGGTCAGGCTATATGCACCTGTGTCCGTGCGATTTAGAGGAGTTGGATAAACGGCGTCGCCGCTATACATTATACATGTATGTTCAAAGATTGAGAACGATTTGACTTTCCTCCTTATTGCCCGGTGCATCAGAAGAAAGGATGGCTCCTCCTTATTGACACATCAAAAAAGACGAATGGGCAGATGTTGATATCCACAAATGCCATTGTTACGGGGTACAAGCTAGGTGGCCATGCATCTTCCCCGCGGTAGAAATCCGCATGCAGCTTTCAAGCGGGGCTTGGGCTCACAAAGGCAATATAGGATAAAGTCTCTCCACCTCAAAAGACGAAGGCCCGAGACTCAAGGTATAAAGGAAGACGGCAAGTCCGAATCTCACAACGGATTTTGTGTGGCCAGAGGTAAGGGCGTACTCCGGCGCCCCGAACGTCAATTTTTATTCACAGTAGCATTGACGGCACGGGGTAGGTTACATGGATGAATGCACATATGCACATGCATGCACGTCCTGAAGAGATTTTCACGGTACAGACAAGTGTATATGTGAAGGAAGTTGGACGTTTCGGCGTTTGAAGTTTGAGATTGACGCAGGATGGAATAAAGGACGGATATTGTTTCCAAGGAAGAATGTCCCGGTGGAGTATATTTCGAAAGACAATGTTGAAAAGGGTGTCGGAACTTGGGCACGGTTGAGGACATGTTGCTTGGGGTGGCTCGGTGGTTAAGTCCGTATTTCCATATTGGGAACTTACACAGAGACGGCCACGTGAAGTATCAGATGTAATGGTGTGTCAAGGTTGCTTACAAAAGACTGATGTAGATAAAGTGGCTTACATGGCTGTTCTGTGGGGGCTTTGGGAAACGACATACCAAGGAAATGGGCAAAAGTTCCGTCCATGCTTTGGGGTTTCCTGATGTGGTGATGAAGGTCATGCAAGTCGTACACATCTTCGGAAGATCTTGAGGAACTAGATCAATGCGGTACATCGCAACGTTACCACAGCTTTGAGGCCTCACATTAAGCATGAACTACACGGCCGTCGAATGAGTCTGATGGTAACACAAATTAAGCAGGAACTGAATCCATCCGCCCATCAATGTACTACGGACAACGGTGTTCAGTGTACCATGGTAAGTGGTAAGCAAAAAGACACAAGCAAAACAATCAACCATGATATACAACCGAATAGTGTATATTAGTCTATCATAACGAGTCATAACGTTTCCAACCAACCCTAAACCACCATTTTCAGTAAGGTTCACCTTCTCCCAGGCCCAGAGCCACTGGCCTTACCCTTCTCCTTAGGACATTCGGCCCGTCGATGTCCCTTCTCGCCGCATCCATGACACTCGATAGCGGCTCTCGCGGCACCAACATTCTTAGACACCCTATTCCCGTTCATCTGACCTGGTCTAACCTCCTTCTTAATCCGCTTATCGCGCAACTCTCTCGCCATGGGATCTCTCATGGCTTCCCGTTTCTCTGCGCGCTTCCGTTTAGCTTCGGCCATTTGGCGGGCTACGACAGGTGGGCGGTAGGCTTGCGAAATCTGTTTGGGGGATTCTTCGAAGATGTGTCGGCCTGATATGGTTTTTATCTTTTTGGGGCGTTTGGATTTGGGTTCCGGTGAGTGGTCGGGTTCAGGTTCAGACTGGGACTTGTTAGTTCTCTTTCGATGATTGTGTAAACCTGTGGTACATACCTCTTCATCTTCATCTTCCTCTTCCTCCTCCTTCTTAATCTCCTCGTCCCATTTACCAACTTTAACTCTCCCGGTCGCCAAATCATCATCATGTTCCCCGTCACTCTCATCCCCATCAACAACGCCATAACCCACATAAACAAAGCCTACACTTTTCTTCTCCTCCACCGCCCCCGGCAACACCCAATGCGTATCACTTGTCGTCGCAACATGTCTCTCCATAGCCGCCTGCTGTCTCTCTTCCATATCGCGCACCGCCTTTCTCACTGCATCCGCGTGCGCCGCATCATTAGGCGTGTCGCCCGCGGTTGAGGAAACGGACGGCGTCGATGGGCCCGAGGTGGTGAGAGCGGCGCGTTGCATGAATTTCATTGTGAGGACTTTGGCAGACATGCCGGCCGGGGTTGCCGGGGTTCCGGTGGTTGAGGGGGGCATGGCGAGTATGTTTTTTGTGGTGAATTGGAATGGTTGTGGTGCCAATTGGCGGGTATTTATTGTAAAGAAATTAATCTGGTACCGCAAAGATCATTGTAACTCGGTCGCGCATTCATCTTGTCGCATGAAAATGTCTTATCTTATCGCGCTGATTAATCAAATAACCCCAAATTACCCGAAAGCACAACCCCTGTCTCCAACGTCAAGACAACCAGCCAGGGAGCTTACAACACAATCGAAGCTACCCACCGGCCGACAACATCGCCAAAATGCCGCCTCTTCGGATCCCCACACGGGCTCTTCGTCCCAATCTACCCAAGGTCCTCAACCGCAGGGGCAACTCCACCACTGCGACGCCCGCAGTCCCCCAATCGACCACGCAACAAGCCCCCAACCGCGTCGCTACATGGACGACAAGTCAACAGCCGCGAGCCCGGGCGATGACGGGGCCTCGCTTTGAGCAGACGGATTTTGCCGCGCAGGTGGGTTTTTTTTTTGAGTAGGGGAGAGTACGGGAGAACTAACAAGAGTAGCCTGCCCCGCATTCTGCTATGCAACTTATCCATGAAGTCCCCGTGACCTGGGTCCATACGAAAACCGTCGTGTGCCAGGGCACACCGGGGTCATCGGGACATCCTAGGATTTTCATAAACACGGATAAACCGCAAGTTTGTGTCTGCGGATACTGCGGAACTCCCTTTGTAAGGATACCTCGACGTCTTATACGCTACATGTACATACATACTAACTTTCCCCCAGGCCAATGAACATCACCGTGCCCATATCGAGGCTCAGCCGGAACAGGCCTACCCTCTTGCGTAACTTCACGCTCGCCACATGCTGCTACAGAACCAGAACAGAATATCCCAGATAACAGACCGTGAGACAGCCACGGATATGTAGTACAAGTACAGAATTACCCTAACCCTATACCCCACTTGTTTATTCGATGACGTTTTTATGTGCTTGAAGAATAGTGTTGATGATGTCATGTTGAGTTATATACGACGTACACACATAGATACATACAAAATGTCTTGGATGCAAAAGCAGTTTTCTCTGGCCCCACGTGCTCGTGGGTCATACCTGATCACTGACGAAATCAACAAAGCGATCCCCGAGATCTCGAATTATAAAGTTGGTTTATTACATTTATTCATCCAGCACACGTCATGTGCCCTATCTTTGAACGAGAACTGGGATGAAGATGTCCGCGAGGATATGACGGAGGCCTTGGAACGAATTGCCCCGTACGAGGGACCCAAGGGGGAGGAACTATACAGACATAGTGCCGAGGGACGGGATGACATGCCTGTGAGTTTCAGAGGTATATATCTATTTACTCAGGACTAACAGGGACAAAACAGGGCCACATCAAAAGCTCCCTCATCGGCGCCAGCGTTTCCATCCCCATCACCAACGGAAAACTCGTAAGTCCCTCCTCCCCACACGCCCAACTACCCAACTAACCCATCCCACAGAACACCGGCACCTGGCAAGGAATCTACTACCTCGAATTCCGCACATACAAACACACCCGCAAGATCGTCGCCACCATCCAAGGCGAAAGATTCTAATCTTCTTTCTCAACGCCCAACGTCTTCTGAACACGGCCATCGTCGCCGATGAATTGCATTTCTAGACGCCCGAGAGATACAGGGAGACTTGCGAGACGGGAGCCGTATGTCTCTTTGTTTTCGTGGAGGTCTGTTAGGGGGATGGCGACGAGGGAGATGTTGGAGGGGACGTGGAGAGTTCCTTGGTTTAGTTAGATTGAGTGGTGGGTTGAGATGTAGATAGTTTACTTACTGTATTCGCCCAATTCAACAAGATATACATCACGAATCTCCTTGGGCACCATGATATGTCCCGGTAAATACGGATACATGACATGATCAAACCCCGTTCTCCACCACCGCGCCAAAAACTCCGTAACCACCCACTTATCCTCCGGCTTCTCCCCATCCACGCCATCACGCCCCCTCCCCTTCCTCTTCTCTCCCCCCAACAACCCCTTCAAAATCCTCTCCAACCCCTCTCTCCCCTCCTCACCCTTCTCTAACTCTCCGCCCGGAAGTCTCCAAACTCCATTTGCCCCACAAATTACAAAAACACACGCTACCCCGATATTATGGCCTAGACACACAGCTTCGACGTATCGGACCGTTCCTGACGCTTTGAAGTCTTTCTCTAGCTTTGTCAGGTATCTTCCTGGTTTCATGCTCTGGATCGGTTGGGAGGTCTTGGGCACGGGGGTGTAGTTTTGTAGAGGCCATATCGTGATGCGTCGGGGCGCTGATGTCGGAGTTGATGATGGGTCGCCTGTTGGATTGTCGTCTGGCATTTTGGATAGATAGCAAACTATGTGAATCTGCCATGAAAAGTCAACTCCAAGTTACGACAGGAATTTAAGAGTTTCTGACCCTGCCTACATATATTAAAGTAATTACTAAATTCGGTTATCCAAACGTACAAATGTCAGAATCACCAGTTACGGTAACTACATGGTGACGTAGTCTGTGCTACCTCGCCATCGACATACACATCTTCATCATCACAACTCTACTGCATAAAAGTATTGCACAAACATGCATCTTATTCATTCAAGCTCATAAATATACTAAGAAATAACCGCTCATCATCATGCTTATAAACAAAGCGACTCATTCATCCTCCCCTTAAGCCTTCCACTCACCAGACAACCACCGGTTGTAGAAATCCAGAGAGTTGGCAGGCTGGTCCATCGGCACCATGTGACCGGCCTGGTAGATCTGCATAAAGGTCAGGTTACCACTGTGCTTCACCTTTCCGTACTCCTCCTTGTCAAGAGTGAGCGGCTTGATCTCGGCGGCGTTGAAAGCCTTGTGACCGGGCCACTCCAGAGCGTTGGTCCACGCCTGGTTACCCAGCCAGTTGCAAATGTAATCAGCATCACCAGCGTAAATCAGAACGGGGATCTCCTCGAGAATGCTAGGCACGAGGCGGTGGAATGGCTTGAACCAATCACCGGCGAACAGGAAGTTCCGGTTAATGTCAAAGTTGCAGCTGTCGTACTTGTCCACCTCCACACCGAGGGCCTCCTTGACTGACTCCTGGTTCAGGTAGTCACTGATGTAGCCGAGGCCAGAGTAGCACAGGTTGCTGCTGTCCTCACACTTGCCACGGATGTCGTAGACATTCTGGCCAGTGCGCTGGTAAGGACCAATCAACGCGTTGTTGCAGTAGATTGAGGCAGGAACACAAGACCACGTCGACCCAGATTCGTAGCAAGAGTTAATCAAAGACTGGCAGCGGCCCAGGGCATTGTCCATGGCCTGGCACTGGTCGGGAGTCAAAACAGCGGGGTAACCACCGTCACCGCAAGCCATGGGGCGGTAGTGAGCGTATTGGGTGTAACCATCAGTAAGACCATTACCAATGAGAACAGACTTGAGGTTGATGTTACGGTTAGGGTGAGAAAGAATCTCCGACGCCATCGAAGGGATGTAGTGACCAGCATAAGACTCGCCAGCAATGTGGAAATCCTGCTTAGCGTACTCAGGGAACTGGTGGAAGAAAAGCGACAGCAGCGCATAGACATCCTTGCTAGCGGCAGCAGTGGTGGTGACATCACTGCCAGAGTACGAGTAACCAACGTTGACGGGCTGGTCAAGGAAAATTACTGAGGCGTTGTTGTTCCACGAAAAGGGGTTGTTGACGACCTTGAGCTTCTTATCGACCGAAGCAGGGCCAAGCTCGAGGAAAAGACCAGTCAGCGAGGAGCAACCAGGACCACCGTTGAGCCAAAGGACAACGGGGTCCTTCTTGGGGTCACCGCGAGACTCAAAGAACCCTGTTTAGAGTAGTAGTTAGTATCAGACCATATATCCCGCAGTCCCTTATCTCCGGGCACTTACAGTAAAAGAGGTGCTTGTCATTCTCGTTATCATCCAAATAACCACTGAACTGCTTAACCGAGTCGACGCCAAGCTTCTTGGGGTCAACCTTCTTAGCTCTCAGCGAGTAAGAAGCAAAGTCCTCGGCGCTAACAGCGCCCTCAGCGCCAGCCATGGTGATAACGTTCTTAACATCCGCCCCCTTAACAACATGGTCCCAAGCCGAGTCTGGCTTCCGGTTAATCTTCTTGTTGGCCGCCTGGACCTTGGCCTCCTGCGCAGCCTTAAAAGCTTGAACAGCCTCTGGTGCCAGCATCTCCATCTCCTCCCACAGAGCCTTGGCCTCCGAACCGACCTGGGCGATGCCGTTCTGGAGCGACTCCCAGACGCCGGGGGCAGCAACAGGCTTGCCGGCGGGACGAGTCTCCGACGAAGACGAAGCACCGTTCATGACGATCTGCTCCGAGGCAAACGCGACGCTAGCAGCGCCGATAAGGGAAGAAACCTTCATGTCGAGAAAAAAGTATCTAGATGGTATAAAAACAAGGTGATTTAAAAACGACAGACAAAGCTCGTCGAAGAAAGAATAACTAAAACAAAAAAGTCCGTCGTCACAGAAAACGAACTATACACAGACAGAAGAAAGAGAAAAAGAGAAAGGAACAATCCAGAGATCAAGGCGCAAGCTTAAGAAAAAGGACCGCCACTTGACCAACCTACCGGAGGGATCACAATACAGTGGCAACCCAAGCACAACAAGGAAGCCTCGCCCTCGCTCGCCAAAGACACTGCAGGTCGGTGCGAGGAAACCGCGCAAACAGCGCAACTGCAGAGCTGGCTGGCTGGCTGCATGACTACTTGGCCGCCCTGTTTTGGATGCGGGAAAAGGGAGGTGAAGGCGCTAGTTACATACGAGCGTTGTTATCTACAGGAATGTCACTACTGCTGCCTGTTACTGATGGCATCTATTGTAGTCATATATCTAGACGGACCTCCGATCATTGTATACTTTTAGGTAGCTAAGCTTCTACCCTCTATGACGCTATCGCAGTCGCAAACAAACGCGCCCATTAAGGTACAAAAGTGGGGTCATTATTAATTAACACCCACTCCCCACCTACTAAATCCCCATCACTTGTTAACCTTCCCTTTCTGTACAATTCAACCACCTCCGTCATCACAGACCCAACCACCCGTTCTACAAACCAAAGAAACGTGAGCCCCTTCTATCTCCGATCAATCCAACCTTTTCAGATTCAACTTCCGCCGTCCCCCGCCCCCCACATTCACCCGTCCGCCAGGTACCCTGATGTCCAACAAATCAAAGTCCAGAACACCCCGCCCCCCATCCTTTTCCCCTGTTTCCGTCCTTCACTCGTTCCCAGACTTTTGCCCCATGCACATTACCATATTAACCCTATGATATCACATGGAACCCGAAGCAGCCATTACCAGAAAGCACAACTTTTATTCATTATTCTGACAAACCACCACATAACAATAAAGCCATAACCATAACCAAACCAACGCCAATCATCAAATCATCCCAGATCACATTAAAACTCACGCTTCCATCTTTGTTTACCGTTCGAACAGAGAGGGAGCTGCCGAGTCAGACATCTCGTTATCCGTATCTCCTTCAGCGTCGATAGTCTCAAGACCAGCCCCAGCACCATACGTAGTAGCAGCTCCAACGGTGGTCAGGTTATCAAAACCCCAACCAGTTTCCATGGCGCTCTGAATAGTAGTAGAAGAGCTGGCCTGGACATCATCTTCAATGCTGGTGTGGACAGAGCTAGCATCGTCTTCATCCGAAGACGTCGTAATCTTACGACGACGGGGAACTCGCGCTTCGGGACTAGACTCAACACTTCCAACCTTATAACCATCCGACTCTTGGTCTTGGCTGTCATCACTGTCGCTGCCTTCGAGTTGCTTGTTGATAGCAGCAAACTTGGGTCCACCGAGAGCGACTCCCTTGGGAGTGCGTCTACGGTAGAACAGAAGATAGGCGGCAGAAGATGAACTGCCAGCTGGGTCTTTAATCCGGGAGACAGAAGAATCGTTAAAGTTATACCAGCACCCGTCGATAAAGTTCTTCGCCGTGGCAGTGTAATGACCACCACCCAGTCCACCATAATGCTCATCAATGGCAATGAGATCGTAAATCTCCTGCTTGCCAGACTCCTTGTGCAATACGTGCTTCTCGAGATCAAGACCCTCAATGGGGAAGTCCACCTTATGATCCAACTTGTCTCTGCGCCAACCAGATGAACTGAAGCGCTTCAGATGACAGATCAGAATATCAGGAGTCTTCCAAACATCAACCTTTTTGCTGGCGCGGCGGTGCTCCTTGCAACGGGGGCAGTACCACATGTCCTGCTCCGAAAGAATCTCCGCCTTCTCAAACTCCTCTAAACACTCATAGAGCGTAATGCTCTTTGACTTGCGTGAAGCCCGCAGCTGTCGCTTCTTTTGCAACACCACATCGATCATAGTCGGCGGCTGTTTGAAGGTGCGCGCGCCCTGAGTGTGGGGGTTGGACTTACCCGTCTGTCCAAAGACCATGTCCCAGTAGTTAACCTTCCAGTCGATCACGATGCCTTCTTGAAGACGAATCAAAGGGCCATCATCCACTGCAGGGGCAGGAGTAGTGTCCTGGCAGGGTGCGGCTTCCTTTTTGTCCTTCTTGCCAGCCTTAACCTTCCGGCCCCGGACCTTGCCCCGCTTGCCGGCACGGCGTACGGCCTTTTCGCGACCCTTGAGTTTGCTCAAAGCCTTCTAAAAATTGGTTAGAAACAAATGAATACAAATATATGTGTGACATGAACTTACAGCGTGATCTTCCTCTTCGCGACGAGCAGCGGCCTCGAAATCCTCGGTAGCTTCATCATCGCTACCACCCTCAGTGGCACTCTCACTACCTGCAGCATCACTGTGCTCGGGTTCGGGAGTCTCCTCTTGAGGGAGGCGATCCAGTATACGATGGAACTTCTGTGACTCATCAATAATGCGCCACCCGTTGGAAATCGGACCAGATGTCTCCTTAAAGTAGCACATCTCGAAGAGGTTCAATAGAATGGGGTCTAAAGGCTTCTTGGGGTCCACCCACTTAGGGCGAGTGGTGTTGAACTCGCGTAACTTGAAGGGATATTCAGTAGACTGGGCATCAGACTGGCCCTGTTCAGCAGCCAGAGACGCCGGAGTCTCGGCCTTCTTGCCTTCAGAAACCGACTTGTCCCCGGCCAACTTGCTGTCGACAGAAATGGCAACAAGGTCCTCTTCACCCTCAACCGATTCAGCAAGCACCTTACCGCTATCTTCTGAGGGTTCTGAGTCAATCGGCTCCAAGTCCTCATGCAGGACAGTCCAGGTCGAGAACGAAGCCACCTTTTCGAGGATCTTGCGGTGAATGGCCTCAGCATCGTAGCTCTCCTCCCGAGTCAAGGTGATGAAATGGGGAGGAGAAACCTCCTCGTCGGTGCGGAAACGCCCAGTACCGAGGTCAATCCGATGAAAGACAGGAACCAACATACGGTCGTACTTCTCATCGTCGAATGACTCAGTAGGAATAGGCCCAATATCCAGCATAGACCGGCCACCGTATTTCGACTGGTGGCCAGACTGGGGAACAAGGTTTGTGGGCACCATCTCAAGCTCATGTGCTACCGGGTCATCGCCAGTCTGGATCTCATTGACCTCTTCATCATCAGAGTAGTAGCGGAAGAATTTCCCCCGATACTCCTCTGCCATGAACAGACGTTCAGTTGGAACACCAGTACGCCCAGAAATAAACTCCTTGAGCGCACCTACAGTGCTGTGAGAAGGAAGTTCAATGTCCAGCTTAACAGGCTGGTCACAAAGAGGATAAAACTTGATCGAGCGGCACCAGGCAGTATCGACAGGCAGAGGCAACGTCAAGTTCATAAACGGATCAAACGTGATGCTGACTTTCTTACAAACGGGGCAGTTGAGCGTACTCTTGTACAACCCCGTGAAAAGGTCAGCAATGACTGAGTCGTCACGTTTCCGAGTGATGTCCCAGACTTCATCGGCCATCTTAGCAATAGCCGCTGGGTCACCGACCATCTCATCAGTTGAGTCAGGCTTCTCAATGTAAGGCTTCTTCTTGACTCTGCTGAGATCCTCCTGCAAAGCATCAAGAAGAAAACCTAAGAACTCCTGAGAGTCGTGCTGTGAGTAGCCCGCAAATGATGGCCGGCAGTGGCCAACCATGTTCTTGAAGGCACTGGGACGGGCAGCGTCGTTCGTACCAAAGTACATCGTCTTTAGTAGTTCACCGTACGCATTTGCCATACGTCCGTGGTACGCTAACGGGTTGTCGTAGTTGATCTCATCATTGTAAGCATCACTGATGAAATACTTTGACAATTCCTCTACACTGCGAACGCACTGTAAAGCCGAGTTCATGTAGCACGTGTTTCCCAGGTTATTCAAACCGACAGCACCACGATGCTTCTTCTTGGCAATGTTCTGAGTACGGTTACGCGCACTTAACCGAGCAGAAGAGCGATTCTTGGAGACGCTCTCATCCGTCTTAGGGGTGGTGTTGGTAATACGCAGCGTCCGGGGCTTAGTGTTAGCCACTCGAGACGCAACACCAGAAACAAAGACATCACCATCAACCATCTCCTCAACGGCATACACCTCGTAGCCGGTGACACTATTCAAGGCCAGACTAGATTTGCCGTTGTACTTGCCGCTAGTAGTCAAGTCCTTACCAATGACAGCAGGCTGGCTTTGCTTGTAGATAGTGGGGAGAACAAGAAGCGTAGGCCACATAGCGAACTTGAACTGAGTGTCTGACAAGTCATCGGGGTTGAGAATAGGCGAGAGAGGGGGGGTGAGGGAGTTGTCCGCTGGTGTCGACGCCCCGCTTTCGGTTGGCTTAGGAGCAGAAAACTGCTTGGGCTTCTGAATATGCGAGAACTTGATCTTGCGCTCCATGGGGATTTTGAGTGCCTTCTTGACATCGGCTAGCAGGTCCTGGTAACGATATGACTCGCTCCGGACCATGATCAACGGCCGGTCCTGGACCGACTGTTCTGGGCGAATACTGCATATTGGTGACCAGACACGGTGAATCTGAAGAATAGCGGGGAAGATCTCGTAATCGATTGAGTCAGCCAGGCCTGAACCATTGGTATCCACGACGTAACGGATGATGGGATACTGATCCTCCTTCATACCGCACCAATCATAGATGCACTTCCATGCATCTTCCGGTACCAGCTCGTAGTGATCAAGGGTGTAACCCAGCTTGATAGTAGTGAAGTACTCATTGTTTCCAAGTTCCAACACATCACCAATGATATCTGAGTTATCCACAGGTCCAGGATGTGGGATCTGACCTGTGTTCTTGACGTCACCATAAGCCAAGGCCTTTTCAACCCATGACCGGGAAATCAAGTAGATGGGATCGCCAACTTTGAGGGGTGTATCTCTAGAGGCGTCAATCAGAGTTACAATAGTCTTAACGAGCTCTTGAGGAGACGGTGTAGAGTCTAGGTAAAAAGGAAAAGTTCAATGTTAGTTTATCATGTTTATGAAATGCTGAGTAACAGATTGGTGTGGTATTAATAGCAGGTTACAGTAGTGCATATTTTGGTACAGTGGTCTGGAAGGGAGTTTAATTGCGCGTGGTAGGTATGACGTACTGTTGGTGGTCTCACTTTCTGGGTCCAAGCTCATCTCGCGAGACAGTTCAACCGATTCTTTGGGAACAGCAACAGCACTATCTTGTTGCCTTTGCTGCTGTTTCTCCTTGGTCTCTTGGGCCGCAGCCATTTCGATATCGGTGTTGTCGGGATCCATGCTGGAGGCTCTGCGTTTCAGTGGTGAAGAGGCTCTAGTGGAAGCTTCACCATCAACTGTCATGAGGGCGTCCAAAGGTGGTCTAGACAAAGGTATGGCGGCAGCGGGCAGCAATGACGATGTGTTATGTACAGACGTGTCGAGATCGGCGACGGACTCTTGGTCAGGCGACGAGGGTTGCGAAGACGGATAATTAGGACCAAAAGAAGACTTAGCTCCCAGCGTCGAAGCGGCCAAGGCACTGGTGGCAGAATCGGGTTTGCGTACTGGGGAAGGCGAGTGGGCCTTTGACGAGAAAACGGGATCTGATTCGTCGAGAAGACCGGGGGTTGCTGGCAAAGCAGAGAACGATGACCCGGCGACGGAGCCGCGGGCGGCAACACCGGAGGGGAGCGAATCGGTAGGACTTGGCGACGTGTTGCGCGAGGGGCTGGCCGATCCGGGGTCGATGCTCGAGCGGCCAGAGTCTGGCGAGTGGGTTCTTCTTTTCTTCTTTGGGAACGCCGTTTTGCCGGGTGAGCTGCTGGAGACTCGCAGCTCTAGAGGGGAGAAGAAAAGGGAAGAGAGAGGGCTAACGAAGGACGAGGAGATTGCGGAGGACTCAAAAAAGCAGAACAGCCGATGATTTTTCTGGTTCCGATTGTGAGAGAAGAGACCAGCGGCGGGCGGTCGAGGGGGAAAATGGCCCGAGTGTAACTTGAAGGAAAAAGGAAGCAAAAAAAAGAAGAAAAAAAAAGCAGAAAAAATTGACCAAGTCTGGAGACAGGCTTGGAGGAGCAAGTTAGTCAAAAGAAGGATGGATGGGATGGATTGAAGCGAAGCCAACGGACTTGATAGGACAGCTAAGTGGACTTCAAAAGTAAACTTCTAGTCAGAATTCTACCAGCGGGGAATGATGAAAGCGACAAGTAAAAGTCTCGAAACCCAACCACAGCAAGCAAGCGAACAAAAGTGGTCGGTCGAGGGTGACCAGTTCAGCAAAGCGTGGAAAAGGATGCAAAGGGCCTGTAATCCGGAGTCGTAGGCAGTATATTGATGATGCAAGCAGCCAGATGAAAGAACGCACACAAAAGACGAGGAGGTCTCAAGTCGGCGGTGCTAACAAGCCACGAAGAATCAATCGCAGTTCAAAAACCAATGATACCTTGATCAAAACAGAGATGAACCAGATTGTGGATTGATTGATGATGGAATGGGCGAATCAAGCTCCACGGTGGAGTCTTGCGTTTTTCAAAGTGCAAGGTTGGCCGCCAGTGTGGGGAGAAGTAAGGAGGGAGGTACAATTCATGTATGAACGTCAACGTGGAAAAAAAGAGCCACAGTAAGGGAAGGAGGAAGATATAGGGAAAGAACTACACGGCTAAAGTGACCAGAGGGGTAGGAACAGAGTTTGATGACGATAGTTTGGGTATACATTCGAATTATGCGGTTAATGTTGATAGCAATTACATGTATAGCGTAGACGCAAAAACCAGCCGAATTAGGGAATCTTGATTATGTTAGACGATAACAGACCTGGGCTGTAGCATGTCTTATAGACTTCTAGTGTATACGCCAATACGACGACCCGTCTTCTTCTTCATCTTTGTCTAAATAAGACGGTCTCAGGACATTCCACATTATTCCCTCCTTCGCTTTAAACATCCACTACACTCCACCCTGAAAAATCTCAGTTTGCCAGCATTGTGGATCCGTCCTTATATCCACACTAGATTCATTCAACTTATACACACCACTAATAACTTCAGAAAGGCTTCCTTCGGTTTTGCCTGTTGTAGCCGTATGTAAATAGACAACACATAGATATAGTCACGTGAGAGTCCGTACGGAGGACGGGGCGTATGTACACATACATACAAAAGAAACAAAACCGCTCAAATCACAGTAGCGTCCAGGGCATGTAGACGTTCATATAAACGGATAGCTTGAAAACTTGAACAAGCAATGCGGGGAGTTAGTGGCGCATACGCATTTTCACCGCAAACGCGCTGATATAGGGTTAAGGCTGACACCCGGACATGCAAACCAACCAATCACGTGTATCCCGTTCATCAAGACGGTGAAGACCCTAGTATAAAAAGGACAAGCAGAGGACAAATCACATGACACGTTTTCGTAAGGTAGAACCACCTATATTCAGACAAGATCCAGACTCAACTCATAAGAGTCAAAATGTACATACAAAAACAAAACAACGCTGGAGTCCTCGTATACCGACCAGACATCCAACACTAAAGCAAAGAGACCCAGAACCAACAAGAAAGAAACAAACAGCCAATAACAAACTGGCCCCTGACTGAATCATAGACATTGGCAGACAAAATCACCTCCGTCTAATCGGCCCCGTGAACTCAGACACGAGATCCAGTCCACAAAGGTACGAAACAAAGACAACAAAAAAGTAAACCGCCGATTTTGATATCCCCAAGAGAATACAAAAGGAAAAAGGAATACAGATAAATCACAAGGGCCGTCCCAGCCTTCCCAATGACAAAAGAATCGTTCAACAAAGGAAACCAAGTCATGAGCCAGCGCTCCCTTCAGAATGACACAACAATTTAGTGTGCCATACCAAGCAATGTGATGAACAAGTCAACACGTCCGAGCCGCCGGCCTCGTGAACAAGACAAATGAAAAGAAGCAAATGGTGTCTTCGCAGACAAGTCGTATACCAACAAAAACAAAAACGGAACAGAAATATAAAACAGAGTGACCGCCCATGAAAAGAAAAGAAACAAGAAACAAAAGAGAAAAATAGGGACAAGTGGTATAACAGGGCCGGACAAAGTCTCGGCAACTCCGCGTCCCCAAAGGACAACAGATCAAACACCTTTTTCCAACATGGCACACCGAATGGACTGGACTGGAACCAAGCATACAATCGCCATCATCCACATACAACGCTCTGTAGCACCACCGCAACAGCTAGCAAAACGAGATACCCTTCGACCAAGAGGTAAAAGTGGTATCCCGTCCCAAACCATCATGATGGAGACTGACTGTCTCCCATGGGCATTGGTACTGATGGTGGAGAGCGATGGCGTTTGAACAGATTGAATGTGTTAAGGCGGAAGCGACTTGGTCTCTTGGTGATGGTCTTACCCTCAGCACGACCAATACTGTTTCCGCGAGATGCTGGTTGATGTTCGTCTGGTGATTGTGAATAGCTAGCCAAGTTTGTCGGCGTTGGCGTCGCCGTGTCCTCGGGATAAACTATCCGGACAGGAACATCAGGTACCGGTGTCTCCTCTTGGATATCAGATTGGCTATTGATGCTCGTACCACGCGTGCTAGGCGAGAGAGGCAACTTGCCCGTAGCACTGTTGGCCTGTGACGCCCAGTCGCTGGAGGACGGCAGAGAGTTACTTCCTTCAGTCGTTTCACTATGACGCTGAGTGCTTGGGTTGATAAGGCCGGAACTGTGACACTCTTCGGTTTGAGAGCCAAATGGATCACTAGCAGCAAAATCGGCAACGCTCATGAAGCTGATTTCGCGATCATCAGGCGGCTGTGAACTGGTAGTACTCATGCCACGTTGACGAGGAGAGATAGGTGACGGACTGATAGGAGCCGGGGAAATGATGAGATGGTGATGTCTTGAAGCACTTATGCGTCCGCAAGTTCGGGGGCGCAGTTCCATATCTCGCCCAGCCGAACTGGGTGGTCCAGTGGCGCTGCCGTCAAAGTCCATGCACGATACTGCATCCGCTTCTGGAGCTTCTTCATGCTCGGTATCAGCGACAGGGGGTGACATGTCTTCTGGAACAGCCGAAGCCTGTGCTGAAACAATCTGGCTGAAATCCTCAAACAGAACCTTGTTTTTCGCAAGCTGATCAACAGTGAACTGCATTTGAGGCATGATGGCAGCAACTTGGTTGAACAAGGGAATAGCAAACAGGTTCATGAAGCCAAGTTGACCATGGCACAATGATTGCATGTCGTTTTTCGGTGGCGCCATCAAAGATGTCGGAATACGGAGATCCTGTTCCATGACGGCTTGGCGCGCAAATTCCTTGGAGAGGATGTGCATCCACTGAACAGCGGTGGAATATTCGCGAGCGACGTTGCAAATGTCAGCACACTTGATGATCAAAGAACACGCTAAAGCCTTGTTATCTTGAATCATTTTGGGCGTCCAGTCGGCAGTGCTGCGGTTTTCGGCGAGAAGAGCAGTCACATCAGCCAGTTTCTTCATGTAGTCGTTGTGAAGTCCCATATCAGTAGCCAGTATGGAGCTAATCATGAGTTTACGCATAGCCACATCCTCAAATGCGGAATACCAATATCTGCGGAGAATCTGAGAGTAGGCGGCGCAATGGAAAGACTCCAGAACAGACTTGTCGTTGTAAAGCTGCGCAAGAGGAGAGTTCAAGGTAACCAAGAAACCATTGTTAACACCAGGGTGGCCTACATCATGACCAATAGCTGTGATGAGTAGGGTGATGGCTTCAAAAGGCTCAATCAGAGCAGTGAATGGGCTCTTGCGAGGAGTAAGAGTCTTGGCGCCAACAGAGTACGCAGGCAAACAACCCTGGACAACCAAGAAACTGAAGGTAGCTTGCAGGACATCCACGACGTGGCGCCAGTTGTGGTACGGTACAAAGTTATTGTAAGCAGCACGGCAGGCGACCAAATAGTTTATCAACTGGTCAGAACCTATGCGCCACTTTTCCATACCAGGCATCTCCAAGGCATGTGTGAACATCAGCAGACCTGCGTACAACAACTCGTCATCAGAGAAAGAGTGAGCAGAGAAGTTCCACTGTCCGATTGCCTTGGCAACAACATCTCGTCTATCAGAAGGTACTGAGATCTTTGCCTGAGTGATGGCCTCCTCATTTCCGTCACGACAGATGCCCTTCATAAGGCCAGCAACCATTGCCTCACGGAGATATGAGTATGGCTTTTCTTCATTGACTCCAACCCATGAACGCTTGCGACCACGGCGCATTTCCATAACTGCGCGATGTTCGCGAAGAGCGTCCCGGTGGGCGCGATAGGCGTGAACTTCCAAACTGGTAACACTCTTTTGGTCAACCGGACCAACAATTACATCTGTTGCGCCAAGATCCAAAGAGCGTTGCAGCAGGCGCTTGTCGACCCACTCTGAAGTGTTAATCGGCTGTGACGGGAATTCGAGATGCGAAGATGTGAATGGTGACATGGAGCCGTTGGGATAGCTAATAACTGGAATGGCGACTACTAATTTGGCGATACTGCGCAGGTGGGCTTCGGTCATGATGCGCTGGAGGAGCTTAAGGCCGTAGACTTCCTCATCGGGTGTCTGGATGCTGACTTCGCGCGTGTCACCTGGAGATGCAGGGCGATTCGGCCGGGCTTCGGGGATCGGCTCATCGTAGGGCGTGTCGATCAGGACAATGAATGGAGTCAGGTGGTCGTAGTTGCTATCAAATAGACTGGTGAGAGTGGCGATACAAGAAGCGCCAGTAGAGCATGCGTGAACTGTATGAAATATGTTAGTGGGTGGCGACGTTTTGGTAACCAGTCAATGCGCCGTAGACTGGCCAATCACATGAAAGTTTAAACCTACCATTGGTGTACTCAAGTATTGGTAGCAGTGACTCGATAATTACAGGCGACTCTTGCACAAGATTTTGATGTGCCGACACAGCGGCCGTGGAGCGTGGAATAAGCCTCTGCACCTTTACATCCTTGTGGATGTAAATAACGTGTGATAATGAAGAATCCATGGCTGTCGATGGTTTGGGGGTTTGCGTGGCCATTTTCAATAGGAGCACGTGAGCGCAGCCGAAAACTGGTCCGAAGTTTGACCGGCTGCTAAAGAGAGTCGGGTTGGGCGGCGGACCAAGAGATCACGTAGGTTGTGGTCAACCGCACCTGATTCTATGAAACCAAGAAACCAAGACGCTGGTTTTGGAGAAGCGATTGGTAGTAAACTCGGTCGAAAATAGGCGGCGTGAGTTTATGTGAAAAAAAGTTGCAAGAGAAAAAGGAAAAAGTGTGAGGTGGGAAACCAGACGATAAAGAATAAGTCGAGGCGTGCTTGTTTTCTCCGATATTCAGAAAGATAGTTTAAACGGCACCAAAAATGCGAAAAGTCGACTGCGATTGGCGGCACAACGACATTCAGTCTAGACAATCTGGAACAGAATTTCTAAGTGGAAGTCCCCGACGTGCTAAATCTAGTGCTGTAAACGTGCCAATTTGAGAATAGCGCGAGACTAATTGGCGCCGGCGTGCAGTTCGTAGGCACAGAGTGGAGGAATAAGCACTTATATGGGGATCGCGTTGACCGATGTATGGAGATTGTGATTGAAAAAAGAAAAGGAAGAATTGGCGAAAAAGAAGGTGCGAAACATAGGTGTAGAAACGGTAGAAAAATGAAAAGAAGAGGGGCTGCAGAAAGGCGAAATTGTTAATATAGGTCAGTCGAGGATATCGATGCGATATATGAGTTCAAGGGAGAGAAAGAGAAATAAACTAAAGTATGAGTGAGAATGAGAGGGCAAGAGAGAACTAGGGAAAGAAAACGAAAAAGAGTGAGAGAGACAAGTAAAAGATCAAGCACAAGACATTAAAGACAGAAAGAAAGCTAAAGTGCGAGACTGGCTAGCTAGAGATTGCCACACAGAAATCAAGAATGACTCTAAAACTCGAAATTGCAACACATGAGAAGGACAATGTTCTGCTTCTTCTTTTTTTGTCTGCGTATGCGTATTCTTGTTGTGTCGAGTCTACACAATAAATGAGATGCCGCTGCTTGGCTGCAGTGTCATGCATATGTGCGTACTTTGCAGTATTTAATAGTGGTCGTCAGACCAAGAAGCGTGCGCGCATAGCGAACGAATAACCCAGTAAGACGCAGCAAGAAGCGACTAAGAACCCAGCAAAAAGAACATGAAGCGACCAAGAAGCGACAGGGCGAAATCGATGAGAAGCAGACCAAGACCATCCAGCGGCATGGGTCCGTTTTAGCGGAAAAGGGAAGCGAGGCGTGGATGCGTGCAATAGAAGTCTCTCTCTCTCGGTCTAGATAGATTCCCAAAAAGAATTGCTTGCGTCTTGCATCTAGCATGCGACGTGATGCGATGCGATGCAGTGCTTGCAGAGCACACATATTCCGTCTGTACCGGCCATCTAGACCTACACGATTCAGTGCAGCTGCTGCAACTTGCTGCAGTGATTAACCTTTAACTAGGCAGGCTTGGCCTAGCCAGAGTCTGTGGAAGGTCTGTACTGTGGTTGATGGCTCGCACGACACTTGGCGGGCGGGTTCCTGAGGATCAGGGTGAAGGAGAAGAAGTCTTGCGGGACGAGTAGGATGTGATCGGTAACGAGATTTGGCTGGTGTTGTGTATGTATGTGCGTACATGTGTATGTGTATGTGTAGTCTGTTATGTACACCTGTATGTACAAGCAACCATTGTGCAGATTTCTGGAAGAATGCACTCACTTGTGCAAGGCAGCCGCTTCCAATGAGACGGCACAGGTGTGGCTTCGCAGCGGCAAGCAACAGCAGTTCGGTAATTGGCCAGAAACGAACCAACATGTAAGTTGTTTTTTTACGTAGTATCCAGTACTTGATGGATTCTTCACAGAAAAGACGAGAACACACCGTGGCCGGGCCAAAAAGATGCCGAGCAACAACGTGACACATTCAACATGGACATGGCAAAAACAGCCACACAGCATATCAGCCAGACCGATGGTTTGGTTATGATCACCGTTCCGAGGGAGACGGGCAAAAGTATTTGGAAGTGAACGGCAGGGGAATAAGAGACGACAGAAAATCACTTACATCAATTCGGGCTTTGCTAATCGGCGAAGAACGGTCTGTTTCACGAGTCTTCTCGGTGGTGATGTACGATAAAGCAATCCAACTGCCGATATGTTCCAAAGGGCAGTCGGGATATCGGTAGCAATAAGTCCACGGGGAATGGATCCAGCAATCAATCAAGCATAAAAGTCTCGAGGGAGAAAATGGGCGAATTTGGAATGCGGGTGTGGCGAAGAAAGTATTTAAAATTTAGACGGCAATGTGTGAAAATGCGGACGATAGTAAGAGTGTACAAGAAAAGGCGGAAGGTACAAAACAGTATACGGCGAAGAAGGCACAATCGTGAGCAGATGTTGATTCAGTAGCTACGTCGGTGTGAACTATAATGCAGTGTTCGAAGTGGCAAGCAGAAAGGTTGGTGACAAGATAGAGAAAATGGACAGTGTTGTTGGTTTATGAACGTGGTTGTTGGTGATGACAGTGGCGAGTAGTTGACGAGTGTGGAGATAGTGACAACCGGCAGATCGGTATTCGAGAGACAGAAATGTGTGAAAACAAAAGGCAGAAATAGAGGCAAAAATGGAAAAAAAGAAGTCACAGAGAAGAATAAATGGAATATAAAAGGTAACTCCTCTTTGCGCCCAGAAACAAAAAAAGAACTTGAGGAAAAGAAGAAGTGGTTCCAAGTCCGGGCAGCAAATGGAAGAAATGCAAGAAGGGCAACAAAAGGGAAGGGAAGCTTACTCCGTAGGATGGTGACAGCCGAGATGAGAGAAAGAGGAAAATAGAAGGAAGAGAAGAAGGAAGGAAAGGGCCAGAGAGAAGATGCGGTGCACAGTGGTGGTTTCTGTGTATGGCATAGAGGATCCCGGGGAGAACAAGAGAAATAATACTTAAAATAAGAAATAACCAGCGGGAAAAAGAGATTCCGCCAACAGCGAAGATGGGGGCGAAAGAACGAAGCTAACCTGTCTAGCCAAACGGGACAGAGAGCCTAGGCAAAGAACCAAGAAAACGAGACGACGAACATGGGCTGCCAGGAACGGCAACTATGGCGGATTCTGGAGCGGGGATGGACGGGACCAGGAGCGGACAGAGCTTTGAAGAGGGAAGGAATAGGAAGTGTAACTGCGACTTTCGTTGGCGATAGAGACTGCTCCAAATAACGACAGGATAGTGAAAATACTGAGGGCGTAAGTTGTTGTCGCCGTCAGCCACCCAGAGGGTCTTTACGTTCTTACTGTTGTTAGGGATTTGTGCCGACGAGCTGGAAAGGGCGGACCTAGGGCTGTTTCCAGACACAAGGCACGAAGAACAGAAGAACCTCTGGAAATCTTCCTTTTCAAAGGACTGGATTTTAAGTATTTTAGCAGATATAGGCGCAGACTTTCCAAATAGAGTAATTATTTTGGGAAGCTTTGGTTGGGCCGGGGGTGGGAAATTAGAGGGAGTTGGAGGAGACGAGACGAGAACAGAGGGTTTCAACGTCCCCGAACTGGCCAAAGCTGGAAAGAATAAAAAGCAAGAAGGGATTTGGCTTCATGGTAGAAACTACTCGGATAGGATAGATCGGAATTAAGGCTAGTATCTATCATTATCACGAACTACGATACGACTAATACAGCGATGTCTAGCGATGTGACATTTGCATTGTGCTTATAGCTACGACGTGTTTTGGGTTTGCCAGACATCAGACCTATTCGATACCGTCAAATCCAAGCATACGTGCACGGTCCGATGGCAGCTGGAAGTTTAGTTTTATGACTGTGATGTGAGAATGTCTAGCTGACCGAGTCACTTGTCCATCCATTATGTCGACAGACAAAGGCAAGACGCGATGGCGACGAAAAAGAAAAAAAGGCTCGCACGGCACCCGTCCCGCACAGGCCGTCGCGCAGCACCTGCATCAGGGCCACATCTGTCTAGGGCCAGTCTAGCACTGCGATCCACGAACAGCGCGCAAGGCTTATTTCGAGCCCGGAGCAAGCTGGAGTTTGAGCGGCGAGCGATGGCGGCCGTTTGCAGCAAAGGGATAGATGGAGGGGTAACAGAAAAAAAGCACATACAAAAAGATACATACAGGGACAGACCAAAAAGGGATATGGAATTGGCGGAAGATGATGCATCGTGACCCATGGGAACGAGTTCCTGTATGTTAAATGTGAGTTCCTGTCTTCATCCGCGTGGTGGTTTGCGGATTTTACAGGCAGAAACAGGGTGCATATTCTTAGTGCTGGGAACTATGCAAGGAGAAGCGTGGCAAAAGTGACTGGGACAAACTGCGTCCGAGGGGTTGGAATATGCAGACTAGAGGTTATCTATCTGCATAGACATGTGGTCTGTCTGCATGGAGCATTGACGGGACCGGGCGTTAGATGGTGGTCCTGTTCCCAGATTATGTGATTGTGATCGTGTCAATGGTAGGGTTAGACGAAAATACAAGGGTTTTACTTTAGAGAGAACAAGGAATAGAGGGGTTTCCAGGGGGAGAAAAGAGCAACGAGCACAATACCGAGATGACCATTTCAGATGTAGTGGTGTAGTGGAGCTCAGAAGAGGGGTCAATTACTACGGGACCGGAAGCAGAGATAGAAACGGCGAGTCACTGAAAGGGCAGTCCTAGACCCAAGCTGTCGCGTCATGACCCAAAGGTCTCATGGAGTTCAACACTTCCCAGATCAGGACGACCAAAGTGGGGGAAGAACCACAGACACACAAGCACTGCCATGCACGAAACCCCACAAGTAGCCAAAGTGGAGCGTCAACAACACACAATCCGCTCGACGACACACAAAAAAGAGTAGACGAGGGAAGTATAGGATCGTCCATGACGCTTCGCACAGAGGCCCGGTCCCAGTCGGCGTTCTCTGCACAGCCCGGGTGCTTCTTTTATGCATGGAATAGGCGGAGAAGCTGTCATGGAACAAAGCAGTTTGTCCGGTCTAGGAAATATTCTCTTTCCAGTCTTTGTGTATTTCTTTATTTTTTTGTCTTTTGTTGGTTATTTCTATGAGGAGCCAAGGTTGTAGATTGTCTTTGTTTAACCGTCGGTGAAGTAAGGTGATTTTCCTTGCGTGACGGGGCCAGATGACTGGTGACAGAAACGGCTTGATTATTGTCTGACGAGTCGACGGATGACACTGTGATGGCAGGTGGGTTGTGGTGGACAGACTTGCGGAAAGCGGGGTAGGTAGGGTTGTGCTGACGTTGGGGTTACGGGTGGCGAGGAAAAGAAGCATGGAAGAAGCTTCTGTACAGGGCACAAGGCTGACTGATTTACGGAAACGGATGTATGGTGAGATGGAGATTCTGGGGAGGTGTTGTGATATGTCTAGATGCAAAGACTGGAATGCATGGAAAGGAAGAACTGGAAGAAACTAGAAGTCTCAGCCTCTTTGAGTCGACTGATGAGACATGGGTAGAGACAGACAGTGACGAGACAAATCAGCAATGTGGTTGCATCGTGCACATAGATATCTCGCATGTGTGGAGTTGAAAAACCCGGATCCGTACAAAACACATGACGAAATAGAGTGACGAGATCAGTTTGATATTGGTTATATTTCTTAATCTGTGTACGACAAACATTGATATCTAGGCATACAAATTTTCGCTATGAACATGTCCATGTGAATGTGCCTTCTATACCTACTATAATCTGCTATATCACATACATCATCCCTCCGACGCCCAAAACGGTAAATTTCCCCTTTTGGCAACACACAACTATCCGATTTGTTAACTCGCCAAGGGACCAACTGTAACCTCAGGCTCCTACAGGGCTATCCGTCCGCCATTCGGTCTGTTCACTGATGACAGTGTAATGGTCCATGACTTCGCAAGACCACGAAGCCTCCTCTCCCGCATGGCCCAGGCTTTTCTCAGCAGGTGAATTGTCTTTTCGGTTAAGAGGCCGACATAATGCCCTGAAAATACATAATCATTGCAGATGACGACAAGTCGTGGCTTTGGCTTGCGTTGTTCAGTGCTTCCGATTACATAGCAAAATCGCCCATTCTCAAGATAACTGAGACAAGTTACCGTAGGAAAGGTCAAAAGGGCCCGGTGGAAGAATATGTCTCATTGGTAGGGTTTGTCTTTGTCATGATGATGGCACGGGGATACGCCACTTGGGATTTGAGTTGGCACGTAGGAATTAAGTGGCGGCAAGGACATTTCAAGACACCGATATCTTCATTGTTGAAGGAAATCTCTCAAACTTGCCACCTGACCATCCCTAGTGGTGGCAAAGAAAAGAAGAACCATCAGTCTATCTTGTTCTTCTTCGTCTTGCCTTGGTACAAACAGCCCCCTAACCCCACCGGCCACCGATGCACTTCTCCGTTTCCCAAGGCACCAATCCGAACGGAAACCTATCGCTCCTCCGTTGGGATGAACTCCACGGCCGCCAACATGTCCACCATTCTGCACATACCCGTTCGCCTCCATCTGTCGCCGACCCCATCCGGAAGTACCTCACCTCTCCAAAATGGCACCACGGCCCCGTGTCGTTGTGTTTCCGGCCGCCTGGACGGGACTGAATGTTGGGGCCGAATAACCTGTGCTTGTGCCACTGACAACCTATCTACCCAAGCAAGCACATATAGGATTCCGTTCAGCTGAGGGGGGCTTGTTTCTGGAACGAGCGGTTAATTTGCAACTGCATGGTTCTGCCATCGGTAGATCCCTATATCCATCCAGCATCCACGAAGCCCAGTCCCCGCCAATACCGAGACTGCCAAATTTACTATCTTCTAAACCCCGTACGGCAGTCTTCTCTCCTTGTCCTCGTCGACAAAAGCAGTTCTCATTTACAGAAATTCACTCCGAAATATTCCGCATACATGCCGTCGTTCCTTCTATCTTCAAGCATATCTGTAACCCTGTTTGCGAATCTCCACATTGAACCCTTATAACCCAAATTCAATAAATCGGGTCGGTCCATCCGACAGACCCGTTCTTGAATAAACTCCATCCAGAATAAATCGCAAGTCTGTGCTGGGAATCCCAACACGAAGCTTCCTGTTAACTGACTCTCACCATGCATGGAACCTCCACAAACAGCCGTGATTTGCGCAAGTCCTGCCTTTCCCAGCCAGTTGTTTCTGACAACAGAATGAAAAGGGAAGCCCAGGGAAGCCTTCTCTCCCTGGATATTCCTGGGACCCGTAGACCCTAAATGATTAAAGAATTCCCTCGTTTGGTTGCTTGGTCATCACGGGTTTGTCAACGCCACTAGAAAGAAACATTTGTGACCACAATGGATAGCAATATAGCCCCCAAAAGGCACTAGGTGGACGAGTTTCTGGTTCCCGTTTTTGGGAACCGCCCCAGTGGGGGGTTTTCTCTTGTTCTTTTCAGCACATGCACGGTTTTTTGTTGTGCCCGTCACACCCGGCGGTGGTTCCGGCATCCAACGGGCGTGAATTGGTTGGTTGTAAAGATGCATACGAATTGCTGAGTTTGTCATTTTCAAGTATCTTGGTCTTTTGGATTGGGTGTGGCGGAGCGGGGCGGCCGAGTGGAATGTTGTAGAGGTTCTTGGAGCCCTCGTGACATGGCCAGCTGAATAGAGGGTGTCGTCATTCCAATCAACCAATATCAGACGGTACCTCGATACCTCGATACACGAGACCCCAAGACACGACACACAATAACTGAGACAAATGTGGTCGTGTGAATACTGCTCATGAAAAGACGTCACTTTAATCATCCTATATCATGAATTCAACAGTCTAAGCTGAAGCACCCTCCGACTTTTCCTTGAGCTTCTGAGCCTTCTTCTCCTCAATCTGCTTCTGCTTCTGTAGCTTCTTGAGCTGGTTCTTGGTCAACTTTCCGTCACCCTCAGCACCAGCTTCCTCACCCTCCTGCTTGACCACGGGGACCACAACATCAGCCCGAGGCACCTTGGAGTTACCGCCCCAGGTGAGAGCCCGTGGCCGCATGAACTCAGACACAATTTCATCCGTAACAGCCGCTCTCCGCTTCTGGAAGCCCTCAACAAACTCCTGAAGGAACTGGATGCAGATGGCCTTGAGCTCACCAGTGAGCATACGACCCGACTCGTACTCCGTCTTGATGCGGGCGAGCTCGGCATCATCTTCGAGGAAGAAGAGAAGGTATTGGTAGGACACATCAATGTCAGCGTTACCACCCTTCTCACGGTGCTCCTCGACAGTGACCTGACCACCAGAGAAGGCGTACTTGTTGATCTTGCTCTTGATCTGCTTAGCAGAGTCAGTGAGGAAGATAGCAGAGGTGTCGTCAGAAGCCGACATCTTGGAACCAGGGCCCTGAAGGGCGTCAAGGAAACGCATGTGAACTAGAAGTTGGTTAGTTTATGGGAAGAATAATTGGTAACTGTAATTGACTCACTCAGAGCGGGCTTAGCATAATGTAATCTAGCCGCAACATCACGGGTAACTCTGAAGTAAGGATCCTGATCAATGGCACATGGAATCAAGCAAGGAATCTTGTTGCTCTTAGACTCATCGGTACCAAAGACTTCGGGGAATGAAGAGGCAAACGAAGTAGCACCCTGGATACTGCCAAAGTGAACCTTGCCAATGTTGGAGCTCTCATCGAAACCAAACACCTTGCAAGCGGTGTTGAGACTATGGCGCATTAGCGGTGATAACCTTGTGTAACTAAGAGATAACTTACGAGACGAGCTTGGCGAAACGGGTAATGTTGCGGTAGAAGGCACCGCCCATGAAGTCATAGTCAGAGAAAATGAAAGTCTTGGCCATATCGAAGCCAACAGCAATGATGTCACGGACCTGTTGAGTGTTAGTGATGAGCATGAAAGAGTGAAAGAAAACTTGCGTTCTTGCGGGTGTAGCCCATGACCTCTTCAACAGTACGCTTCTCGCTGAACACTAGAGGTTGATTAGTTTTAGTCAGTGCTATAGCATAGCTCGCTCGACTTACGGAACTTCTCATCTATTTGATGTGTTAGTAACTGAATCCACCAAAATATATAAATAAGTAAACTCACCATCAGTCATCATGATGATCAGAGGCACATCTAGGACATCCTGGAGCCACTTGACAAATTGGAACACCTGAACGTGACCAACGTGCATGCTACCTCACAATTAGCAGCTATCCAGTTGCTTTTGACATGGCATAACTTACGAGTCACTGCTGGGACCACGACCAGTGTACAAGAAGAAAGGCTCATTCTACGCAAAGTCAGCCTAACACCCCCCTGAATTTAAACTCATGAAAACCCACCTTCTCATAACGATCCAGAATCATCGACATATCTCTGTGAGAAAAGACAATTTGTCTCCGCATAAACCGATGCGGCTTATGTCCGGTGACCCTCTCAAAGCGCTCCAACAAAGCATCATCAATCAACGTGGTACCAAACTCCTCCGTCAACTTCCGGTAATCAATAGCCTTGACTTTTCCATCGGCACCAACCTCACCGGAGACGCTCCAGGGGTTAATGTTCTGCTTAGCGGGAGCCTGAGCGGCATCAGTCTCCGTAGCGGGGACAGCCGGGGCGGGGGCCGGGGGTGCAGTGGTGTCGGACATGGTGAGTGAACGAGCAGATCAGACGATGAGTCAATCTGAACAAAAATGAGAATAGTGTCGGGTGCTAAAGAGGAACAAAGAGACCCACTTCTTCTGTCAACAATCGTTGCTTCTCTGTGTTGCTCGTTTTCAGACCAAGATAGAGGCTTGTTTAGAATGAGTCAATATGAATCGACGTTGGTTATGGTTAGGGTCACATAGGGTCACTTGAATTGCATGTTCCTTCATGCGTGCACTGGCTTTAGATTGCACCAAGACGGCAGCTTAGAAAAAAAAGTTGCGATCCAACTTCCTAATCAATTTATTTTCACGACCCCTCCAAGAATTTGCACCCCGCATTTACATGCCCTCTCGCCTTTACTATACAACTACATTAACTAATTAGTACCGAAACAATCACATTCTTTCTTCTGTTTGTTCTAGTAATCGACAAACCCTCATACATTCAAAATGTCTCGCATCATGCAACCAGTCGGGCAAATCCGCCTAACCAACGTCTCCATGGTTCGTCTCAAGAAAGGCAAGAAGCGTTTTGAAATCGCCTGCTACAAGAACAAAGTTCTCGAATACCGCAGCGGAATCGAAACCGATCTCGACAACGTCCTCCAAATCCCCAATGTCTTCTTGAACGTCTCCAAAGGTCAAACGGCCCCCAAAGAAGATCTGGAAAAGGCTTTTGGAAAGAAGATGACGGTCGATGATATCATCTTGGAGATTCTGAAGAAGGGAGAGTTACAAGTGGGCGAGAAAGAGAGAGCGGCACAGTTGGAACGAGTGCATAATGAGGTTATTTCGATCGTGGCGAGTAAATTGGTTGATCCGAGAACAAAGAGAGTATACACCTCCGGTATGATCGAGAAGGCCCTCGATAAACTTTCTTCTCAAGCTCATGGCCCCAACACCACCGGTTCCGCCCCATCACAACCCGCCGCCGCCGCCGCAAACCCAGCAGCCACCGAGCCCGCCGTAGCCAAACCCACCTGGACCGGTGTCGTCACCACCAAATCCGCCAAGTCCCAAGCCCTCGATGCTATGAAGGCACTCATCGCTCACCAGCCTATCCCCGTTGCCCGTGCCCGTATGCGCCTCCGGATTACCTGCTCTACATCAGTTCTCAAGCAGACCGTCAAGGGACCGAAGCCTGCCGTCGCTGCTGGAAGTGACGACGAGAAGGACACTCAGAAGGGTGGAAACACCATCAAGGATCGCATTTTGGGATATATTGAGGAGATTGACAGTCAGGATGTTATGGGCTCGGAGTGGGAGGTTGTTGGCTTCGTTGAGCCGGGTGCTTTCAAGATTTTGTCGGATTTCGTGGGCAATGAGACTAAGGGACAGGGTAGAGTCGAGTTGCTTGACATGGCTGTTACTAGAGAGTAAACTCTCAACGATACTGCATACATACTTGATGATTAATGGATTAAAAGTTTCTTCTTGGTTTCAACCCGCTTAACAGTGATCAACCCCATAAGCTGTGACGTCAACATTTCTCCACCAACACATATCACATTAACAAGACAATCAATCAATCAGGTTGAAGTCATCAAAATAAAGCACAGAACGCCGTGAACTGCCTCGTTAAAGTTCATTTTTTTACTTTCTTTTTTTTTCCATTGAAGACATTCTCTGTTTGCATCTATAGAGAAGCCCCCATGGTTCTCACAAACTTGCAGACATGCAACAAGCTTGCTACCACCCCCACAACGCAAGGGACATTTTGTAGAAGCCAGCCAGCATCGACTTTCCACCCCTTTCCAGAGAAAGTAAATAGTCTAACCACCCTTCTTCTTGGAGACACCGACGGTCCGGCCACGGCGACCAGTGGTCTTGGTGTGCTGACCGCGGACACGGAGACCCCAGTAGTGACGGAGACCACGGTGGGCGCTGTAGAAATGTATATGTTAGTGATATGATGACTATGGATATGGCGATTGTGAATATAACATACCGGATCTTCTTGAGGCGCTCAAGATCGTCACGGAGCTTGGAGTCGACGCCGTTAGCCAGAATCTGGCTGTCCTTGCCATCGACAATATCCTTCTGTCTGTTGAGGAACCAGGTAGGAATCTTGTACTGGGTAGGGTTCTGGAGAATGGTGACGATGCGCTCAAGCTCTTCAGAGGTGAGCTCACCGGCACGCTTGTTCAGATCGACATCGGCCTTCTTGCAAACGAGGTTGGAGTAACGGCGACCGACACCCTTGATCTTGGTCAGAGCGTACATAACTGTAGATGTGTTAGACCGAGTGGTTTTGTTGAGAAGGCCCGGAAGTCAACCGCCATTGTACCAGATGATACATGGTAGTCGGCTGCCCGGAGCCGTGGCGAGAGGAAGGCTTACTCTTCTGCTTTCCATCAACGTTAGTGTTGAGGAGACGCAGGATGAACTGGAAGTTCGTCTTTTCCGCTGTAGGACAAGAATGTTAGAATTTGATTCATGACATCCATGTCATTGTTGCCGTGTGATTGATAGGTGGCCGGTTTGAGAATCTTCAAGTAGGTTGCTGTCGAGAGAAAGTTGCAGTGCCGAATGTGGGGGTTTTGTCCGGGACAAGAGTTCGTCGAGAAAACGGTACTGGTGTCGAGTCGCTACCCCACACAAAGGGTCATAATAATCGATCGGATGTCAAGAAAATGTCGTATTCGTCCATGCCGTGATCGAAATTCCATGCAATATCGTCCTCCTCGTCATCACCAAACTCGAAGATTCCTCAAACCGCCTCGAAAAAAACCACCATCCCATCAATCAATCAACGACAACAAAGGGCACAAGGCCAACAATAATGGGCAGTCAAACATACAGGAAACCAGCGACATGATTGCGGCGGGGTCAGCTATCCAAAGCTGATGAAGTATCTCCTGCCACGGGAATGTTTGGGTGGAATAGGTTTTCGCAAAGGTAAGTCTAGGAAAGAATCGACCAACAAAATTCGGGACAGACTGTGGGTAATCCACTGGCAATCTCTAGTGCGCAGGCTCTCTTACTAAAGTGGATACCCGGGGCACGCCCACACGATTTTTGGCATTAGGGCTATGTGCACGTGACTAGCGGGACTACCGCCATATTTTGGCACTTGGTGGTGAATTTTTGGCGCTGTGGTGGGAAAAAAAGTGGGGTCGCGAGTTGGCGTGGATTTACTGCGGGGGTTTGGGCTTCCGAAATGGGACAAATGGGGTTCCAATCGACGATAAGTATTTGTTATCGATTAGCTGGTGGTCTGGGGGTCAGCCGAGATCCAGAGCGAGTTTGAGGTCCTGTGTAAAGGATTTCGTGGCGGAAGATACCCGGACGGGCCGAGAATCCAGGGTTTAGTTCCGTGAAGAGACAAGAGCAACGTTGTGGTGAGTGTAGATATGGGTTTTGGGGTTGAGATGCTGGCTCTGTAGTGATGTATTGCAACAGTGAAACTAAGTGATGCTTTTAATGAATTAAGATCACGGCTACTAGTGTGGGATAAATTACGTAGGCAACCATATATACTCCTTGGCCCAATTAGATAGTAGCTACACATGATAAATCGGATTTGAACGAAGTAACTGTGTCGAGAGTTGAATTGGAGATCACGACGTCAAGATAAAGTTGCTAGATTGACAGCCGAGATCTAGGACTACCCTGTAACTAAGATGAGCATGTACTGAGTCAGCGCTCCGCTGTTTACACCCATTACACACTACAGTCATGGCAAATTTTGGAATATCGTGTCGTCTGGGGTTATATAGAAGTAAAGTAAAGAATGGTCTTCAGCGCCGGAATAATCTAACATGTGTTATGGTTGTTTAAGGGTCGCCTGTTTTGATCGAGGGCATTGCCCGGTGAGGTGTTTTATGAGGGAACTAAACGACTAGCATACAACTTGGCCAACACATACAATGTAGATAGCCCGACATTGATATGGCTCCTGTGGCTTAATCGAATTGGTTGTTCAAAATATGGTGAGCCCCAACCCGGGGGATTCCATGGAAGCCTTTTTCTTTGGTACTCTATTGTGTCTGGTGAATGGATATAGTATATATGGAGTAAAAAGGAATGTGTATTGAACCTTACTTGGTATTGTGTTGTCTTGTATGTATGTAGAATTATCATTATATCTCAACTATATACACTACGAACCAGCGTCAAACTCTGACTCCTGTATCTTTTCCTCGGCAGGCGCCTCTACCGGGATGTTGATTTCCTTAATAGGGTGCAGCAACATCGGCGGTAGACACATCCGACCCTCACCACCTCTCAAGCTATTAATGTGATCTCCCGTTTTCTTTTCATCAGTCTCTAACTCAAACTTCCGTCCAGTAGTGTATTCAGACCGTAATCCCAACCAAGCTTTATAAAGGTTCCCAGCGAACTTCGATTGATAGAAGAAAGAAAACGTTTGAAGTGACTGCTCTTCTCTCCCGTACACACTAGTAGGCGCACCACCGCTAGCAGCGTTGCGTCCCCGGTTGATTGTGGAAGTAAGTGTTTGTAAATCCCAAGCACGATCTACAAAGACAGGGTGTGGGACATAGACGGCTTTGTATCCGTGGTGTAGAGCTACTGTTGATGGCCACATCTCTGGGAAGGCAAAGTGCTTCTTGAAGACAGTTTCACGATGCATCATGTCAACTAGACGCCGAGACATACGAGAAGCAGCGGTGATGAAAGCACGGCGAGGGGGAAAGCCGCGGGCGGTGTTGTAACCGGAAAAATCTTTGGCAAGACCCCACTTGGTCTTATCGGGATCAAAGATGGGACTCAGAGTGATCAGATCGGCTTCTTCATCGACTCCCCAGTCTACCATCTCACGGCTAGGAGCAACGGGGTCGGTATGGGTCTCAAAGCGGTCATCCTCCTCAATCGGACGTTCAGGGCCCCAGATTAAACGCTCCGGGGTGCCCATCTGGCGACCACCGGGTGTCAAAGCCCCTTGAGTTGTCTGCTTCTCTGCAAGACGGGAAAAGTCTTCATAGCTGCCGTGAATATCAGGGATGTAAAAGCGAGCATTGCGTTCCCAGAGACCCTTACGAGGCTGCTTCCGACTCCAGCCCTCAACTCGCTTGAAGAAATCCAAATAGTGGCCGACATAGTGCAAGTCCATTTCCCATTGCCAAAAGTAATCGTATTCAGGATGTTTGTTGGCAAACCATTGTAACCCCATTTGTAGACCACGGTATACACCGTGAACAGGCAATTCAGGACCCTTGGGGAAGTCATCGTGGATTCCCTGGTAAATGTTGAGCATTTGGGTTTGAGACCACAGAGTGGTAATGGATTGGAACTCGGCGGGGACAGACTCTTTAATGACCTTGTCGTACTCCTTGCGATCGGCCCAGATGGGATGAACGGCTTCGTCTTTAACTTGAACCATCAAATGCACATCGTATTGGCCACCGGAGACAAGCGAGGTCTCCGTTATTAGAGCGCGGATATGGAGGATATCATCAGCGGTCCAGTGGTAGGTATCCCAAGCACGCAGGATAATTGCTGTCCGTGGAAGACTACCCTTGATAGTAGCGTTGTTGGCAATCTCAGACTCGGCATCAATAAAGAAACCCCTGGAGATAGACTCTGGGTCAGGCGTACCACTGATGTTGTACCGTTCGATGTTCTTGCTATAGCAATTGCGTTGAATGTCACCCCAGTTGATGTTCTCCCATTTGGTTTTGGGTGTTGAACTCCAGATATTCTCGATACCCTGCATGTCGCCAGTCTCGCCGGCACTTAAACCGCCTTCACGAGTGGAGTAACCCAAACCATATGGGGCATAACGACCGTAACGATCGAAGCAAACGTCCTTGGGAATAGACAGCATGTCATAAGACCCAAGAGCGTGGTTTGGAAAGCCATGTGGTCTACCATCGTAGACGTGGAGATTGGGAACTTTGACTTTAGATTCGTCATCAAGAAAACACTCTTTGATATCATCGGAATGCAAGGTATCAGCCTGGTACTCATGACTGACAAATTCAAGCTTCGCGAGCTCGCGCTCCTCAACACTCCGTACTTGATTGATAGTCTTGGGATATTGGGCATCCACATCGGCCAGAGGCTTAAGAGTACGAAGGCCTCCATAGTACCTCGTTAGCAACGGCCACATCATCCATATAGGAGTCTTGGCTAATTGTGCTGGGTGTGTACCATTTTGCATCCTCCGATTCTCCATGACACTAGCATAAATCAACAGGCCAATGAACCCCACAACCATTAGTGCTAACATAACGCAGAACCACCACATGATACGTGCCGGTATCCGGTAGCCGCTTGCGGGGCGTGTATAAACCACCTGTCTGTTAGGTGGCCGGACGTGGTTCTCATCCGGGTATGACCGTGCAACACTCCTCTGTATCAACCGAGTCTCAAAGGTATCCCGATCCGCCACGTGAAATCCCCGATCCGAATGTCGATTCTCATCCTCGAACTCATCCCACCTTGAGTCATCACTATCATAGACATCATCCGAGTCTTCATCCTCCGTCGGATACTCTTCCTCACTTCTTTCCTCCTCAGAAAAATCATCTCTCCGTCTCATCTGCTGTGTCCTCCGGTCGTACAAAGGTACAGATTCCTCATTTTCGGCATCATCCCTAAAGCGCTGCGCAGGGCCGTTCTGCGAATTGGCTGATAACTTAAAGGGCGGAAGCCGCCTGGAACTTGCCATTGCAGCAGGGGCGGAATGTGCGGTGGCAGTAATGCCTATCGATTGAGCGCAAACGGATTCCAAGTTTCTGGTGCGTTTGTTAGGAATGATGGGGTGGCGGCTGGAATGGAAAAAGAGCAAAATGGCGTCCCGTATGGAGTAATAGGGGAGAATGTGAATATACCCAGTTGGAATCTGATATTAGGTTTTCGTCTGATGTAGGAAAGACCCGAGTCAGGTACGAGGTGTGGTGTTGGTTAAGGCGTTGGGTCGCCCCTTGGTCCTGTAAGTGCAACGTAAACTAGCTGGAGTGTAGTTTATTGTTTGACGGGTATAGTGGGGCGTAGTTGGCACAGTAACCGACAGATGAGTTTCTATGGCTGTACATATGTACATACATAAGACGAGTCTTTGGAAACAACACAGAACCCTCTTAGCTTGGCATTGGCCTCAAGACGTCGGTGTATTTCTACAAGTAGGTCAAGATTGAGTAACGTCCACCTCTAATATTGAGAGCATTGCTGCGCCCTTTTTTTAGGGGGCCCGTACATATATGTACACATCCGTTAGTAGGTCTAATGTCAAGCGGTCCATGGGTACCGGCACAATATTTTGGGCTTGGCAGCCCAAACAACTGCGTATATATATTGAAACTACACGACCGTCTTTCACATACGACCATAGCCTGCGGAAAATACGGGGTCCCGTCTGCTCCCCCATAGTCAAGCCGCAGAGCGCTGGATTAGTAGTACGGTGGGTGACCACGTGCGAATACCCGGTGTTGTATGTTTCTTTTTTTTTACGGTTTTCACCGTATAACCCTAATAACTCTTCATGGTTCAATAGCACGTGACATCCACGTCGTCTGTACCACAGCACTCACGTCCGCCGACCTGACGTATGGATTAATGCTAAATCTTATAGTGACACAAGTTACTTAGCGGGATCTTACACGTTTTGGCCCGTCATGTCTGAATCTAAGACGGACCAGACACCGGCTGGTGAAAAGCCAAGTGAATCTTTGGCTCCCAAGTACTACACGTATCCACTAGGCCTTATCTTCTTCCTCTGGAAAAGCATTCTCTTATTCCTTGCTCTCTTTTCGGCCATTGCTCCATCTTATGATACGTCCTCAGCTATCTTCCTCAATGCCACCGCAGAGTCCTATGACGTCGAAGTGGATGGACCCCTTCCACCCGCCCACGCCGTGGTTACGATTCTATTCGATAAGCTCCCCTTCATCAGCACGCTTGTCGAACGTCTTACGCGCTGGGACTCCGTCTACTTCATCAAAAGTGCCCAGCGCGGGTATCATTTTGAGCAGGAATGGGCGTTTGGAAAAGGTCAGCCGATGGCGGTTGAAACGATTCTTCGGGGCTGCGAAAGTATGGCGATTGGGTTTGGAGTGCATACTGAGAGGGTGATTGCAGGATTTGGAGTTGTCGTGGGGATTACGGCGCACTTTTATGCTATGTGGGCTTTACATGACCTTGTGAAAGAGGTTTCGGGTAACAAGAGGTTAGCCTACCTGGCAGCGGTTTTACATATTATTTCGCCGGCAGGGTTATTCTTGGCCGCACCATATGCGGAGGCGCCTTTCGCTTTCCTGTCATTCACTGCGTTGTTGAAGTATGCTAGTATCCTCAAGCTGCCCAAGGGTAGCTGGGAAAGGTCTAGATTGACTGTATGGAGTGGTGTTCTCTTTGGAATGGCTACTGTCTGCCGCTCAAATGGGTTGATGTACGGGCTTATCTTTGCGTGGGAACTTGTCGAGGGTCTCGTATCACTCCCGCAATCAGCTGAGAAGGGAAAACTTATTCGTTCCTTGGCGGCCACCACTCTAGCTGGTATCTTTGTTGGTGCCGGTTCGGTCATCCCTCAGCTTGTGGGCTATGTCACATTCTGCGGGAATGGCGTTGATGAGCGCCGGGACTGGTGTGACAGTCTGCTACCTAGCATCTATAGTCACGTTCAAAGTCGCTATTGGTACGTTCGACTTTTTTCAGGCGTGGAAATATACTAATCATGTGATATAGGAATGTCGGTTTTCTGAGATACTGGGTTCCTGGAAATATCCCTCTTTTTGCTCTTGCCCTCCCTATGCTGTATATTCTCTACAGGTCAGGTCGTGATGTTTTCGAGGTTACCAAGATTTCTACTACCAAAGACACCGAAAAGGCTCTTCGGTGTTCGGTAATCCACACTGGCAATGCTTCGCCTTATAGCAATCTTATCAAGTCTCTTGCTATCGGACAGATTGTACTCGCTGTTCTAGCTTTCACTTCGTACCACGTACAAATCATCACACGCATTTCTTCTGGTTATCCATTATGGTACATCTGGGTTGCGGAACAGTTGGCGAGTAGTGATGTTGATAGGATTGCCGTGGGAAAGAAAACTGTCATTTACATGGTCATGTATGCACTGATTCAAGGTATTCTATATGCCTGCTTTTTGCCACCGGCATGATTCATGTTGGATGAGAAGTTTTGATTGTATTGATGGAGTAAGAGAAACGAAATGGCTGAAGTAATATATAGATGTGATTCGAAGTGCAAAGGTTGTTGAAGAAAATTATATCATAAAAGTAGGTTAAGAAAGTGTGAGAATGTGTAGAGGGGTCATAAGAAAGGCGTATAGTTTGGTTCGACTTATTTGTCACCGGAGGGCTTCTTGTCGGTGAACACGTGAGAAAAGCAAAGGTGATACAGGATGATCAGGGTGCAGATAAGCCACTGAAGAACCACCATAGGCGAACCCTGTTTTATAGTGACGGTAGATGAAGAGGACTCAACGTCGTTCATCCACCACGCCAGTGCTCTGCTAACCTGTGTAGTCATGACGGCACTAGCAGCAGCGAAACCAAAACCAAGAATACCCAAGGAAGTGATAGCAGCCAGTGTGTGCTTGTTGGTCCAGATCTTCTTTGGTTCAGGGTGGGCGAGCATGTTCTGGCGGATAACAGAGAGAAGAACTGAGAGAAGGAAGCAAGCGAAGGCACCGGCAATGAGCGGTGGGAAGATGCGCGTTTGCATGGAGCGGGCAAGACCAAGGAGGGTCCCGACGGCTGATGAAGTGGTGGAGTCCATGGTGTCGGTGATGAAGAAGGTCTTGAGCTTCTCGAGACTTAGGTATTGGGTGGCGTAGCATTCGTTGTCGGTATTGTCTGGGCCATAGACACACATGGCTAATGGGTGTCAGTGGGGAGTAACTTGCAACATGGGGCATGACTTACCGAAGTACCCAACACGGACTTGGACGTCACTGTTGCCTGTCATCTCAAGACGGACAATGTAGAGGTCTGGTACACCGGCTGACTTGGACATACATCCTGCAATCACCAAGGCTACACAAGACGTTAGTACATACGGTTAATCTTCATTCAAACAAGCCACTTACAATGGAAAACAACAATCAACACCAAACACAGGTACCCAAACACCTTCGAGTTGAACCGTTCTTTCCACGACATAGTGTTAGTATATCCTGCAAACAAAACAGTAGCAGTGTAGACGTGGAGGATTTCTGACAGACAACCCCACAGTCGGATAAGAAACAAAATAAGAGAGTTACTCACTAGAAGCAGGCGTCTCTGCCATTTTTATTTGGTTGTAAGTGGGAATATAGGGTGTTGGAGCGGAACTTGGGCATGCAGAGCCGGCACTCTAGGGGGTTTCGGAGACAAGAGGATGGAGTACACAAGACGATCAAGTTCCTGAGGCCGGGCAGAATGAAAAATGGGATTTTGGAGTGTGAGCTGTTGAGGGGATAGGTTAATGAATTACGAAGAGAAATTACTTACTGAATGCCGTGTTGTCGAGATCGTCGGTGGTTAGTTGTCGGCAGGGTATCTTTGAGTCTCTTGGGACATGACTGAAGGGACAGTATCGCGAGTTCGGAGTAAGAGAAACGCCGTAGTTGGAAACCGACGGTAACTCTAACGACCGAGAGTATAAGGAGATGAAATGGTGAAAATAAGATGATGAGTGTTCTTCATCCAGGTCCCCAGATTCATGTCTACTTCATGTGTTTTAAATGGTTTTGTATCCTCAGTTTACATTCACTACATGACTGGAATGTTGTTGACCCGGCAGCGATCCAGAGCAAGATTCCCTTGAAGCTCGGGGGAGTCTACATATCCGAATACATTGCGAGTTCAACGACTTTCCAACTCTAGAAATACAATGACCATTGGTGGTTCAGGAACAAGTAAGTGATCTGGTATATGTTCTATAATAAGCACTTGTGATGTCACACAGCATAAATGCGGATTTCTGGAAATCTGTGGGGTAATTTGATTCCTTTAAAAGGTAATTCTCATTGGGCTATGAGATAACAAATAACCTACCACCGAAGTATAACCTTTTAGATCAAGCAACTCGAGTTTCTTCTTACTCATGTATCCGGCGACGTTGTTTCACGCACAACCGCTTTACCCCGATACTCCGTTTGTTCGGTTGTTAGGGTTAGGTTCTCTAATTTGGGGAAGTTGAAGGATTACGATAGCATGCGCATTTAAGCGTGTCTCTTGTCATGACGTGAGCGGAATCGTACTTAATACGTAAACTTCCCTCCACTTCCGCAGGAATTCTCAATTTGCTACTTGAGCACCTTGATAGAATATTTGCGATTTCCTCCAAGAAATCACCAGCGACATCTACAAACAACACGCCTTCCGCTTCAGAAGAAATCCCATCGATAAGAGATAAAAACGAATAGCGCACAAAATTTTACAAAACATTGAGAGAATTCGATAGTCACTCACATCAGCGCATTCCATACTCGGATCTGCCAGCGCTTTCCTTCGACAAGGCTTCAGCCTCAAACGCCAATACACAAACAGTCGTCTGGTACACCTCGTGGACTTCCATCAAGTTTAACATCGGTGCTACTTCTACCAATTCATCACAAAAAACGACATTGACCTACAAAAGACCTCAACCAAGACTCGGAAATTCACAGACAATCGCGATAGGCGACCCGTCCTTTCGCTGATCCAAGACATTTGAGCGTGAATACTCAATTCCTATTACAATACCCATCAAAAGACCAGAATTTACTCGTTGGACCTCGACAGGAACCAGTGTGAAGACGTTGTATTCATCGAAATACATCGATCTCATACAGGAACAATCCGGAGACACGCCGTGTGTCAAGATTTCCCCATCAACGTCACTGCTTTGTTAACTACGTTGCGGCATCCCAATCAAAAATATCCCAATCCTCTTTCCTCGTTACATTCCACCCGAAGGACCAAACTGCAATTCTAGCAGACAGCAATCCTGGATCTGGCCAACACAATCATACTATGACTTGTGCCAAGTTAGCCCACTAAAGTTATTCACCAGCTCAGGCGCACATCACCTGAAAACCTACCGTGGATACTAAGAACCGAAGCACACACAGCACAATGAACAATCCGGCCACCACATCCCTCGATACCCAAATGGGGGGGACTAACAATTACCAGAGCTCTACTGAGACTCCCAACACCACCCAAACCAGTCAGACCACAATGTCCGCCCAGGGAACGGTTCCAGATGCGGTTGCAGCCGCACTCTATCCTGGTTCCACCAAACAGCAGATCGATTTCTTCGAACAGAACCCCGAGGTGAGAGCATGGCTTCTCGGTACTGGATACTTCAACCCCGTGACCCGGTCCGGGAAAATCAGAGACTACCTTGCAGTCGACACCTTTGACCGCGAATCAGCCATGTGCTTGCATGAAATGGATAATATCAGAGCCAAGAAGGAAGCCGAACTGCACTTTCGTCGTGCTCAGATTTTAGGTAGTATCAAAGTCCAGCCAGGGACACAGACATTACTCCAGGACTTCACCCAACGGGTCGTTGCCCAGACTTCAGTTCCTGGAGTGGCTTCACCCATCCCCACGACAATCGGGACATTGAGCACCCCTGCGAGTATGACTGGTTCCCAGGTGGCTAGTCCTACACCCACATCATTAGTCCAACCGGTCAGCCAGCCGTCCTTTAGTCAAGCGGCTGTCCCCCAGACTCTACCAGTAGTGTCTAACGCGCAGTACAGTACAGCTCCCGCTGTTCCAGTAAAGACCATTGCTACGGACGTGCCTGTGCAAACTCAGCAATTTGTTGGACAAACTAACACTGCAATGAACCTTACTTCAGCCGGGGTTGCTCAAAGCGCTGGCACATCAGCTACTGTGACTTCACAGGCCGCCGTACCTGTTGTCAAAACTACCACGGTGACACTTGCTCCAGCTGCTGCTACCGCTGCTACCGCTACAGCTAGCCAGTCAACCGGTACTGCAAATGGCACACCCAAGGCGGCATCTAGCGCCTCTCCTACACAAAATGCGAATGGTACAACAGCCGCAAAGGCAGTAGAGACTGCGCCTAAAATGGCGAAGGCTGCTCCTGCACCATCTTCGGCTTCTACTGGTGTACCACAATCGGCACCGCAGAAGCAGAACGGTGGTACTGCAGCGGCGCCTGGTGCCGGATCTCTCCAAACCCCCGTGACTACTAACACCGCAGTTTCTGCTATTAAGGGTAAGGCTGTTAAAGACAAGGTGGAGAACGGCCTGGCTACGTCTCCCAAGGTAATCGTTAAATCAAATTTTGTTTGCTTTGTAGTATACGATGCTAACTAGACTCAAGGCCCCTACACCTGTCACAAGAAGGGCTAAGGCGCCTGAAACTTCGACTTCCTCACTGGATAGACCTCTTGGGGCTTCAAGCCGGGCAGACCCTCTCGCAGGGCGATCCCGCGGGCGTTCTAGATCGCGGTCTCCGGGGAGAAATGGAGAAGGCCGCGGTCCGGGAGCGTATAGAGAGCGGGACAATGTCCAGCTTCCCAAGCACCTCATGTTTTCAACCAAGGTCCGGACTCGTTTCTTCTTCATTAAGGCCTTCAACCGCAAAGCTCTAAATGGCCTTATTAATGATGTAGGTTTGGTTTGTACCTGGTGGATGGTACAACCTTGACTAACAACTATGTAGGGTGCATGGGCTTTGTCTCACTCAACTATCGCGACGCTTGAAAGCGCCTGCAAGACGAACCATCGTGTTGTTCTGTTTATTAGCCTGATTAACAGTGATGGTATCGCCGCTCATGTATGTTGCTCACTGGTGATTCCAGTTTTTTATCCATCTAACAGACTCGTAGGGTATCGTTTCACAGCCTCCGCACAAGGACAACCCGGAGCCCTTGGTATTCAAAATGTTCCCTAAAATTTTGTCCCCCCGTTTCTTCCAAATAGATCTGGCGAACACTACCTACGTGCCTTTCGATCGCCTAACCGAATACTCCGACAACAGATCGGACTTCAACTTTGGCGAGTACACGAGTCGCGATTTCACCGAGGTGCCTTACCACATTGGTGTTAGACTTGTACGGGCGATTGAAGATGAAGCCAAGATAGTCTTTGAAAACTCATCTCGTGATGCGGACGGCCCTGTCAGATTATCTCATTGGCCACCGCCCTCTGATGGCAGAGCTCCACGTGATAGAGCGCCTCCAAGCTTTCTAGGAAAGTATGAGACCGGACCTCCATCCGGCCGTTCGTGGCATCATGGTGACTCCGACCAGGCGATTATGGAATACCAAAGTTGGAGACCCAAAATGGAATGGGAGGATGAGCCTTGGTGATTTCGGTTTTGAGGCGTTACTGTAAATTATGGTTAGGTTTTATTCTTTTTTGTTCATTCATCAATGTTATCATGATGTGCGTTTTCAATGTTAGTTTCAGGGTTAGGGTGAACATGTCACCTGTGTAGTCCATGTCATACGTCACTGATTGCTCGACTGAATGAAGCTTAGCCCCACATATATAACAGCCAGCTCGTGAAACGATGACGACGTGTATTCTTCTAACATCATCAACATTACATACCTGAAGATTCTCCAATATATCAAAATGACATCACCCGAGTCCGCCAAAATTGAAACCCTCCCTCTCCTTCCCCCCCTCCCTTCCTTTTCTCACCCCACCAAATCCATCAACGCCCCGTCTGACGTCCCAACTTTCCTCACAAGCCACGCCTATCGAGACATCGGCCTCTGGATCCTCCAACTCGACCGAGCTCTCATCCCCCAACAATTCAACCCCTCCGAACCCCCCGTGACCTTCTCTATCCAAGACTTCGCCAACGATTCACAATGTCCCGCAAGCGTCAACAAGGTCCGCGCAATTCTAAAAGAGGCAGACGGGTTAATCGAGCAAGTTGAACTAGGCGATATGAAGAGGTTTCGCTTCGGTAACCCCGCTTTTAGAGAGTGGGTTGGTTTGGTGAAGGGGAGGGTCGATGGTTGGTTGGAGGGGACTTTGGGACTTGATAGGGCGGTGGGGTTGGTGGAGGATGGTGACGGGGACGGGGAGGGAGAGAGGGTTTCGGCGTTTGAGGAGCTGGAGGAGTATTTTGTGGGAGGGCTGGGAAGTGCGGAGCGCTTGGATTATGGGACGGGTCATGAGTTGAGTTTCTTGGCGTTTTTGGGGGGGCTTTGGAAGGTGGGATATTTCAAGGGGGAGGAGCAGGGCGGGTTCATTGAGCGGGCTATTGTCTTTGGCATTCTAGAGATGTAAGTATCTTCTATCCATCGGCATAAACATGTACTAACAAAATAGGTACCTCAACCTTATCCGCAAGGTAATCCTCCATTTCCGCCTCGAACCCGCCGGCTCCCACGGCGTATGGGGTCTCGACGACCACTTCTTCCTCCCCTACATCTTCGGATCCGCCCAACTAACCCGGCCTCTAACCACGCCCACCTCCCCCCTCCCCCAAGAAGGTTCCATCGCCAACGCCCCCTCCCCCACCAACGTAACCACCTCCGCCAAATCCCTCCCCCACTCCACCAGCAACCTGTACTTCTCCGCCACCTCCTTCATCCACCGGGTGAAAACCGGTCCTTTCCACGAACACTCGCCCACCCTGTACGACATCAGCGGCATCACCGCCGGCTGGGGCAAGATCAACAAGGGCATGTTAAAGATGTACAACGCCGAAGTCCTCTCCAAGTTCCCCGTAATCCAACACTTCCGCTTCGGAACCCTCTTCCCCTTCACCCCCGATCCAGCCGCTGAGATCCCCACGCCGCGGGTCTCTGCAGTTCCTACGCCCTCGGGACCACCGCATACCTCGGTCCCTACTGCGTATCAGCATTTAGCTACGGGGGTTCCTGGTGGTGTTGGGAGACTTACGGGGTCAACTGTGCCGGGTAGAGTTGGACATGCGTCAAGTGTTGCTCCGGGAAGAGGAGCTCCTGTGCCGAAGAGCCAGGATGGTCCTAATGAGAATGACCCTAATGGACCTATCACCATGACAAAGGCACCTTGGGCGAAATAAACCGGTGTATTCATGGACGTTGCACATACGCACTGTAGACACCAGCACAAGCATTCAAAACCTCTAGAAAATAAGAAGCCAAGCAATAAATTGGTCCGTACCACCCATTATTCCGGACATCATCTCAATAATACACAACGCAACCTGAGTGACGTACTACAATGACACAAGACACAAAACTGGCCCATGTCCCACACAAAAATCCCCAATCACATGGCATATGACGTCACAGCACACCACTTTTTAAATAGCAATAACATGACTTATAATTAGAGTTTGCCATAGACACACGATATGATCTCGGCTGGGGAATCATACAACAAGCAATAAACAGGAACCAAGAAAAATCAAAGTCTGAGGCACACCCACGTGCAGCAACACAATGCGCGACATGGTTCAACAACCTTCAAAACCAAAACAAAGCAAAACCTTCCCATATCGTGGCCCAGCAAGTCGAGCTAGATCAAAACAATATCTGTACTCCAATATCCTTTAAACTCCAGAGCTACAAACCATTTACGCGGTAGTAGTGGCGGTAGCAGCAGGAGCGGCGGCGGCAGGTGTAGCCTCCTCCTCCTTCTTCTCCTCGGTAACAGGGGCGGCAGTCTCCTCAACGGCGGCAGCAGGAGCAGCGGTCTCGGTAGCAGCAGGGGCCTCAGCGACGGGCTCAGTCTTAGCAACCTCCTCGGTGACAGCAGGGGCAGCGGCAACGGGGGCAGCCTCAACAGCGGTCTCCTTAGCGACAACGGGGGCTAAAAAGGTGGGTCAGAATTATGTTCGGGTGATATAAAATCAACGAGACAAAATGTGTCATCACTTACCAGCGGCGGGCTCAGCGGCGGGGGCGGTCTCAGTGGCGGTAGGGGCGGGGGCAGCAGCCTTAGTCTCCTCGGCCTTAACCTCAGCAGCAGGGGCGGCAGCGGGGGCGGCAGTAGCAGGCTCGACAGCCTCAACAACAGGAGCGGCGACGGGAGCAGCCTCAGTCTTGGCCTCCTCGACCTTGGGAGCCTCGGCCTTAGCCTCTTCAACCTTGGGGGCCTCGACCTTAGCCTCCTCAACCTTAGGAGCCTCGGTCACAGCCGCAGCAGGAGCAGCAGCAGGAGTCTCGGTCTTGGGGGCCTCAGTAGCCGGGGCGACAACCTCAGCCACAGGCGCAGCGGCGGGAGCAGCGGCGGGGGTGACGGCGGCAGCCGCAGGAGCAGCAGCAGCAGGCGCCTCAGTAGTAACGGGCGCGGGAGTGGCAGCGGGAGTGGGCGCAGCAGCCTCGGTAGTCGCGGCGGTAGCAGGAGTCTTCTCCTTCTTCTTGAAGATGGCCTTGACTCTGCTCTTCAGCAGGTGGAGCGCGTTGGGAGCTGTAAAGATGCGACTGTTAGCTACAAATAATCTAAAACTGACCGACGTGTTTTCCCGAGACACATCGCATATTAGGCTGACGGACGCCGATCATGACACCTGATAAGCGCGATCCTATCGAGGCCTTGAATAAGTTTCAATTGTGACAGCCATCGCCGATAGGAATGAGAAACCATGCATGGTAAATGTCGCATTCCTGCATGCGAGTCATTTAAGCTCCACGTCAAAATAGCCTCAATAGTTCACACAACAGACAAAGTGGATCTCTCAAGGGCAACTCAATCGAGTAGCCAAACCAAAGATAACCGCTCAAGACACCAAAACTAGCACCAGACTAATTGCAAAACAACAAGACGATTACTTACGAATACCAGGCATTGTGAAGAACTGAGAATCGATAACACAAGAGAACTAATGACTCGAAAAACGCGATGGATATCGACAATAGAAACAATCGAACAAAGTTACCAAAGAAAAGAAGAAAGAAAGAAAGGAAACTAAGTTTTAAAATGAGCTTGTTTCGATGCTTTTTGTTGTATGGGCGCAACTGCGTCTGGCTGATGTTTTGAATCTAGTGGACGGCTGGATTGGTAGAGTCTAGGCCAAAATATCCAAACAGCTCCACACTGACGAGGGTCAGAAAACAAGGACCAGGGCGAAGCAGGAAAATAGATGCAAGCTCTAATGGCACAGAGTAGACTAGGGAGTCCTTTCGGTAGCCTTAATAGTTTGAAAATGATGGGGCCAAGCGGCGGATGACGGATCGATGAAGAGAACAACCCTCGTGATGAATGCCGTGAACGATGGAGTCGAAGGAATAAGTGTTTTTCTCTCCAAACTTACACGCAAATACAAGATGCCTTGGGTACAAGAATGAATCAGACAAAACAGAAATAACAGAATTAACGAGCTGTTGATAGTCACAAAATCGAATGATTTACACAGCAATGGTTGAATGTTGACGATGAGATATTCGACAGCTTTACTAGCATTGAGAGCAAAAGGAAATGAGCCTTGTAATCCGAGCGGCCCGGCACAAAATACCCACCCCTCTTCCTGTTCGCCAGCTCCTGCCTCATCTGTCATGATACCAAACAGAAGGAGCGCGTGTTTTTCTCCCATATTATCATGGAACGAGAGGAAGTCGCATCGCATATCCGGCGAAATACAGCATCCAATCGAGGAAATCGCCAAAAAAGACCCCTTGACTAGCTCCCTCTTTTGGGTCTTCTTTGATTTCCTCCTGCGTAGCGCAAGCGGTAGCCCGTTGTTTTTCCCAAAATTGCGGCCAGCTACCCCAACCATGCCATACATCCTCATCAAAACAAATCGTCAGACCAAACACAAACTGCTAGTACCAACGCAAATGATTACTTGTCATTACCAGCCGTCCTCTTTTGCATCTTCTGATTCTGGTGGCTTCCCTCTTACATGACCTCCTACACATGACACAGTGGCTTGAGAACTTCCAGGCCATACAAAGCTCATATATGTACAGAACCTACAGGATCCGTCTAATCATCTTGTCAAACGGTAACAACAGAAACAGCTCAAAAGGAAGGGATCCCGCCTCCGGAGCCTTTTTCGTCGTGACAACCTGAAGCAAAACCTATCAAACAAAAACACGCACTTGTGTCCGTCCATTCCCCTCCTCCAAGACACATTCTTACATATTCAACACACTCAAATCCTGTCCAAGGACCTTCATGTCGCACTCATCGCCCTCTTCGGGACTTGGCGGTGCTCTGACTCTCCGGTGTCCGTTCCCCAATCCAGTGCAAGCTTATCAGTGTTTGCTACCCCACGTATAATCTGTGGAGTCTCCCGAGTCCGTGTTAACATATGCACATAAAAAACCTCAAAATCTCGCCCATTTCAACATCGTTCGTATAGATGTCAGCCAATCGGTGGCGTGGAGGTCTGACGTTACCTGCATATGCAGCTAGCCTTCATAGACGTCACAACGACATCACTAGCTTGCTCACGCAGCTCTGAAGGCACCAAAGTTACTCTATGAAATAGTGGCTAAGCAATCCCACCCAATCTCCACTTTGGCACGTCGGATCTTTGATACAAGATCCTAATGCTACTTTGTGTTCAACAAGACTATAAAATTAGAAACCAGTCCACTTTCATGTCCGATATCCCGTATAACCCTGGTATGCACATCGTAAAACCCTAGTCTTAGGACGTGAGGAAAGTGACAACACGAACAATCAAGTAAGCCAAACAAACACAAAGGTGATAGAGACAAATGAATGCATTTATTCCAAACAAGAACACCCATAATACTAATCGACAGAGAGAATCAACCCAATGACAAACCCAAACGTAAAACACTATCGTGCCCAAACTCCCAAAGAAAACAAAAACTCCAGACCAAAACCCACATGATGACGCCATGCAAAATATATACACTCAATCCTGCCAGCGATCGGCAGGAAGAAACCCAAGACAGGGTGGGCTGTACCGTTAACCCAAATATCCCACCACAACTCGGGGGGGAGGGGGAACTCTAGTTCTCTTCGCAGGCCAATGCTATGGCCGCGCCGAAGAGTGAGCTCTCGTGTGCCATGACAAGGTTGACCTTGGCATTGGCATTCTTGTGAGCAACGAGTCTATCGAGAATGATAGAGCAGCTAGACAGATATCCCGGGTACTTCTCAATGACTGAGCCATTGAATGCCACAGAGGTCTCTGCCAAGGTGCTCTCCGCAAGTAAGTCATGTCTGCGCTTATCCATGGCTCCGAAAGACGGGGCATGTTTTTCGGATAGTGAAGATCGCAGATCCCACAACGCATACACGGCACCTGCTACAAGCGCACTGGAGCGCTTCGCTACCACGGAGCAAATACTTCTGACCACATACATGTCTGCGGCCGAGGGTGAATTCTTCGATGGGTGCCGTGCCTGCCACAACTTGGTAGCCTCTGACAAGGAACCAGACTCATCGCTACCAACAATGTTAGAAACTATATCACCAATCAAACCCAAGTACGAGACTGTAACATACCTCTCAATGCCCGCAAGAGTAGCGGTGCTCAAACTGTAGGTCGTCTCGAGCGAAGGGGGGAGCACGCCTCCAAATAGGCCGTGGTTTTCAACAGCCTCTACCAAAACGAGGCGGCATATCTCACCAAGATACATGCCGCTCACCATTTGTTCGAGTGGCTGGAAATCCGGACGCTCGTGATTCTTCTTCAAGACGCTGTCCCATCTGGTCAAGGGAAGTATGTCTTTTCCCATGGTACTAACCTCGGTATTCACGACAACTTGATGCGCATCATCCCACCAGGACTGGTCACGGACTCCAAATTTCTGCTGGTCAACGGCACCGACAGGAAGAAAAGCCGCGATATTTGTCCCTGTGCCCAGAATTAAACCCATGCGCGTGGAGAGATGGGTATACGCCTGTGACAGGAGACAGGCGGTGGAGTCATTGAGTATGACCTTCAATTTGACATCCAGCCCCACCGAGGCACAGGCCTCTGAGATGACATCACCTATCATCTTGCCTGTGAGACCCTGTCCCGCCTTCATGCCTTTGCCCATGTCGAGCAACCGGCCATCACCAACAGACGTTTGACTGTAAATATGTTAGCTTAGCCCACAAGAAGACGTAAAAACAATATACTTACTCTATTGGGAAACTCCACGCCAAAGAAAGGGACATTGTAGGTTGGCTAACTTGACCAGAAGTCATACCAACACTTGAAATGGTGTCCCGAATGCGGGTAGCCATCCACTTGAAGAAGTCCAGCCCCACAAGAGACCGGATTTCCTCGGTCACGGAGAATGTTTGTATGGCCAGTAACTTTGGCCCACATTCACTGGCCGGTGACCTTTCAAGTTGAATGATGGCCACACGCAAGTTAGACCCTCCCATATCCACAGCTAAAAAGCGGCCACTCTCATCCCCGGACGGTAAGCGAGAGTTGTAGGATGGCAACATGCTGATTCCTGTTGCTTGGAGAGCTTCCATGAATTGTTGCTGGAAGCCGGTGGCGATATGGCGGAGGGCATCGTCGTTTACACGGTCAAGGAATTCGCGTTCAACCTCCAACAGAAAGTCCTCGAGACTTGGGCCCAACTTCAACTGGTCGTAAGCGTCATCAGCAACAGCAGTACTGGACGATGACGTTTCGACGAGGTCGGCTGGGTTGTTGGAATTTCCGTGATAGAGCCCGTTTGGTGTGGAGCCAGCTGAGCTCGTCTGGAGTGTTTCCACCATCTGGGGTGGAGTGGAAGAAGAGTCGTGAGACGAAAAGAAATCCAAGATGGCTTGGAGGAGAGATTTTCCACGGCGAAGAGACCGCGAGATAGCCGCAACGAACTTCTTAGATAGATGAGACATTGCAGCAACCAGGGGTTTTATACTTTGGCTGGATCGAGCTTTGGTGTGGGTCGAGATGAAGCAGGGACGGGTAGGCGTGTGCTAAGATCAGTAAGCTGGGGATCTTTGATAATGTTGGTTAGTATAAACGAGCGTGTGCCAAACTCCGAAAGGCTATAAAAGGGCTATATAGCAAGTTGACGTAAGAGGGATGAAGCCACAAGGAATGGGTACAATGCAGTGCGATCACAAAATCTTGGCCAGGAGAAACATAGTCTATGGTGCGACCATATAGACGCCTGATTGCCAAACAGCCGCAAAGACAAGATTGATGAGAGCTAATCTAATTGAGCTCAAGTTATCCCCAGAGCTTGCGTATGAATAACGGAATATACAGCTCTGTCGCCACGAATGTTCGGCCTTTCTACCCCGTGTCCGGAGCTAAAGCTTTTTTGGTATCGCAAGATGCGTAGATGTAAATGGTACAAAGACCTTGTTCTGCCAAAGGGTCCGCACCGACCAACGATTAAAGTGCCGTTGAGTCTCAAGGGCCGCCTTGTGGTCTAATATCCGCCACTAAATATCAAAAACCGGTTGTGGTATTGCCGTACGGACGTATACAACACATGTAAGAATGTATGTGTATCTGCACGTCGCTTTAATTATAGGGTCGGGTGGGCAGCAAGTTCCCGACAGATCTCTAGACGTATCTCAGACACAAGAAACAGGATAAAACAAGAAAATGAAATGTGGAAATGAATGACCCCCTAACGACGTTCCAGTTGGGGGGATATATAGGATACTGGAAAGTACACCGATACTTGCGGTGCAGAAAAGCGGCTTCTCCAAGCGGAAACTTTATAGTTTTGTGGGACTATGTGTTATGGTGTAGATAGACAATCGAAACGAGTAAAGCGGTAGTAAGGATGCACATAGAAGCAACAGCAGGATCCGAGACCGGTAAACAAACGATGGCAATATGGAAGCGGATACGCAGCCGATGCGACGTGACTAGAGCACGCCTGTGAGGGTGTGGGAGATGGAGGTTTCCAGGCTAAGCTTCCAACAAAGGAACGTCCACCAGCATAGAAAAGTCGCTGATTGGGAGAATTTGGAACAAAGTGGCAATTAGAGGAATAAGGAAGGTGAGGGTGTATGTGACGCAATGCCAAAGCGAGAGTCGAAAAGGCAGCTTTTTCGCGAATAACAAAGTGTAAATGTATAATGGATGATGCAAAAAATGCCAGTACCGAAGACAAACAAAAGCCATCAGGCACCAACCTGAAAACAAAGCGCCTAAAGAGCCATTATCATATAGATAGTGGGCAAGGGAGACGGCCGAGTAATTCGAGGTTGTAAGCAGATCAAGCGAGGGGTTACAACTATAACGCCCATTCAGCTAAGCCTCTTGCATAATGACGCCTCGTCTTTTTGTCAAGGAATGCTAGCATGCTTCCTAGAATGTAGTGAAGCTCCAATGGTGATGCAGTTGGTCACCGAGACTATGTACATCGGTGTGCATCGGTGGATGATGATCCGAATAAAAAGCGGTGACAGCCGTAACGTAACAGAACGGAAGAGGGTCTCTGAGATGAGGTTATGTATGGGATTGCTAGTGCCGCTAGCAAAACCAGGGTCGCAGGCTTATTTTGAGTTAAGCATTGACTGGGAATGGATGGAACAACAAAAAATACTTACTTTAGAGATGGCGAAATCGCGATGTTGAGATGGAGCGATGGATGAAGAGAAGAACGAGAAGACCAAGTTTTAAGTATTGAAAGAAAAGTTTGTCCCCGCAATTTTAGCACTACAGAAATGGAAGCCACGATTTGGGCACACCTAGTAGGCGTTGATTTTTGAAGAGTAAGTAATTACCGGATTGGGTTATATAATCAACAACACCAAGTGAAATCTGGATTGACGGGAGATATTCGGCAATAAGTAGTATGCTATGGTTTGTTGATTCTGTGTGGGAGTTGATGACACGTGATACTGCCACTTTTAAAGTTACAGAAAGGATCAAGAACGACGGATGGATGAATTCCTTGTCTGGTTTACATATATGACAATAGAAGTACCATAGACGCGTCGATGTTGTGGTAGATATACAGTTTGGAAACATAGTAAGTGTTGAAATCCTGGAACATGCATGATATTGAGAGAATCCTCCTGGGCGCACCTCATATTTGAATGGTGTCACGAGTTGCATATATGCTGACAAGAACAAGGAATGTCTGCCGGATGGCTTGTTACGTAGATTGGGGGCTGTACAATTGGAAGTTGTGTCTCTATTTGTTGTGTTCATGAGTACGTACATACATCTAGCGACCATTAATAGATCGTCCAATAAGTGGGTATAAACTAACTTGCCACCAGTAGTACACACACCGGCCATACTGCTGTCATGTCTGCCCCTCGTCGCAACTATAGATGTGGCTATACCCCCCTGCGCACGTGCTAGCAATGTTAACAGAAGTAACGTTGACGTTCTAATTCTCAACCTTGAACCCCGCGATCCGAGCCAAGTGACGCAAATGTGCCTGGCGGCTACAGCCGGACACAACAACGTAACGACAAACCGTACCAAAAAAATGGTGAAATCCGACGGACAAATCAAAAAGGTACTTGGTGGACTAATTATCGCGATATGGCCTTTACAAAACTGAACCGACATGGTGGCAGACGGATTGCGGCAGGCATTTGGCGGGAAGGCGAGTCTGTGTCATGACTGCGGGGCACGAGGTAACATTACTGCCGTAGTCCGGTGGGTACTTGTCGTATTGGCTTCTTTGGGTTTCTTGACGGGTGTAAGGTAGAAATACAGGCAGGAGCCGGTTGTGCTTTGGATATCCAGTCGTGGTTCTGTCATTGTCTGGCGAGTCGGATCACCAAAGGAGGTCGTTTCACGAATCTGTGTTATGCCATTGTAGCCATCTACGGTAGGTTGCGGTTCCTCCGTTATGGGTAAATCAGTGGCGATAGAATTGTCGTCAGTGAAATAGAATGCGCATGTGTCACATTGCCAACGCCACCGGTCATATTATCAACCCTTTATTATGGGGGTTCGGAAACCATAACCAAATTAATCTCAAAGATTGATATCCAACGGCCACAACAAGTAACGTTATTTCTATTTCCCTCCTGAATTTTAGATCTCGTGTGTTTCACGGCGCTAATCAAGGTCGTTCAGAACACAGACAACCCGACAGTATGGCTTTTGTCAGCCATGACGGAACGTATGGATTTGTACATACATATGTGAGAACGACCACTTGTACGCCATAGACATTCTATGAGTGCGGATCTACCGTCTAAGGAGCGTGATCGACGATGTCTGTGTATGTATGTACGTCCATTGCACGGCTGCAATCCCAAGACCTAGTAAGCAATCTACGGTTTGTCTGGTACAAACTTCAAGCTATGTGACCTATGCAGGCTGACGCCGATGTAGTGGATGCTTCAAGCTTGACATTCCACGGCAGTTTGACTGGGCAGAGACGTTTGAAGGGGGGGTAAGGGTAGTACCAAAGATTGGCATGATGGGCTCCGTATGTACATACATACACCATACATGTGTACAACCACTTATTTGTCCAGACGTTACTTGTAGCATGGCATGTGTCTGTAGCATGAGACAGAATGCTCTTTTCATCAGACAATGGATCTTTGTTCGTACCTGTTGCTTGCTGTTCATACGAATCCTATCACTGAGATGGATGTTCTATAAGTCTTCTATATATAACTATAGGTGGCAAGTTGCTGTTATGAGCTGGAACCCAATGCAAGGTTCCTTTGTCTCGACAGCGCCATATGCCTTCTCTTGGGTTCCGACACCCTCCTCCACGCCCCCTCCTAAGTCATCATTTGACTCTTTTTTGTTTTCGCCAATGTTAACGTGCACTACTACGGTCTGCAACGTTGCGTCCATGACTCCTGCAACCTAACGAATCCCAGTCTCTCTACTAACAACTTTTTGACAGGGATTTAGGAAGGAGCTATCAGCCCGGAGAATTGATAAACTTCCGATGAACAGCGGATCCAAAATATCGATAACATTCCAGACATGTGAAAAACATTGGTAGGGTTAACACTGCAAGAAGCAAAATCACGTGGTTTGATCAAAACTATTTTGATTTGCATGTAACCTGTGTTGCGTAATACACGGGGCAAGATGCACCTGGAAGCCCCGTACATGCATGCAAGGCGAAGAAGACGGTTATGTTGTAACAGCTGGAAGGCAAGCAGAAGGACCGCAAGTTTGATTCCAGGAGGGTATTTTTGGAATCACGGTGAAGGTTGATATTTTGAGAGCGTTCGGTGAAGTTGCCGGGTTTGCCGGGTTACGGCGGATTACCCGGGTTTGAGGCAGATATGGTTTGGTGAGACAAGCTTTCTTCGTGTCACGTGTGCTGGAGTCGAGGAGGTATAAGAGTTGGGTTGAGAGAGATATCGGGAATTTGGGTGTTGAGCCGGCGGGTTGCGGAGTGTGGTTTGATGCTGAGCAGTTGTGGGGATATCAGACTGAGGTTGGAAACCACGATGTACTTGGTGTTCACGTGAAGAATGACAGTGGACTTGGATGTACTCAGATCTATCAATCTTGCCGGCCAAGTTACCGTATCATCCAACAATCACGCATGAATATCACCCTCTCCTACTCACGCTAGTGTTTGATAAGTCCAGACTGACGAGAGGTCGCATTGTTCGAAAGGATGTAATCCTACTCATCGGGTCATGACCGGCCTCAAGAGGCTTGAATATCCGGCGAGAGTTCCGAGTGGACTGAGCGAATAGAATGCGGGGTATCCAAATAGATAGAAATATGGGTAGATGTCTCCTTGTGGGCTGTAGTTGTGTCTTCTTGACTTCTGCCTTCTTTGATACTTGATCTATAAACCACTTAACAATATTTATCATATATTCCCGGTACCTGACTATGAGACTCATCATTCGTGATTCCTCTGAAGAGGCTGCCCAATGGGTTGCTAACCTGGTTGTTGACCGGATCAATGCCTTCCAACCTACTTCAGAACGCCCATTTGTATTGGGGCTGCCTACGGGGTCTACCCCATTGGGTGTCTACAGAGAGTTGATCAGACAGAACCAAGCCGGCTTGGTCAGTACCACTAGTCTCTACCATCTATGACACCATACTGACTTGCTGTATCTCACATTAGGTATCCTTCAAACACGTCATGACATTCAACATGGTACATCCCCTTCACCCCTCCCAAGATCCCCATCTAACTTCCACAGGATGAATACGTCAACCTCCCCCAATCCCACCCCGAAAGCTACCACACCTTCATGTGGAGCAACTTCTTCTCCCACATCGACATCACCCCAACCAACATCCACATTCTCAACGGCAACGCCCCATCCCTCCTAACAGAATGCACCACCTACGAATCTCTCATCCGCGCCCACCCCATCGATCTCTTCCTAGCAGGCGTCGGTAACAACGGCCACATCGCCTTCAACGAGCCCGGATCTTCCTTCTCCTCAGTCACTAGACCCGTTACCCTCGCCCCGGGGACTATCGAGGCTAACAAGCGCTTCTTCCCTTGTGCTGATGATGTCCCGAGACGGGCTCTTACTGTTGGTGTTAAGACGGTCTTGTCAGCAAAGGAGGTGATTTGTATGGCTTTCGGTCATGGGAAGGCACAGGCTTTACAAGCCGCTGTTGAAGGCCCCATCACGCAAAGTTGGACCGTCTCTGCTCTTCAACAGCATTCTGATGCCGTGCTGGTCGCCGATGATGCTGCTACCGTTGAGTTAAAGATTGGTACTGTCAGATACTTCACCGCACTTGAACGGGACCTCGCCATCGACAATGAGCATGCGGCTGTGAAAGCCAAGCTTGCCCATTTGACACCTAGCACACCGCCTCTGCCCCCTTTGGATACGACTACTCCTGATACACCGATAGTTGTAGAGTCCAGCTCACCTATCACATATTCACCACGTCCAGTCTTAGCGACAGCATCTACTGCGTATCTGGGCGTAAGCGGTACAGCTATGGTTCCACGGACACCGTCACCGGATATCGATCTAGTGTTGGATAGCATGGCATCTCGAATCCCAGTGCAACTAACCCTGTTGGCCAAGACGCCGGAGCTAGTCCCTGACCGTATGGCCAGTCGGTTGCCAGAGCCGGGTGTGTTGCTTGGTCGACTGACGCCTAGACCGGAGTAACAGTAGATAGAGTACAAGTATGCAGTAGTTATTTATTAAGCAAACGACGACGGATCTGATATTGAAACGATTTCTATATTACAAAACAAATTCAGAGTTAAAACATCCAAGACCAACTTTGAACTCAAGTGACAACAAAACAAATCTGGCAAGCCTCCAATGGACTTGAAAACAATGGTATCAAGTAAATCAACTCATCACCCAAGAGCCTGTAGAAGCTCTCGTACACATATGTACACCATGCGACTCATCCGCAACTAGTCGGGCGCGAAATACCTCTTGGACGAGTTCTGCATTTGCTGAGCCTTAATCTCAGCAGTAATGATGGTGTGGTGGACAACATGGGGCCTATAAACAGCGTCCACTGGTGGCATCCTATTGAAAAAAACGTTAGTATCACCACCCACCAGGCAATTGGAGATAACTTACCAGTCATTTACGCTTAGAGGGAAGTACTCATAAAGCATATCCGGATCTTCCGCGCTTCCGGCAGTCGCTGACGGCGCTGGTGTAGTCGACGCCTTACTATGTCGTGGACTAGAAACATCCAGCGTGGTAGCGGCATTTGAACTTGTGTTATCATCAGTGGAGGCTGCCATTACGGCTGGAGAAGCAGAGTGCCCACCATGGTCAGTGTCTGAATTTGGCACAGAAGATTGTTGGCCGAGTGAGTAGCCGGGGGAGAGTGCGACCCTTTTGGCGTGTGGCTGGTGAGATTGTGAGGTTGATTGAGCTTGTGGTGGACTTTGGAAGTCTGGAAATTGCTCTTCAGTAGCGCTGAATGTGAGTTGCGGGGTCTGAATTATACAGTTAGTGGGTAGACTCAAATCGAGGCATGATTATACGAACCGTTAAATTGGATGCACTAACATCAGCTTCAGCAATGCTGGCTTTCTTTTCCTTCTTATCGGCGGCTGGAGGTTGGTCCTTCTTAGGATCGAAGTTCCTTGGACTGCGACCTCTGACGATAACCGGACTAGACTTAACCTCTATGATCCTTAACAACTCGCCCGTTGGAGTTTTACCCCATAGTGATATATGTACTGAATAATTCTGTTGTGTACCCTTCCGACGCCCGTTATTCGCTGTGGCATGTTTGAACTGTAGACGTTTCCACACCAATGGAAAAACGACAAACGTTTCGTCAACATCTTTAGCAAAGGCAAGATTTAGCGCGATATCTGGTGGTGGCCCAGCTACCTGTCGTGATTCTTCCATCAGCATGCCGTTTCCCGGTGTATTCTTCCACGGCACACAAATAATTTCCGCTGGCTTGCCCTCAATGGATTCTGTGCCACTCAGTCTAGCAAAGTACTCGATGACCGTCACGGGCATGCCATTATCGTCTCGAAACTCTTGTGGTAAATGCCGAGAAAGTTGTAAACTGGCAGAACATTGCCATAGATTTCGACGGTAACATGTAAGCTCAACTGGTCGGGTCGGATTCCCGGGCTGGAAGACATTTTCGGCGACAAAAAACATGCCGTTGAGCTCCGCACTTATATCGAACCTGATATAGCGACCAGGACAAACAGGGTGGAGGTAGTGTATTGGCTCGGAGAAACAGAGCATTTGATTTTCATTGGTCCCCGATGAACGGTTCTCCTCGGTTGGCTGATGTAGCGTATGGTGATTATTTAGGGACGGTGGATAATTGATGGTTCCATCGTAGGGCTGGTACTGCTCCAAGCTAAATGTTGACGACTGGTTCGTTTGCTGTACGTGAGGTGATGGCTCGGACGGGAATTGATGTGTGAAAGACGACGCAAGGCCATTGTTGGGTACGTTTATATACGGATGGCTTTCGCTGCACCATTCATCGAGGTTAGTATTTGTTCAGGCCTATTGTTGTAGAAATAGACGTTCTATGCGCAACTTACATATTAGGATAAGTTGGAAGCATGCCAACATTAATATCGCCATACTGAAAGTTCAAATTCTGGGACAGAGACAAGCCATCCGGGCCAGTAGCGACCGGCATGCCGCCGTGATGACCCTGATCTATTCCCGGCCCATGTCCTATCTGCTGCTGTTGTCCGTGGGTCGTCACATTCAGGCCAATCGGTAAATCCTGGCTGGGTAGGTGATTAAACCCGTCCATTACTGCGTTGTCAAGATGCACGTTCGCTTGGGGCGATCACCGAGTTTGTGCGATTCCGGAGATGGATGGTAGCCCATGAAATGCGCGCAGGGGCAGGTATAAGGCCGGATGTGGATATCGGCGTCGCATACGAATGTCGAAGCGATTTGCGGGTCTGATGAAGCAGCTAGGCGATGCGACAATCTGGATGCTTTATTAGGTTGGCGCAATTAGGTCGTGGTGGGAGCAAGGGCGCAATGTGAGAATGTAAGAGAAAACGGACAATGTTGTGTGGAAGCACCAGCAAGAATGTCTTTGACGTGGGGTCCGTTGGCCGTGCAGATATGTTGGCGCGAACCACGGGAAAATCAGATCGAAATGCAAAGTTACCAATCCAGTGCATTAGAATGTTGTCTCGCCTTTTGTAAGTACCAAAGAATGTTTGCGACTCAGCACGTAATTTCCATGCATTCAGCCCATGGGAGGAGGCTCAGAGAATGCATTCGCGCGATGACGTTGGTCTCTTTAATCCGCAACATAAAACGTGGGTATGATTCGTCAAGTGATGTTGCACGCGACAGTCAGCAGCGACCTGTTTGACCCAGGAAAACCGTAAAATAGGGACAAGAATAGATACGAAGGGCAGTTTATCGCAGAACAAAGTGCCGCCAGTTTGGTGATGTGATTACAGCAACAAAAAGAGGGAAAGGGAGCCGATGTGTGCCCCTACTTGCTCATCACGAAGAAAGAGCTGACGGACCGCTCGGATCCTGTACATTGATCAACATCAGACATTACATTGCAAGGCTCTGATTCGCTTTTTCAATGCCACTAGCAATTCCCGTGACAGTCGTATTAGGGATAAATTTGGGTTGCCAGATGAAGGAATCATGAACCGGTGGTCGGACTTTGTGGGGAGTTACATATATAGTAACGGGTCGTTTATCGCGGATACCCGGAAGAGCTCCGTGTTTTTAAACGTGCATGGACGACGTAGTTTATGTCTGTTTTCAGCGACATTTTACGGGGCCAGCCGCACCGTACCGTATACTCGGGCCGGCGCTAACGAATAGGGCGGTGGAATGATCATAGTATAACACCTACGACGGGGCTATCTACACGAAACTCCAGAATGAAAAAAAAGTACATTCAATAAATACTCCGGACGGGTATCAAATTTGCAAAGACAAAACGAAAAAGAATGCGCGGACCGGGAGTCGAACCCGGAGCTAAAGCATATCTCTGTGGGAGAACCCGCAGTCCATTTTCATGGGAAGCTATAATGTTACCGCTACACCATCCGCGCTTAGGTATTGGCAGTCAATGTGCTATTATGGTATTTATTCTCCATGAATGTCTGTTGGCCGGGCCTTGGACTTCCGGGGCAGGATAGACGGGATCGTGGCATCGGAGCTTTATCTAGCACAATTTCTCGAAACTTCACGCTATGTAGAGTCCCTTGTTTCTAGCGTTTTAGGTCATATCTCTTAGTTGCATCCCATTGGGACTAGCATTAATGACAGCTATAGCTCTACAGAATCCTTCGAGCCCAACCGGTCTGATGCCAGAGCTATTTTTGCTTAGAACTCTTTCGTTATGGAACTTGTGATAGTGATGTGACAGCCCATATGCGGACTGTTCAAACAAAGCATATAATAAGGATGCAGCAGAACTTCATGAAACCAGCTCGGTCTGGCCCTGCATATGTATGGCGCCTTTGGTCAGAGAAGATTATGCTGTGGATGGTCCCTTGGATATGCATAGAAGCATCTTGATAACAAGAAGGTCAATGTAACCCTCGATGTCTTACCACAGCTTGCACTAATGCGAACGTACTGGGTTCAGTGTTGATCTTTACGTTGTTCCGTAGATGTGGTATTGCGTTTTGAAGAAGAGGTTTCTAAAGGGTTAGTAGGGCGATATGAGTGTGTAGAAAACGAGATAATGCTAAACAAGAGTATGCATGTACGTCACCGTCACATGCCCATAGCCAATGTCATGGAATCCAAAAAACCCAATAACAAAAGATAACAGTTATGTGGCTGACATGTCACAGATACATACATACATATCATGATCCTTGGCAAGGACGGATCATTGTAGTTGAAATTCAACACAGTTTCTGGATTCGATTCTGAGGCCCGAACTGCATTTCAGCTGCAGGTGGCGGTTGTATGTTTGAATTGAACATGAAATACAATAAGATATGTACATCGGCGATGGTACTGAGCGTCATCCTTCCCGATCATAGTTCAAGGCCGACTGAACCGCTCGGACCATTCGGTGACAATTGGTTCAAGGTGGAAACATCAGCATGATATGTTTTGAAAACATTGAAAGTGGGTTAAAAGGAGAGTATGTACATACATAATCTTACGCACACATCGACACCAACTTATGTACCCACAAGTAGATATGTATTTCGAGATTCGGACTTATCAAAGTCAGCCTCTTACTCAGAACACATTGTATGGTACCAACATCCATGTATTTACATAGATACATGCACTGCGCCACCTGTAAACGCCCTGGAAGAAAAAGGGCAATCCATTTTAGTTCAGGCTTATGATAAACACGCAACTTATTGAAATTTTATCTTGGTGTTTCTCCGACCAGCCGACAGTAAAGAATGCATAAGCTCCCTTTGATTGGAGCATACGACGCAATTTAAAACGCCGTTTTTTTTTTTTTTGAAAAATACAAACATACATGGTATCACTCGGCTACGAGTAACATGCAATACGTGACTGATGATTGTCGCACTGATGTCACACAGATAGCCTTGCTTCTTTTATGTCCATAATTGTTCCTGTTTGCCTTGCGTTTCTTGTGTCGATTTGCCGCAATAAATTTGGAGACTCTCACGAATCCACCATTGACAAAAGGCAATACGCATTTGATTGAAGAATTTGCCGTGTGTTCGTCCGCAGCAAAATGTCTGTCAAGGAAGACCCGATATGGAATGATATAAAGTGGTGAGTGACAGACCACATTGAAAACTCCGGATGCATCAAGAAACTGACTTCTTTGCCCAGGGCTTTGGGCCAAACTCTCATTATGGGGTGGGATGGGACCGAGGTGACGCCTCAAATCCGAAAACTGATTGCAGAGGATCACCTCGGTTCCATCATTTTAACGGCCAAGAACCTTGAATGTAAGTTGAAACGTCGAAGCCATGGCAGACCCCTCTCTAATGGGGTACATTCAATCTAACCAACTTCATCCACAGCGGCAGAACAAACAACAAATCTTGTTCGAAAGCTTCAACATATCGCTAAAGAGTCTGGTCACCCACAGCCGCTGTTGATCGCCCTCGATCAAGAGAATGGTGGGGTAAATAGTCTCTTTGACCAGGACTACGTATGTCAGTTCCCCAGTGCCATGGGAATTGGAGCCACCGGAAAATCATCGCTGGCATACGAAGTCACAAAAGCAACAGCCACCGAAATCGCCGCTTGTGGTGTGAATCTCATGTTAGGGCCTGTCCTAGATGTCTTATCAAACGCGAGATATCAACCATTAGGTGTGCGAGCGGAGTCTGACGATCCACAGGAAGTTTCGGAATACACCATTGAAGCCATCAGGGGAATCAAAGATGCCGGTATAGCATGTTGCGGTAAACATTTTCCATCCTACGGGAACCTGGACTTTGGAGGATCGAACCTGGATATCCCAATCATTACGCAGACACTAGAGGAGCTCAGCCTGAGTGCCCTCATCCCATTTCGAAATGCTATTGCCACTGGAAATCTGGATGCCATGTTCGTTGGAGGATGCGGAATCTCTAACCCAAGCATGAATGTCCAACATGCCTGTTTGTCAGATCAGGTAGTTGATGATTTGCTGCGCAATGAGCTCAAGTTCACTGGCGTGGCCATCTCCGAGTGTCTGGAAATGGAAGCTCTTAGTCATGAGATGGGCATTCAGAATGGTGTAGTTATGGCGGTTGAGGCTGGCTGTGACCTGATTTTGCTCTGTAGGGCGTACGAGGTTCAACTCGAGGCGATAGCTGGCTTACACCTCGGGATAGACAGTGGTCTGATTACGCGCGAGAGAGTAATGACGTCAGTACGACGTGTTTTGAATGTCAAGGCTGGCTGTACATCATGGGAAAAGGCTTTGAATCCACGTGGCATACCACTCCTGAAACAGTTACACCCTACGCATATGGCCCTATCCAGGCAGGCATACGACAGCTCAATTGCAGTCATCCGCGACAAGGAAAAGCTTATTCCCCTGTCGCAGTCGGTTCACATGCACGAGGAAATCTTGCTCCTCACTCCCTTGGTTAAACCACTACCTGCGTCTGCTCTGACTAAAGATGAGCAACAAAAAGGTGCTTCAATTCACGAACGATGGACGCACCCCGACCGCTCAAATGCCATAATGGCAGGCGAGGAAGTATTCCGTGAATTCGGACGAACGTTGGCTCGTGCACGGAGAGAGAAGGTTATGCACACGAGCTACACAGAACATGGACTACGGCCGAGTAAGTTCCACCTAGCAACGAGGCGAAGGTTTCACAAAGACAATGGAATGACGTACTAACCCCATTTGTATAGTTCATGAGGACTTGATCGGCCGAGCATCATGTGTAATTGTTGTCACTGCGGATGCCAATCGGAACAAATACCAATTTGGCTTCACTAAACATGTGGACATGCTTTGTTCCATGTTAAGAAGCCGCGAACAGAAAAAGCACCTCATGGTCGTAGCGGTTTCTTCTCCCTATGACTTTGCCATGGACAAATCCATATCAACATACATTTGTACCTTTGATTTTACCGAGACTGCCATGTCAGCTTTAGTAAGAACGCTTTGCGGAGAAAATCCCTTGGTCGGCACCCTTCCCGGTACACTGCGGAAAAGTTGCAACCGCCTTAAATCGAGGCGACCGTGGCTGGTGGATTCATATGATCATGGCCGGGATGCCAAAGGTTTAAACGAACTAATTTTGGCTGTCCACCGAAACAGTACTGGTTTGCCGACGTTGGAGCACGCGTCAGCTGCCAGTTTCAATTTGCCTTTTTCTCCTGGCGAAATACAAAATGCACCCGTCCCGGAACCTCGGCATTTTGTAGTTCGTAACAGTTCAACAGGTGCACTTTATGGATTCGTGGCTACCTGGATTTATCATGAGAATGCATGCGGAGTTATCGCAGCATTGATCGTGGACCCAACAAAACGGAATGTTTCCATCGGTTGGAGTCTTCATCGGGGAGCCATTCGTGCCCTATCTGCTGCAGGAGTCACCAAAGTAAAACTTGGATCTCTTTTCCCCGGTGTATTCCCCGGTTTGCCTATTGATGCTAAGGCGGATTTGAGCAGCACTCGTGATTGGTTTGGTCGCATGGGTTGGGCTGATAAGTTTCCAACACAGCACTCGGTGTTGAAACTCACTTCCATTCAGTCCTTAAGCATTGCTGATAGCCTAAATCAGTCCATCAGGCGGCTACAAATTACGTTTTCGCCTATACAAGGGGGTGCGAACACACCCATTTCTCTTCTTGAGCCACTATTATCTGAAAACAATGTTTCCACCGAAGTCAAATGGCTCTATCGCCTTGCGTTGGCAGATAAGGGTTGTATTGTCGTGCGAGCGGCAATTGGAGAGACAACTGTCGGTGCCATTGTGGTTGTTGGCACAAGCACCCAAATATTGAGAGCTTACGGGATTTCGCCTGACACGACCAGTGCGTTGTTGTTCCCAATTGTCAGGGCGGACTCGACTAGCCGTGAGCTGGTTGGTCAATCACTCGTTGTGGTGGGGCTTAAAGGTTTACAAAAAGAGCGTGGAGTGCTTCTGTATTTGGTAAGTAAAAGTGCCGTTTTGCCTGAAATGTGATGCAAGGCGTACATACAACAGAAATTACAAGCAAAACCAACAGAAAGTTGCTAACATTTTATCTTAGGCTGCGGAAGAATTAAAATTTACTATGGTGTCAATGGGATTTGGTATTATGCAACGGTTTGATCAATTACAGTCCAGCATTCAACTCGTAAGTTTGTCATTGTGCACTTGGATAATGGACGCTTTCTGACAGTTATGTACATTAGATGCACGAGTAATCCACGTACCGACAGGATCTTCCAAAACACTGTTTTGGCACTTATAGGTCTATATATTGGCGACCTCCTCGCTTGTTTGAGCCAGATCATGTTCACTTCATATCTTACACATTTTTAATCAAACGATTAGGCGTGTGGATTTTTCTTTTCATAGAATGAAACTTGCATTGTTATTTATTCAACCTTACGTCATTTACATTGTTAGTTAGCGTCATCGTCTAGCTACGGGATTCCTTCTTCCCAAATCCACCAGCACCCATCAAGTCTATTCTCTTGATTTGATGAAAGGTTCCGGTACCTCCCGCTTGCCCAAACCCGCTCTTAAGAGCGGGGGAAGGCGTCGTGATGAGAAGAAATTACAACCTCAACAAAGATATGCAAGGCGGATGACCATAGCAGAAATCAAGGCCGGCGAGGCAAAAGCAGTGGCGGATGGGCTAATTCGCAGGCCAGAAGTCAATCACCCTTCTCAAGATCCACTTCATGGCCTGTCGTTATCGTTTACGGGGGATATACTTTCGGGGTTAGACTCGAGCTCTTACGTTGGACATGGTAATCCGAACAACATAACTGGACTGGGACACACAAATGGGCTTATGCCGGTTGGGAACTCATGGGTTGTCAACCCCCAATTGAATTCGACGGAGCAAAATATCAACTGGATACCAAACATAGCGCCACCACCCTTCGGCAATTTCGATGCCTTGCCTTATCCCGTCGCCCCGGTGAACAACATGGGAATTCTAAGTGAACTTCCTTTTCCCCCACTTCAGAATTCGCAAGCAATGAATGCCATGGCCCAAGACGGCCCATACGCAAGTGGCCCACTTCTCTACAACGGATATCAACGCTACGAGACCCCCGAGTCTGTTACCACTGCAGCGGCCGGTCACGTCTTTGACCACCTGACGGTTGGATATGCGACTTCCATAACCGACTCAGTACCACAACCATCGGAAATACCAACACTTAACGCCCCACATCATCCGGCGTTTGAGTGTAATGTTTATCCTCTGAATCCCGTGCCCGAAGGCCCGGAGTATAACCAAGCAACTGAGTCTTCAAATCTGCAACTCCAACACAACCTCCTTGAGAATTACCAGCCGGGGACTGATCGTGATCCTTCGGCTTTCCACTTTTCCCTGGAATAATATTGATGGCTAGGTCATAGCGAGTATGGGAGAGGTAACACATTTGTCGTTAGGTTTTGGGAACCAACTTTCGCTCTCTTACATGTGTTACTTCAATATCCAAGGCTCTATTCTAGAAGGAAGACAGCCCCTCTTGAGATTAGGGTGACTGCTTTCTATTGGAGGGGGGGGGGCGTCTATTCCAGAAGAACTCGGACAAATTCGGTTTGCTAGGCTTTATCAAGGAGACTGGACTTGGCATTAAATGGTATATCAAGTGCGGTGGAAGGGAGTTGTTCGAGGGGCTTTACTTGGTGCGAATACAGTGTTTACGGGTGTTTTTCAGGGGCTACGCTTTACGGATATCATGTATAGGATTATGGCAGACAAGGAGGCCTCATCATTAGGCCAGCAATGTACATTGGTTTTGGTCTATAAGAGCTGACGTGTTAAGTAATATTTCCTTTGGTTCTTTGTTTTATAGTTGCCTCAGTGTTGTTCGTTTGGATTTTCGGTTACTCTTAACTAGATAGTGTTCTCTCTATAAGTAGAGACCTCCATATAAACCACAAAAACATTATGTTCTACAATTTCACTTATGATTGGAATCTAGAAATACATGTGTATCATTGCCATTTTAGATTTGCCTCTGAATGTTACGGATTCTTCGGCTTTGGGCGAACGAGAGGGCAAGATACACATGTATATACCTAATTTATACATCTGCAGTGACACCCCATTATTGGAGTATTTACATACACGCCTTGTGATCCCAACACATTGTTATAACAAGACAAGCCCAACGGCCTATAATGGGGTGATCAACGGGGCGTCACGCCGTATGTGCATACGTACATCTGTACCATGGTAAAGGAACGAGGATTCACCCATCAATCCTTGAAAGGCAAAAAAGGCAAATCCACCCAGTCTATATAAAGCAGCGTATGTCCTACTGGAGTCAAAACATCGTTTTGTCTTTGTAGCACTCCTCGGTCCTCGCAATCATGACAGTCGCATTGTGACCCATTTACGACCCCCACAGGACACTTCAGCTATCGTCCTTCATTCGTTTGATTTCTTTTTTCTGTTAAATGAAAACCAACATCCCGATCGATGACCTCGACTACCGCCACCATCCACGCATTACAATAGTCTTCGAATCGGAACAAAAACTACAAAAACACACGAAAAACTTCAAAATACCAATTACATTAGAATCCTCCAGCAATCGACCCCGATACTCCCCAGGGTCTCAACTTCACTTATACGGCTTACACGATGCCTCGAAAATCAACTCCCCTGCACCTTGAGCCTGGGCACAAGGAAGACATCAAGCCTGGCCCCGGCTTCATCAGCCGCATACAAAACCTCAACTCTACTATAAAAAAGAAAAACCAACAAAAAACACGGCGGGATACGGCTCAGCGTCGCCGTGATTCTATGTTGCCTGAAAAGGTGCAGCAGAAATTACACGATGACCAAAAGAAGCCCACCTTGTCGGAAGACACGTCAATGGTTCCCTCGGATTGGAGACAAACTCAAGTTAACAATCTTTGGTCGTTTCCTATGCTACAAACCTCTTACACTATGGACCCGATGGCTATAGACGGGAACATCCCTTCGCAGGAGTCCTTTCTAGAAGACGACTTTCAATACCAAAGTTACAATTCATCCATTGGATCGGACGTGTATCCTAACTTGTGGTCACCTGCTCCTCCGCCTTTCCCGGATTCTTCAGTATTCCTTGGCTCTGAACTATACACCGATCCATGGTCACAAAGCAGTCCGTTTGAAAACATAAACAGCTATGAAGGGTCTTTGGTAACGTCACAACCATGGGATTATGCCTTTTTGCCTCCATTGGGCGCGGACTATGATCCGAAGCTATCTGTTGGATACATGTGCAGTGATAGGAGAGAAGACCCTGACCAGGTGGGTTTAGAGACTGACTTGAGAAAACAAGATTAGTTACACGAGTCTAATGAAAGCGTTGATTCGTATCACAAGACCTTCAATTCCAACTTCAGGGCAGTTGCACAATTATCATGCTTTTCTCGGAATTCCAACTTCAGGACAGTTGCACAATTATCATGCTTTTTTCAGATAACCTTGGTGCTATGTGCCCTTTACTCTCAAAAACAGTGTTCAACTTCCACATAATATAAGGACTGTTAGCCGGATCCTACCGCCTCCATGATCCGAATTGGGGATCATCGTTATCACTTGTTCTCTGTTTGTGACCGAGATTTGTAGTTTTCTTACGCAGCTTTTGAGTTTGAATTTGTCTTTTCGTTCCCTTGTTTCGGTCAGTTTTTGTAAATACAACTTTCGAGGTATGCAATGTCAATTTTCCTTTTGTCAAATACACTTCCTTACTGACGATATCAATTGATGTGCCGCCCGATCAACAGAAAACAGCGTTCTACAATTTTTAACTAGCAGCAACCTCTACGGACACCCTGTTTGCCCTTGGTCTTTCTCTATCGGTCGCTCATTCAGTCTGCAGAATGACAGTCATTATCTTCGCTGGCCGCGCAAGATGGGTGTGCTGTTATCATGTTCCTGGATAGAGATGGTTCTTCTTGATTGTTTTCTGCAAATACAATAAGAAACAGTGTTATCCGCCCGTTACTTAGTCTTTCACATAGAAGCTATTTTTTATATAATGCTGCTCTTGTTCCCTCATTGTGTCCTGTTTTTCTAAACTTTATATATCATCCACTGCTCTCTTCACTTGTTCGTTCAAATCGGCATCTCTATTGTTCGTTCACTGCCACTTTCTTCAAATACTACAAAGGCATTTTAATATCACAATGGCCCGTCGAAAACAACCTTTGCCCTCGGGGTCATGGTGCAGACCAAACACGTAAGTTTATATCCCTCATTTGCGGACCTAGTATTGTGACAGGATACTAACAAGTTGTTGTCCCATAGTGCATTCCAGAGAACGACCAACCAGACCATGTGGAGCATGAGAAAAGCCAATGGTGTCTCGAAGTCAAGTCCGAAGAGTAGTAGGAAGAAAGATTCTCTCAGACCCAACCAAGTCAATGAGATACAAGAGACGCCCGCCGTCGATCTCTCTACTCATTCTCTCTCTCGGGATAACTCTGGCAAGTCCTTCAACTGTGGCACTACTTCATCTTTCCCTTCATCGAACAATGCCTTTGCCGTTGGTCCAGCCCCCATTAACTACGATGGCCATGGCCAAACCCCTCTGAGCGATACCACTGCGGTTGATATCGTTGATCCCCACCACTTGGACAATATGCCTCCCTTCAGCATTATGGGAGATCCACTTGTTGAAGATCCGTTCCTCTACGATGATACCATCATGCAACTTGACCAACCTGGCGCGCAGTTGGGGGACCAGCCCACCCCGACGCCCGCTATGCCGTGGGATCCCTCGCTCTCTGTTAATTATAATGGCGGTTTCCAGAATAGCAATGTCATTCATGGCTCTATGGATCAGATAGACCTCCTGTCCTACACCACCGGGGATTCTTCCACCCAGATTGTCCCTGGTGGTCAAGACCTTTCTGCTTTCTCGGTCTTTGGTGGAGACAATCCCATTGGAATGGACAATAGTGCCGCGAACCATCCCGATTTGTGGACCTGGGACGATTTCTTCGCCGGTCCAGGTTTCTCTAACTCGCACTTTGATTTTGGACTTTGAGAATTTCGTTCCATAAGTGTAGACACATGTTGGGTTCAGTCATGGTGTCCTACTTCTTCTGTGTTCTCTTTTTTCAGCATCCATCATCATGAGCTTCTTTACAGGTACAATGGCGTTGCCATTGTATACCATTTGCCGGACGGAAATGATAGCATACAATGCCTCATTTGGTTATAGACAAGGGATTGTATCCAGTTAGTCAAGGGGAGTGCAGGACATTTTCTCCCCGCGTTTACTTCTTTTTTAATCGGCTTTGCGCAGCACACTTTTAAGTGATTGTATATTTCATTTAGTATAGTAACAGTTAATCCATAAAAGTATAGTTTCGTAATACGGCATTTTTTTCATTCCCAAAGATCAAAATGATACTTCTGTCAACGCAGGAGGGTTGCCTGAACGGCATAGTTTATAATTCAGGTCGATTAAAGGTACGTTTGCCCTTTTCATCTTGTATTACCAGTGTGTATACACAATAGAGACAACCAACATGTCCAAAATGTCAATCTGAAAAAAATTGAAAAACTCAATTGCAAGTATTCTATGTGTGAACAATGACAATGTCTAATGCAAGACTCGAGAGTTTTCGTTCTCTTTGCCTGACTGATTCTCGCTTTTGCCTGATCCTTCTTCCTTCTTTACCTGTTTCGCCTTTTTCATTTCTTCGGTATCCTCTTGTCTCCCCGCTCCTCCCTCATCTTTCTCTTCGTTTTTCTCTTCCGTCTTCCGATAGCCAATGTGTCCGTCAGTCTCCAGGAGGTCGTCCCTAGCATCCTTCTCCACACCCGTTGTCAAATCAAGGCCTTCTAACTCCTCGGTCATCTTTCCAATGATCTCGTCGTCGAACTCCTCAATCTCTTCTTCGTATGTATCCTCCAGGGCCGTCTGTCTCTCTGCCTCCTTCCAGCCCACAATGTCTCGCCAGTGCTGGTTGAGTTCGTCACTCCACCCTAATAGTTTTGCTAACTTCCGAACGCCTTGGTCGCAGGTTCCTAGCTCGATGACGTCGTCTGGTCTCTTTCCTAGACTCCCGACTTGTTCGCGGTTGAATAATACTCGAGGTGTTGTCCTAGGTGGCAGGTCAGCCACACCGGCGAAGGGGTACACAGTGAGACTCGTTCCCATGACAAGAATCAAGTCTGCTTCCTTTGCTAAGTGGCAATTCCATGTGAACTCCATTGGGAGTCCCTCGCCAAAGAAGACGATATCCGGTTTTACCAAGCCACCACACTTCTTCGCTTTGCAAATCGGCACTAGCGCAGCTTCTACGTGCGTCTTCATCTCGTCCTCTGGGTAGTCGCTCTTACACTCGATACATCTCTGGGTAGCAAAAGAGCCGTGAGCTTCAACAATAAGGTCTGCGGGTACCCCAGCCTGACGCTCAAGGCAGTCGATATTTTGAGTGAATAGCTTTGACAACAGCTTCTTCTTGGCGAGTAATGAGATGAAGGCGTGGCAGATGGTAGGGTGGAACTTTCCAGGGTAAAGTTCCTTGGCGAGCACATAGAACGGTTGTGGCTTCTTCTTGAAGAAGTCAATGTCAAACACCGCTTCTGGGTATGGTAAGTTCAGTCTTTTCAAGTTGTCATACAGACCAGTCCCTGGTGAGCGGAAATCGGGAACTGTGCGTGTGTTAGTTGGTGTCCATGTGTGGGTAGTATAGGGCTAACTCACTTCCAGCCGCAGTAGATATACCGGCCCCAGTAAGAACCACAATCTTCTTGGCTGCACCCGAAGAGATATATTGTGCAACAGCATCCAGTGACCGCGCCTTCAAGTTTTCTGGTTTGAGATCATCCCCCAAGGTGGCAGACTCATGTTGACCCATGGTGGCGAGGCTTAACAAACTATGTGTAATAAAGGTAAACAATTTTCTGGTCGCCGGTACAGAGTATAGCCGGCGCGATTGAAGAGGATATATACAACTAAATATGGAGTTGTGCGACGGTCCTTGGTGGAAAGTAGCAGCGTATGCGGTGGGTTGGTGAGATAGCGATACCTTGCCACACCAGGAATTTCCGCGTAGGTTCTTCCGTCTATGTGGGTCGCCTAATTGGATCACAGATGACATGCAGAGAACAGGTGAAAATTCTTGGTCTCTTCTGGCGTCAAAAATATGTGGCAACACAATCGTCCATAGCAAGATAGGATGGAAAAAAAAGAAGTCCTATGATCACATCCTCGTATCACATATGTACATACATTTTTTTCGCAATTGCTTTGGTCTCATTACACCCTGTCCTATCTTGCCTCTCGAATTGATTTGTTTACCCGCCGACGCCGATTCCTTCCATTTGTTCTGCGCTTGACGCGGGGCTCAACGGGTGCAGGATTAAGGGCTGAAAAGTGTTTTCCTAGTTTGGGTTAAGAGGTCTTTGTCTTAACGTCGACGAAGCAAATTGAGAGCCGAAAATCATTGGGTGGAAATGTTTCCTTGTGGTACGGCCGACGGTTGATGGCGGTACAAGTCGCTATGGAGACGGAGATGGGCATCGTATTTCAATGTGCATATTGAACCTGCTTTTCTACGTTACAGTTGCTGCATGTTGGTCTGTCTTACACACGGTATAGCAGGAATATCTGCATGTGGGCTTGGCTATGCTCGGTATGGATATACATATGTACATACACATATATGTTGTATGTACACGTTTATATGAAGACTAAGTGACTAGTCACTTCGCCGTACATCTGAATCTGGTGGCTTATACACATGCCAGGGAAACACATGTATGGCGCCGCCTCTGAACCAGCCCGATACACCTATCATTTCAAATGTCCTTTACCAACTGTCTATCACTTGTCTGGCGTCCGTCAGATCAGAGAATGTATACATTGCTGGCTTGGTAATACGAGAATACACTCCTTTTCACACTAAACCGGCACAACAATGGTTCTTCAAAACTGAAGATAAGATTCCTCACTCAACACGGGACCTAGGTTCATAATTTCTTTACTATAGTACACCTTATTCTTACAGCAAAGATCTACTCTTTGACTCAATCTCCAACGGTTGGCAAGCTCCTCTCGATACATCGCCATTTTCCAATTACTACCACGTGCTTAACACATGTTTAGTTCTTCTGCTGGCGGAACGCCTCACGGGCGACCAAGAAGGGTGTCCGCTGAGCCCGCAAATACGCCTTGGTGAGTTCGGAATCGTGGGTGTCTGAACGAACGACACTGCCGACAGACATGAAGAAACTAGTCATGGTAGAGTCAGTATGTTAATTTCGGTGTGGCCAAGAAGACGGAAAATGTTCTACTTACCCGAAGGTGGCGCCTGAACCGGCCATGTATTGGCCAAGGGTTCTCATAATGCCAGAGTGACCGGCACCGTAGCGGAAGATGTGAAGAGTGCCTAGTATTAGACAATGTGTTAGATTATATCCATAGTCACTTCAATCGCTGTTCAACATCGGCATAATCCGTCAAGAAACCTCAAGATTGGGCAATGTTCTCCATAATAGACGTACCGTAAAGGAAACCCAGAATAGCACCAACACCTACACAATTGCATTAGCATAACTATGCTCTCAAGAACTTTATTAAGATAAACTTACTACCACCGGTAATGGCACCCATCACCACTATTCACATTATAACCGTTAGTCACTACCTCAATCCGCACCGCACTACCCCGTGAATCTCCTACTCTTGTCTTGGACAGAAGGGCCGACCTGGCCGTGGTTCGCAGGCATAGGAGGCATTTTGAAATTCTTGTATTGGTCGACTTAAAAGAGCGGAATGGCTTTTATCGTGGCAATCGTTAATCCGAATTGCTCTTGGGTAATGAACGACTAAAAAAAGGCCTTGTAGTTCTCGTGTACTTCAAGAATGGGTCTGTATACCACGGCTTTGCCTTGATCCAAATATTCACACACAAAACTTGTCGTTCTCCAATTTTGAACTTCGGATCATGTCACTTTTTCGCTCGTCTTCCATCGTCATTTAAACCCTTGTGTACCCTTCTAAGTGGGGTGAATGGATCACGTGGGGCATGTCCCACCTTGGTTGCTGTTATAACCCTTATATTGACCGTGCCTCATTTGACGTTGCTATTCATAGCAGAACGTGATGTGCATCACAAGTGGACGGCAAAAGTAACCCACCTTTCCGGGTAATATTCGTCACCTAGTGTCTAGCTAACAATAGATCTTACACACATGCGCAAGTATATATGCTCATTTAGCTCATGCGATATAGTTTCCACAAGCCATGGTATAACCTCTAGACCTGATATGGGTGGCATGTTTACCTAACTCTATATGCATTGAGGAATGTGTGTTACAAGGCACAAGGAAGAGCAGCACTATGTACTGTTATTGGCGGTAATCTAAATACGATTTATCGTGAAGAACAGAAGACTAACTAGATGACAGTCCATGACTGACTGTAACTATCGTGTATACCAAGTACCCCTCCTGCCCCACTAGGCCTCTTAGTCATTCAATACCGAAGCTTTCCCGATAGGGTTCTTCACGATCCATGCACAGACGTACTTCCTCACAATGTGCATGTCTATCACATGTCTCAAGAGCTGACCAAATGCCCCAGAAACGATTAAGGACACAGAAACCTTGCAGATAATCGGTTTGCCATATAAAATAGTCTGCTTACATATCGGGTACGCCATATAAAGTACATACACTACATGCACCTAAGGGAGCGGCTCAAGGAAACTGCATTGACAGAGCCGTTGAAAGGAATCGAATCGATATGCAGCAAACCATGAGCATTGTGCATCCCCACAGATAGGTAAATGCAAAAGCCATGGTGATTGCTATTCCGCAATGACCAAACACATGAGATGGATTCTTGGTACGCACAAACGATTTGGGCCAGCCACCAAGGCAAAGTTGACAGAATCCAGGGGATGGCACGGTCGGGCCACAGTTGTCATGGAAGCAACTGAAGGGTGCTCTGTCTAGAACATTGATGTTGGGCTGCGCTACCAAGAGAATACATTGCCTTAAATCTGCCTACTTTTTGGAGTACAGACATCGGTCGGGAAACCGGCATATAGAAATGCTGTATTGTATGCAATACAAAGGTATTTCCTGACTCGACACGCTATTTGAAGTCAGTCAGATGGTAGATATGCGGCTGTCCGTGACTGACGGAATTTGGTCGAATAGAGGACAGAATGGCTTTTCTAGCCCTGTCGTATCTAGGGAAGTGATGATCAGGAACGAGCCACTCCACCACACATGTCGTCCAGCGAAGCGAGGGCATAGGGCGGCATGATTGGCAGCCTCACAGGGCCATCAATAGCACCAATAACAAAAGGGAAGAAAATGGTAAAATACAAAAGAATACACCAACACAATGTGAATTGAGTCCAGGGAAGGCCATAGTTGCATCTATACGTGACCAGGGATTAGGGAAGCTTCCAACGTTGCTTGAGAGATGTGGCTTGCCCGCTTGTCGTTATCCGCAACACCGCATTTTGGAAGTCGGGATGAGAGTAAATATCGGGACATGCCGGCGTTCATCCTGTATTGCTTGTACCACAGAGCATTCACTGTAATAACCATATTCTCTTTGTTTTCGTGGCCTGTAAAACCAAAACTCCTGCCTAGATCGTTTGTTGTTTTGTCCAAAGGTTGATATTACAGACGTATGCAGCTCCTTGATACATCCACATCTGCCTTGGAGCCCTCTATGTGATCCAAAAACCTTCTACCAGATTTTCAAAACATCCGAAGTACCATTATATCGCCACTCACATCGGAACACTCTTTGCCGCCCGTTGTTAGCTTATGGTGTTTTCATTCTCTTTGTTTTCGCCCGAGACTTTATGAAAGCTTACCTTTAACCTGCCGTTAGACTAATTACGCCAATACCGAACAGAAAACTGCTGACCCTACGGCATATCTCAACAAACATACCCGGTCTAATCCTGTTCTATCCGTTAGCTTACATTGTGTGACCCGTCAATCTTGAAACATTGATCATCATAATTATCGTCACCATATATCGTTACGGTTGTAAGTAATCGCCCCAAAATATTTCTACAAAGTCACAAACTATGTTCCTTACAAGACAGCGTGGGCGCTTGGATGATATATGTGTTCCCAGGAGACATGATCCTTCGTCTGGGGACCTCATTGTTCTGAGAGCGATAAGATGTCACTGTTAGTCGCGTGCTTCTTCCACTTGAGCTCTTCAACAATACGGTGAATGGCACATGCAACTAGAGGTTCGAGCGAACCTATAATACCACACTGCTGATGTCAAGTATCACTTGCGTCACAGATTTGGAATGTGCCGGCGTTAATTCTGGACGAGGAATGAAACTGGCTGGTACAATGTATCATCAGGTAACAGACGCTCTTTGATGGTCCAATCCAATTAATGCTGTTGAGAACTGTGGCAACTGTTTTGGTGGCCACTGTTGGCCTCCTTGACGGAGCCATTGATGTGTACTATCTGGAGACACAGGGCATGCGACACTCTTGGTCAGTGGTTTACCCTGTGTGACTGCCAACGCAAAGCATCTGTCAAGTAGACGTGGAAACTGGCGTTTGACTGTGAGGATTTAGGCGTCAAGCGCAAGTGGGCTTTTTGGAGGCGACTGGAAGGTGGCAACCTTTCCAACGCAAATCTGCACCGCCAATTGCCCATGTGCACAACGTAAAGCATTCCGTTTCGCGCCATGAAGAAATACACGCTGTCCAATTGAATTTTGAGGCAGGCAAAGAAATGCGACTCAACGGTTTCGATGGAAGGACCCGCATTCTACATTGTGCATATGTACAGACATATAGTTACCTGCAAGTCGTTCTTTGACCATAATTTGGATTCTGGTCGACCAAATCGTGAAGCAAAGCACGGGCGGAGGTGAAGTGAACAGGTCGCTAACTCGTGTGAATTGTCCCCTGTAGACACCCGGATCAAGTCCCCTTGGATTTTGTTTTGTTTTGATGTCTTTGCGTCGCATGTTTTCCATTTGTCTCTGATATTCTGGCATTGATTTTCTTGCTTTTACAAACCATTTGCTATCTTGCAACAAACCCGTCCTCTGGATAATCACTGCCGCTTGCCCTCTTGTGTTTCCGCATTCACGACAACAGCCCTTCGAACTCGACACAATCGGCTTCTATTTGACCTTTGTTCGCCAGACGACCGCTTTTTCGCAATACACCTGGACTGCGCGACCTAAACCACCGCGAGCCAATTCAGCCCATCTTCGACAAAATATAGGCCCAACACGACAAACGGACAACTTTTGGACTTCAATCAGCTTCTGCATAAAACAAGTCTTGCAGTTGAACAACCTATTGTCCGTCAAAACCCAACTTTGCGATTGATTTTTTTTTCTTCGGCTTGCAGCTGCATACCTACAATTATATCCTGCGTGTGATCTCTACTTGCTCTCCACAGGCATCGCCACCGTAACGACCCCTTGTCACGCTACGCTCGCTCTCGGTCTTCCTGCACCACCGCCGTTATCTAGCATCGCTACTTGCAAGATTATAGACTCGCCGCTCCTCTTGGCTACATCTGTTTCTCTCTCGGGGCGTGTCATTCATCCCGGTGCAACGCTGCGACGCTCCCTCTCTCCACTCTTTTCGATTTGACTGGACGAGCGAGACCATCTGAGTGTCTTTGCCCTCGTTAGTCAGTTTTCTTACTGTCAATCCAGCGGCTCATTTAGCCACAAATCGAGCTAGCAGCTGCATAAACGCTCCTTTGCTGCCCCTCTGGAACCAGGAACGCGTGCCTTTTGCCCGCTGCAGCTGGTTTCTTTTCCCTTCCCCTCACTGGTTCGGTGCTGTCCGATTTTTTGCCCTGCCATCCACTTCTGGTGCAGCTGAGCAACTGCCCATCGTCAACCCAGTTTTACCTTTATTTCGCCGGACCTCGATTTTTTTTCCTTAACCCCCCCGAGCTCAAGTAGCGAGAGCCCACGACATCCATCGTTGTGATGACTGCCGTGGCCGCGCCTCCTGCTTTTTCACAGCTAGACAAGCAGAGATGGGGCACACCCAGTAGTGGAGTCGGTAGCACTAACCCATCGATGTCACCGCCAAATCCGGACAGCCTACACATCATTCCCCGGAAAACACCGCAACGGACCAATTCCTCGTCGTCTCTAGCCTCGATAGCCTCTTCTTCGTCAACCTCGACAGTCGCTACTAGCGGCTCTTCGATTGGCACATCGCCCTCGTCGACCGGAGAGCCTGCACCCCTGTCGCTCTACCTCAACAGCGCCGCCATATCGAAGAAAAGGCCACAAGACGCTCAGGCCAAACAATCAAGAGCTCCGTATGCCGGCACCCGATCATCACCACCGAACTCGTCTCTCACGAACAACAGTTCGATAAACGGCCCTAAGCAAGCTGCCCGTGCTCTTAGTCAGGCTGCCGGAATCGGCCCTCAGCAGATGTCACCGTCTGCTGACGGCCAGCTGGCCCAGACCAATGGCCGCGATAACTCAAGTCCGAATACAACCAACGGCAGTGGTATGGCGGCCAACGGCGAACAGAACAACAATGCTCCGGTCTTGCTTTATCTCAGTTCTCTTAACGGCACATTTGAACGGAAGTCAATTCCTGTTCCGACTGTACCCGATGTTCTTAGAATCGGTCGTCAAACCAATCAAAAAACGGCACCCACACATCTGAATGGCTATTTTGATAGCAAGGTTCTTTCACGGCAACATGCTGAAATTTGGGCCGACCGGAACGGTCGCGTGTGGATTCGGGACGTCAAGTCTTCCAACGGCACTTTTGTCAATGGCGCCCGTCTTTCCCAAGAAAACCGTGAATCCGGACCACATGAATTACAAACTGGCGATCACCTTGAGCTTGGTATTGACATCATCGGTGAAGATGGCAAAACAGTAATTCACCACAAAGTTTCTGCCAAGGTTGAGCACGCCGGGATTGCGTCTGCAAGCAACGGTGTGCTTGATTTCGGCCTTAACGAGTTGGACCCAACAAATAACGGCATGCTAGGCGGTTCTCCCGGTGTACAAGGTAGAGCACGTGCTGGCAGTAACCCAGGCGTCTTGCAAAATGGCCGTATGGCAGGTGGTATTATGGCAGCTCCTGCCGTTAGCTCTGATTATCGCAGACCGTTTATGATAACACCTGTGACGACTGAGAATATTATCAAAAAGCTTCAGGTAAGCAAAAACGCAGCCCAGAGACTTTCTAGATTTCGAGTATTAACACAATTGCTTTACAGGGTGAAATTCGCGGCGCTCGTTTACAAGAAAAGAGTATCACGCGGAGCCACGATTTTGTCAATGTCCTCATGAACAAAGAGGCCTTGGCTGCGCCTGTGGCACCCTCTCCCAAGGCTGCGGTCAATGGATATCACTCTTACCGGGCTGACCCGATGAGCAGATTCCTTGACCCTCCCGCCCCACCACCACAACAGCCCCTTCCGGAGAAGCCAACGGATGTTCCTTCCCTGCGCAAGAGTATTTCTGGCCCAGTGAAGTCACATTCTAGCTTGCCACCACGTGAGCCTTCTGGCCAAGTTCTGCAGCTTCAAAGCGAACTTGAAACATATAAGCAGATGGTCGATAAACAGGGGATTCAGCTACGTGCCTTGGAAGAGAATCTGGCTAGTGAGTACGAAGCACGCTTGGCCTCAGATGAGCTTAACGAGCATCTTCAACAAATTATCTCTGCTAGCCACAACACTAGCAACTCGCCCACACCAGAATCACCAACTTCAGTACCTCAAGCCGAAGTACAGTCAATGATCGAAGCGGCAACGGGGGAGTTGCAATCAAAACTTGACAACATGCAGGAGGAGATGCTGAACATGCAGCGCGAGATGCTTAGTATGCAGCAGCAGGTAGAGGTATGGAAGCAAAAGTACGAAAAGGCCGACGTTGCCCGCAGCATTGCCAGCAAGCATTTGGCGGAAATGGTACTGCGTATTCGCGAGGAATCCGAATCTCGGAGCCGTGGAAAACCAAGATCCAGAGTTCGCGGTGCACGCAAACACTCTACTTCATCATCAGAATCATCATCTGATTCTGAAGCATCGAAGAACAATGTTCGTTCACAGAACCATGGCAATTCCGGCACCCAAGAATCAGACAAGTCCACCTCGCCATCGGAAGATGACTCTTCATGTGACGAAAAGTTGGAGGTCAAAAAGCTGGCAGCGGGAAGCACCGAGGTTGATGCTGATATCAAGCCTGATATCAAGGGAGTTCCATCTACTAGCCGTTCCGGCGTCGCTGTGACTAAGGCCAACGGCCCTCAGCAGCTTATGAAGTCGGACATGTTGACGCAAAGTCTCCCATACGCGTCGATTGTGGGTGTGGTGATTATTGGCATGGGCATGATGGCGTTCATTAATGGATGGCAGCCACAGCCTCGGGTAGAACAGTGATACCTAGTCGTCGTACCGGTCACTGTTTTGCTCTTTATATTGCTACTACACCGACGCAATGTAGCCTTCCTTCACATTCTTCATCTTTTGCGTTCATTTGACGACTGATTTTTTGCCCCATACCGCCGCTGTTGCGTACGACTTGGTCTTCTTCGTTTTGTTGTTTGTTTTGTTTCTTTACGGATATCCTTAATCGGCCCTAGTGGAGGCCGATGATGCATAGAATTTACACTTTGTTTTCCTTCTGTTATTTTTTTTACTTTCACACACCACCCACGGCAGCGTCCGCATTTCATTTGTTGAATTTTTATTTTTCATTCTCCCGTTTCCATGCTCGGCATGCCATACATGAGCCTTGCCGACGTTGTGACGACGACATTGTAGCATGGCATGTCTGTAGTGACGACGTCGGATGGGGTTCTTTGCATCAGATTGAGACGAATTAGGCAATCGGTTGCCGTGTGATACCGACGGCCCAATCTATGCGCCTTGAGCTGTTATTCGCTGGTGCTTTGTATATGCATAAATTAGACTATTTGACGACAAAATGTGCCCCGCGGCTTTCCATCAGGTTCTCATATCATTACCAAATTTCTTATAGATCATCCGCACCCCACTTTTATCGTCAAATTCCCTTTTAGTTGTTGTCTCTTGTATAAATAGTATTTTTTCTGTTCCATTGTTTTGTGCTGTGAATTGTGAAGCTTTTATTAAAATGATGTGCATCCGATATGTGTTGACATTATGTTGTGTTAGTGTTGTGTTGAGTTCTTGAGTAGCTTCCGTATCCCGATGTTGCTTTGAAGGCTTGTATACATGTGCTTCTATACTTTACACGTATGCGCACACTTTACATTGGCATACAAGCGTGTATTCATGACCCCCCTTTTTGTTCGTACTATGGTGGAATGGCTCCTTTAGCCTTGAGAACTGAGCGTCGTTGTCCTCGAAGGTCTTCTTCCCAACTAGTTGGAATATGGAGACTTCGAGCAGCAAGTGGTTTACCGTCGGTCTTCTGTCATACACATCCGGTAGTTATCTTCTTTTCTTGTTGTATCTCCTAGGAAACATAGCCGGTAGTCCTTTACCAGCTTCAGTTGTCATTATGTCGTCCTCGGTGTCTGGGTGGGTTTGACGGGTTGTCGCGGTGCTTAGTCATGGCTATATCTACACTGCTATAAAGTAGTGCCCGTCGGTAGCTTCTTTCTAGTCTGTGACGACTATAGGGCCGTAGTCTCTCATGTCTTGTTCTAGCTGGGTCTTGTGCATGGCTTAGCAACATGGCAGTTCGCCGGGAGATTTCCCCAGACCGCAACTAGAATGACACTCGATCCTCGTCGTTTAGTAGATGGTAACAACTTCCACTCATTCTGCCCACAGAAAGATTTGTTAACTATGAAATGCACTAGTGACCACGTGATAGTCAACCTGGTGATTATCTTGGCTGACACACAGATATACTCTCTACTACCCACGACAGAATATGGCGTACTTTCCTGTATCTAACTACACACAACCTTTTTGGAACACGGGACTCTATGGTTTGGAGTGAATAACTCTTGTCTTTCAAATTTTATCAATGTCTCTGAAGTACCGCTATGTGCGTACTGGTGTCGTCGCCACTAGTCTGGGAGTTAACCGTATTGGGTAATTTGGTTCATTTTGGGTTCCGTTTTGGTACAGCGTGAGCATTGGGGTAGGATTGGAAATGCCGAGGAACTATTCTTGGTGTGTACAAGTAGAGTAGAGGATGAGAACCGTTGTGTATATAGGGAAGTCGTTCTCCTCTAGAGTAGCGGGACTTGTTCTGGGCTTTAGGCCTACCATCTCCAAACTATGACCTTGTTTGTTCTTCTGCTACTTCTATCTTTTGCCTTGCTTCTCATTCAACTTACACATTACCTGCGAGACGGCGCAGCTATTTAAGTTACAATGGATACCTCCTACAACAGTATGTACTACCTTACCATGACCTCAAACCCCACTCCAGTCTAACCAACGCAACAGGCGCTTCTGTCCGCTGGACACCGTATATGACCCCGAGATCTCAGAAGTAGACACCTCCACCGCCGTCAATCTTTCTATCGCTGGCGAAGTATCTGCCACCCCTTCTACACCCGGAAACAAGGGGTCATGCCTTTGCGGCAACGATGGATACTGGCGGACTACAAACCCCCACATCAGGGCCCAGAGTTTAAAGAAAAACAAGCGGGCGTCGTTGGAAAAGCGGTTTTACCGGTGGACTGAAGATTGGAACAACCATTACATGCTGGTGGCCATCACGTTGATCTCTCTGCTGATTTCGTTCTACCACTGGATAAACCCATGTCTGTCAAATGGACAGCATACTGTCCTTCGAACTGTTACTACTGTTTCGGTCTTGCTTGATGCGGTTTGCGCGGTTTCGCTTGGGCTGATTGACTTTGAGTGCTTCGATTGAGTGAGGGTTGTTTTGTGGGGTGTTTTGGGTACTTTTTTGGTTGGATTTTGGTGGTTGGTTATATTGGTTTGGCGTTAAAGGAGTCTGGGTTTCACTTGGGGATTTAGAAAGATGAAGGGAGCTTTTTTTGCTAAGATTTGATACACCCGAACTCGAAAATGTGACTATGCATGTCTTGTTAACCTATTCTGTCTGGATCATAAAACCGCTGTCCCGATACATACTTGATACAAAAATCCTGTCTAGCCGTTGGTGTGAAGTGAAATCATGTAAGGGTTACTCGTCTTTGCTCTACAAATGATAGGTTTTACCACACATCAGGCGAGCTGAGTTCTTCACAATGAACAAGATACCAAGCTAAATGCTAGCACAAAGGGCGAGCCGCATGCCGGATAAAACGTGTGAATTATTCTAATTTTACTGTGTCGTACGTCCGGGATAGGGATGGACAGGCTATATAACATCGCTCAAGCTGGCTTTAACCTTCGTGGTTTGCGCGGTACTGTGTCTGTTGATGAAAATGATGTCGTTATTACCCCGCTCGAAGTGTAGTGTATAAAAGTTTTTTTTCGCTGCTTGGTTACTTAAAATGGAAGAATTAGCGTGCCAGAAGGGTGGCCGTGGGATTGGTAGGAATGACGTCATTGGTCAAGGTGATTAACTAGTTGCTGTAACTATTGATAGATGGTGTGTACATACATACGTATGTACCTACCGGTATACAACCTTCAAAATTCACATGACAAACATACCAAGCTACTTTGCCAGCCGGGTAGCCTCTCAACGGCCATTAACCAGCCATTATTGGCGCCTGCCACCCGACGACCGGCTGGCAGCTACCGGGCGACTGAGACACCACCCGATGGCTGTTGGTCTAATTAACATAACATCACGATCGTAGCTCTGTGAAATTGTTTTTATCGTAATGCTCCTAGTGATAGTGTATATTTTCTCCGATTATGCTTGTCGTCATGATCCAAGCGATAGTGGGCAGAGAGTACCTGCACATGGCTGTCGAGATTCTCTCCTCCAAGCAGCCGTACACATCCGATGCCATTAGTACCGCCAGCTTTGTAGACTTGGAAGCTCTCCCAGCGAGCGACAACCAAGCTAGATGTCACGTGAATAATCGTTTCTTCATTTGACTTAGTCTACCCCTCAGCCGAAGTGTTTCGATGTACCGGATATACTGAGGACTAGTACACCAGCCAACTACGGGTTGAGTAAACTCGCCTACTTCGGAAAAAGTCAACGCAGACTCGTCCAATACACTCTCACTGGAAAAACGAAAGACAAACACATGATCGCTATTGAAACTAGTGTTCATATATTGGGTTTGGTTAAATCCCACCATGGTCATTTGCCACGTTGACATCGAGCTTGTACGCAGGCCGTACTTAGTGATTTCCGTTTTGGGTAATCTTGAGGTTTGTTGTGTATGTGTGCTAGTACGCCAAAACAGATTAGTCCAAATACAGCCAAGTTATACACATAAATGGGTGTACGTATGTACAAGTGGGTGAGAAACACGGAATTTCTCTAATTAGAAAGAGAAAAAAGTGATGAGGGGGTGACTAGCCATTGTGGAAGGTATGTGTATATAAGTAGGGGAAGTTTCCGCTACTAAATCACCTTTCCAATTTCTCTTTTCCTCCCCCATCTTTTTCTCCCTCAACTTTTCATTCACCTGTCCTTTCCATTTTTCTCAAACACTGATTGAAAGATATCTCCCCCCCCCCACCACACACACACACACACACACACATATTTCAAGTTGCCCATCATGAGTGCACCTTACCCCGCCCCCCTAAGATGACCTTCCCTGGTCAGAAGCCCGCTACCCCCGCACCCCCCTCACCCCCAGAAGACCGAGGCCTTCCCGATGTCGCTTGCTCGCAAGGTTAGAGTTGACGATCTTGACAAACGTGTTGCTGCCCGCAAGGCTGCTGAGAAGGCTGCCGCCGAGGCATCCAAGACTGCCAAGTCTGGTGGTACTACTACTACCGATTGCCCCGTTGACAACAAGGCTACGCCAGCGCCTAACACCGTTAGATTTGCCACTCTTAAGTCTGCCCCGCCTCCTCCCAAGAAGCGTTTCGGACTGTCTGCCGCCACCAGAGCCGGTTTTGAACCTAAGTCTATTTTGAAGAAGACTACCGACTCCAAGCCCCCTGCCACTAAGCCCACTAAGCACGTCACCATTGGCGAAGTCACCGCCATCCGGAACTGTGACAGCTATGCACGCCGCCCCGTCCCCCCCACTCCTCCCAAGCAGAAGCCTGGTCACCTTTTTGATGCTGCTATGGCTAGAGCTATTGAAAAGACTACTGTGAAGACTCCTAACACTCCGGGTTCTTCTACTTCTTCCAAGTCGACTACCGTTTCTCTTACCACTGCTACCTCGGGCGTTCCCTCTACCCCCTCCACCCCCGGCACTTGCTCGACTTCGGGTGCTTGCTCCACCCCGGCCACCCCGGCTACTCCCGTAACCCCCGCTAAAAACAACTCTGCCAAGGTCGATAACCAGAAGCAGGCTAAGAAGGATTCCAAGAAGCCAGTGAAGGAGGAGAAGAAGCTCTATCTCTCGAAAAACCATGAGCTTGTCACCAAGGAGGAATTGAAGAAGCAGAAGGCGGCTGCGAAGAAGGAGGCTATCGAGAAGGCCCTCAAGGAAAAGGTCGCTGCCGAGGCTGAGGCCAAGAAGCAGGCTAAGTTGGATTCGAAGAAATCGGCCTCCGGCCCCGCTCCCACTAACGACAACGATGCTAAGCCGGTTAAGAAGGTTCAACCCGTGTTTGTACCCGCTGAAGTTTGCAGTGTCGCTCCCTCTGCTATGGTCCCCACTGTTGTCCCCGATGTCGTTGATGAGGCTCCCGTTACCGACCTAGCTGACGAGACCACTGTCGTTTACTCCCGCACCCCCGCTGTTGAGGTCACTATCGCTCCCGCTACTGCTGACGCCGATACCACTACTTTCGAAGACACCTGTGCTGCCTCCACTACTATTGCAGCCCCCGCTACCGCCGTCTCTACTGGACTTTCCATCACTCCCGTCACTACTACTGCTGAGGTCACTGGTGCCGCCCCCACCGCCCCCACCAACAAGTCAGTTGATCAGCTACAGTCAGTTTCAGAGGGCAACACCTCCGATAGCACCGTCTCCGATAGCAACACCGTCGATAGCAACATCTTCGATCGCGTCACCTTCGATAGCGCCACCTCCGATAACCTCACCTCCGATTTGGATTTCAAGGTGGCTCCTACGGAAATCAAGAAGAAGAAGAAGAAGTCGAAGAAGTCTAGCAAGTCGAAGAAGTCTCAGAAGGAAAAGGCCCCCGAGACCACCGGATCGTTCGGAAAGACTGTCATGAAGAGAATGGGAACTGTTGTCCTGGGTGTTTGCGCGGCTGTTGCGGCGTTCAAGCTTGGGCAATCGACGGTCAACAACACCGCTGTTGGTTTCAACTCTACTGCCAATGTTGAGACTTACACTTCGGCTAACATCTCGGCCGCCCCTTAAATTTGAGCTTTGTTAGTTTTGGTTGGATAATATGGCTTTTATAAATGATGACTCAAAATTGGTTGGATCGGGTTTGGTTTTACGGCGTTTAAGAATGATGGCCCAAAGTTGGTTGGTTTAGATTGGATTGGTTTAGTTTTCACGGCGTTTTATGAATGATGATCCAAAGGTGTTTGGGTTTGGTCCAATTTGGTTTGGTTTGGTTTGGACGGTGTGTATAAAAGGATAACTCAGAGTTGGTTGGTTTTGGAATATATTGTTTCGTTTCTACATTTTGAACTCCACGTGACCTTATATATAACTCTCCTATGTGAATGTAGTGATGATGTTGCATCTCTATATGCTGGCGCTTTGGTATATTCTCTCCCTGCATGTCAATCTATACCGACCACCAAGGTTACTTGTGTTTAACCTTTCGGATCTTCACAAACCTCTAGGCCAAGACTACAAGTCCTCTCAAGCGAGCATCCAGACAGCACATTAACCTAACCACAGACATACTAGTCAAGACTATCACCATGCATGTAAGATCAATGATATCTGTAAGGTGTCAAATCCTTTTCCTGGGTCCCTCAAGTCTCGCCCCCCAATCAACCTCCCACCATTTGCCTAACTAGCCTCCAAGCGCCGTTCACTGTCATCAGCTCATGAGTTGGAAACCCCATTGTTCCAGTGTGATCAATACATGCTTTTAATTCTACCTGTATTCGAACAGTGAGAGAGATGCTCTGTTGAGTATACTCGTCAGGCTGCCCATCTTGTGAATTGGCTAATTTTTTGGGCGAGGGCCGTTTCTTGTGAACTGCTCGAACGGACATTCAGAGCCTAGCACAACTGTACCTCTGCAAAAGGACCGCACTGCAACATGCACGTAAAGGTGAACACAATACGTACTGGTAGAGGTTGTTGGGCCGGTCGATGTAGACATCCTGTAGATACTCTGTTCAAAGCTCTTCTCCTTATACATTTGGCTAATCGCTAACTCCTTTGGCCTCAAGAGGTTAAGATGATCTACCAAAAGTAAACATACGATAACGTCCTCCGAGCCGATACGACTTTCCAACATAAGAGAGCTTTTAGAACGACGCTTTAATTGCATGTTATACATCAAACACCACACTCGACTGAATAAGGATCAGTGACAGACACCAAATTTATATATACTCTTTATTCATACGTTTTGGACAGTTCCGGGTTGCCTATTGTCCGAGTTGCACCGTCTGGTACAAGTGGATAAGTATTCTCCGTACCGAGCACCGATGCTGGCTAGCCCGCTGCTAGACACATCTACAGTCTTCTCCTAGGCCCCCATGGCCCAGGAATAGGCAAATTAATATAATCGCTATCCTGCTCCACAACACAGCCCCTGTTACATCTTGCTTTCTACTGCAAGTATCATGATACTTGTAGGCGAGGATGCATTGAACACTTCCTTCTTCTTACTCTTTCCGCTTCTTCCGGGCCGGCTCATTCTCCGCCGCCTCATCGTCCGATTCATCTCCATCCGATCCCTCTTCATCTCCACTCTCCAAATCAGATGTCATACTCTCATCAGTATCCTCTAAATTCGCAGACTCTTCCGACTCCTCTTCATCTTCAGAAGACATCTCCTCCGACCTTCTCTTGTTTCTAGTGTTTCTAGTGTATAGAGCCCTATTCGCATACGTGCCTATGGGAACAAAGTCCTGGTAAATACGGACACCGTACTTTCTACGAATCTTCATACGGCTGTTCCCCGCGCTGGCATTGAGCATACAGATCTCAATGAAGCTACTTTCCACGCGAGCCTTTTGCAAAAGTGCAGTGTACATCAGATCAGACTCGATGATCTCCTTGTTCAGGTTCGCGAGATCCATATCTCCAAGGTGGTTGCTGGGGGCTCCGTGGTGCATGCAGAGAGCTTTATAGGTGAACCGCGAAATTTTACTTTCATCGATTCCGGGAGGTAGAAGCGGCTTGATCGGGTGCGTTGTGTTTCTCCGCTGGATACTATTGGCAGCTCCACTACCAGGGGTAATCTCAGACAAAGGTTCACGAGCATATACCCGCTTAGGCTGGGACAATGTCGCTTTTCCTCTACCACCGGGCTCGATATTTTCCTTGGTCTTGAAGTACGTCTGAATCAAAGAATCATGGGTCTCATCCTGTACAACAATGGGCGGAATGTAGTACCAGCTATCGTGGATAGCCCCGTTCAGTGATTGTTCACACTGACCAAAGTCCGTGAAATCACCACAGACATGGTTTTTGGCGTGGTATACCAAGGACGACATGTCAGACAGTGCCTTTCCACAAAAAACGCATCCAAATCCGACGTAGCCAGCAAACTGACGAAGGCAGTGCTTATGTTTGACGTGCTACAGAGTGACGGTCTGGTTAGTTAAATCGAATGTGTAAGTAGCAATCAGGTACTTACCATGGTATAGGCGACCTGAGACGGGAAGATGGAATGGCAGTCACTACACTCATACTCCGGGTTGAAGTTGGCTCTAATTTCAGCGCTCTGCTGGAAATAGACAATCGGTCTTTCGAGCATCTTGGGCTCCAACGGAACAAGTTCCTGGGTGTTCCCTTTATTGTGGATTATCTTCGGTATGGTTGGCGTAACATTGTAAGGTTCTCCTAGGCCATCGGATAGAGGGTGCCTATCCTGACGGAAAGGCGCCGTGACGTTCTGGGAGGAACCTCCATTGATATTCTGGGGTTCGTTCTCGATGGCAGTCAACCCAGTCACCTGAGACTGCGAATGGGCAGGCTCATGGCCACCTGAAGTGAACTCGACCTTGGTATCTTCCATGCTCTCACCAGCCTGCACGCCCCGAGGGTTGACATTGGCGTGGCTGTTGACGGAGAGCATGTACAGCAAGACATGGGCAGGAAGCTTCGTGATCCGACTAACGAGGACCTTGTCAACCATGGCATCAGACATCTTGGCAATCAACTGATCCTGGACACTGTCAAGTATCTCGGCGTTCCAGTGGTTGACGATGTGCTCAGCCATAGTGCAAGTGTTGTCTTCGTTCATGGACGACATAGTTCCAGATATCTTGGCAGTGTAGTCGAGCTGATATGTTATCTGTTAGTATATGTCATTAGAGTAGACATAGGCTTTACTTACATTGAACTGGCAGGGCCTCCCATTAGCGCAATCGGTGCAGGACTTCGACTTTCCGTGGAAGTCCTGCTGGTGAACATTGGGCGCGGCCATGATAAGCGTTGTCCCAGATAGTGAGTATACAGTTTGAAACGAAAGAGATTGATATGAGCAATATGTAATAGCAGTTAAACGAAAGTAAAACTTGACGGTAAAGAAAAGTTGGTTGTTTGTAAGTTTAGGATCTAAACAGAGCGTCCAAGTGAAGGAAAGATAAATAACTCCCAAGCTACTAGACGAGGAAAGCGTGGTGGCTACCGTTTTTATGAACCGTTGTGTTATGCCAACTGTAACATAGCATTAACCACTGAAAACCAAGATTATAGGTTATATGAACAGATGACAAGATGGAAGAGACCGACTTGATACAGGGAAAGTTCGCCAAGCGGCAGTTATGGGGTGTTAAAGTCATAACAACACCGACTGTCCTGCCCGTTCTGTCATCGGAGGGACGTGAGTGTACGTTTCCTTTGTAAGCCCCCATGAGGCACTCTACTATAATATACAAGGGGACAATTCAAGTTTACTGTAAAATGCTCCTTTTGATTTGGAAAATACTATATCCGTGGAAAACCTTCTAAACAAGTGATATTTGAAGCAATACTCAGGTCCAAGTTGTGAACCCCATGTCTAATTCAAACTCCGGCCGCACTCTTCCGTCTTTTCGAAGCTGGCAATCTTGGTCCTTCATCAGAGTCATCATCATCCTCGCTAGAGATATGAATCGATTCCTGGGCCTTCTGTTTTCCCTTCGCGTTTACACTTGGAGTTGCTTTAACTGTTGAGCTTGTAGCCGTTTTAGTGGTTTTCTGGGCTGCCTTGGATGACTGACCAACTCTCCTTCTGCTGAGAGGTTCATCGTCACTTGACTCGCCTTCCCTAATTTCACCCTCCTCTAAATCATCGTCGCCTTCTCCATCACCGTCCATTCCAATGGCTTTCAAAATATCACTCTGCATCTGACTATCCTCTGCCGTACTTCCGTAAACTGCCTCTGGGTCCCATTTCCTCTTCTTTTTCTTGTCCTCATCTACTGCCTCAGATACTCTGTATGTAAAACCACTACGCATACGAACCCCGTAACGCCTTCTGATCATGCTGCGCCGGTTGAACATCGTGTTAGTCAACTTACGCACAGCATCGGCGTCACCTTTGCGCCGCGCTACCACCATTCTTAACCCGTATTTGAGGTCTACCTCTGCAACTTCCTTGTTGAGGCTATCAATCTGCTCCGGAGTAAGATGGGCAGTAGGATCTCCATGATGCTTGGCAAGGAACTCGAGACTAGGTATGGGGATAGTGGTGGCCTCAATTTCGGCCATTGTTCTACGTCTGGCCACCTGCTTCTTTCCGTTTGGACGAGGAGGCGATTTGGGTTCACTAGCAGTAGTCGCACGTGTAGTTGGAGGCTTCCGCTTTGTCTTATGCTTATACCCACTAGGCGTCTTCTTCTTAAGTTCTCCGTTTTCGTCCAACTTCTTCTCCCTGTCGAACAGGTACTTGCGGATGTTAGCATCTTGCTTTTCATCTAACGCAACGCAAGGTGGTACGTAGTCCCAGCCCGGGAGAAGAACACCGTTCGGTGAATCTGGTGTTTGACCAAGCTTTGTAAAGTCTCCGCACACATGGTTTGTGGCATGGTAAACCATTGCTGTTGGACCAGCAAATGTGGATCCACAAAATACACAACCCAGAGTCCTTTTGGCATCGAATTTCCGGAGACAGAGCTTTTTCTTTAGGTGCTATAGGTGAGTAGGTTAGCAAATTGTACCTAATTCGGACACTTGGTAGTTACTCACAAACTTGTAAGTTTCCTCAAGGGGAAAGAGTGATTTGCAACGCTTGCATTTGTGGGCCACGTCAAACCTGGCCCTGATATCTTCGGCCTGTTTGAAATAGATGATGGGCTCATCCAAATCATTTGGGACAGAGGACGCAGACAGAAAAGCGAGCTCATCAATCTCTCCTTCTTCGACCGTGTTGGTCCCGGTGGTATGCTCATTGGTAGCCTTTTTGGGGCCTTGTGCTGTCTTCTGGGCTGTCTTCTTCTTCTTATTTGTGAGAGCTCCGTTGGTAGCAACTACCGTTGGTGTTTCGTCTATCAAAGTCTCTGATGAATTGGCCATCCTTGAAACCGAGGCACTGGGCCCAGAGTCTGACATGACCGTGTCCAAGTTTTGCCCCGTCTGTGCAGATAAGCCTTGGTCCAGAGACTCTGCCCCGAGGTCTATGTCATTTTGGTCTACTTCGGTCTCGTCTAGGACGTCATTAACTGTATACCCCAGACGTTCAGACTGTGCCAGCATATTGAGAAGTTCTCGCGACGGTATCGTCTTGAACCGCACAGCTATGATCTCATCCATGACCTCGTTCGACATCTTCTGAATCAATTTGTCCTTAACCTTGTCGATAGTCTGTGTGTTCCAGTGGTCAACAATCTGCTCTGCTGTTTCACAAGCGAGCTTCTTGCCAAACTTAGAAACCGTGGAAGGTAGCCACGTAGCTCCTGGGGAGTTGAGAGAACAGTTGAACTAACGGGACAAATGTTAATACGAAACACTATGACAAGCTGAGATGGTACTTACAATGAAAGAACTATGGTAATCAGATCCTAACAACGTCTTTTCCCACAACTCCCGAACACATCTATGCAATACATTTTGTTTTGCGGTAGCCATGAATGCATACAGACGATCACATTCATCGTAGAACTCTGGCGTGTCAGAGTCCCTTTGGGGTGAGTTAAAGCCAGACCGTCGGTTCATTCTTGGTAGCGAAGCAACACTTGAGTTGGGAGCGGTCATAGGCGTGTTCCATAGAGGGTACTGGGTAGAAATACCATCGGCCGGTTGGCCGTCGCTTGAAAATGGGATAGGGGTCTGAGTGTCTGCCCCGCTCACGGTTGGAGTAACGGTAGCTTGTGTTGATACTGCCATACTCCAAGATGGTGGGGGACGAGTCAGAAACGGTGATGGATTCGCCGTGTGCGGGGACCCTGCATTCTGTGCCATATTGTGGGATGAGTGGTCCTTTGATGATGATGTTAGCAATTGGACGCTGGCCCCAGATTACGTCATGTTGAGCCCGCCAAGTTGCCACCGGCTATATAGCTTAGATGGCTTCAGATTTATCGGTGTTCAATACATACTTGTGATTAATCCCTTGATAGGTTATATAGCATAAAATTGCTTTGATCTTGATATCTGATTGATATGGTTGTATGATGAGGTGGGATTATGTTTTGCAAAACAAAACAACTCTAATTCCAAAAGACAGTACCGGAAAGCTGCTTAGATTGTTCGGGGCTTGCCTCCAGTACCTGCCCGGTGTAATTAGGTCCGGTTGGTTCTGCCTGTCCGCCTGTGCCACGGTTTAAAGGTACGACGAATTATAAAACGATTTAACAATAACGAATATTAACCGTTTCTTGTGGTCAATTTCAGCCTGTCTTGAGTGTGCGCGCCTCTTATTCTATGTTTCCAAAACCCAACTTAATGAAACTTTACATTTACATGCAAAGGCCTATGCGAATTCAAGTTGTAGAATCTGTTTCTTTCCAAAAGCGCGATAAATAATTGGGTCTCATGAAGCCAAAATATCTCGAAAAATTGGGCAACGCGTTTTAATGGAAAAATGGTGGCGCGGGGAACTTCTGGGCAAAAAAGATGCACCTGGTCCGTATCTTAATCAAAAATGATGAGAAATTTGATTAACTGGGACTAGGAATATACGCCAAAGAGAAAAAGAGATACTTGGTCGGAAAATTCCAAGGTTCACGATGAATTGAGTTGAATAACTTAATTCAAAGACAAATGTTCTTGACTGACTATCAACCAGACAAGCTAGTATCACGTGAGCTGTTTGATAGTATAGTTCAAACAGATTGGGCTGTGATAGAGAATCTCACAATTGGTTTCCTGTCGTTCCGTTGTAAGTTATACACCAAATGATAGGGTTATGGGCGATTTTCTGGATAGACTAGGGTTGCTTAGGTACATTGGTTTTGATGCTGCCAATCTCAGGTATTTAGAGATGTAGTTTGACTACATTGGTGGGTGATTTTCTCTTGCCCTTTGTGTCCTTTTCGTTGCTACGTTATCTCGACCCAGGGTTTTCGGTATTCCGAAAAGCTGGGGCTGTTGGTGAGTGCTTGCCGTTTATACCAGTAGAAATGTATTACAAACTACGAAATGAAAAAAACTGACATCCCGGGTCATGATAAAACTCGTACATGTCTATTGGCACATAACTCGGAAGACAGTCTGGGGGCTTTTATGGAGCACTAGGAATCTGTAGTGCTTGTCTCTCCCCAAAAAAGAGATACACGCATCTACAACTGGCTATTGCCATTTGTTGACTTACAAGTCCCGTGCAACACATCGTACCACGGAGAGTTGTGTATTTGCAAACCAATAGTCCTGTATTCAAAGGATATTTACAAGCGAGTTTGTATGTGGTAATTCTCTTAGGTACGCTCTAAGGCTGTAGTGTTGCAACCTGATGTCAATCACAAAGCTCTAGTAGTAAGTCGATAGTAACTACTACTCGCTTAATATCATGGCACACCGCAACATGGCTGATATTATAGTATTGACTTGGTTGTTTGCGTATAGCTATTGATCTGTTATAATGTATATAATATGACTTGGCGGGTATCTTGATTGTTGAAGAGGCTCAGTGTATTCCGTTATATGTGTACAGGAACCCCATTGTTGGACTTAGACTGCCTTGTTTAAACCTCGACATGTTCCATCGTTAGATCCATCTGTTCCACGTCTGGAGGGAGATCCTCTTCGACTATATCCACTCCAAAATCCAACTCTTCCAAGCTATCGTCGTCCATTTCATCTCCGGCCAGCCCACCTGCCTCATCAGAGGGGTGTTCTTCATTGAGAACCGGTACTGTGTCTGGCACTTGCTCCTCGTCCGGCACGTGCACTATATCTGACACCGGCTTCTGATTTACCGCTGGTTCTTCAGCTGCCAGGCCTTCCCCATCTGCGGCATCACCGGCATCCAATAGATCGTCATCTTCTAATACATCTTCTGCGGTGTAGCCTAATCGCTCCGCTCGTGCTAGCATATTAAGAAGATCCCGGGATGGAATCGTCTTGAACCGTGCAGCTACAATCTTATCTATCATTGCATCTGACATCTTCTCAATTAACTTGTCTTGTAACTGGTCCATGGTAACGGTATTCCAGTGGTTAACAATTTCTTCTGGCACGGCATTAGACAGATTCTTGCCAAACCTAGCGAACGCAGGAGGAAGCCATTCCGCACTATTCCGTGTGTTGGCAATGTAGTTGAACTGCATGAATATCCATCAGTATAGTATACTAGCAACCCATCAGATGTCATACTTACAATAAACTCGTGATGATAATTTGAGCCCTTCAAAGTTGTAGTCCATAACTCCCGTACACATCTGCGTAACACACGGGGTTCGGCAGTAACCAGGTGTGCATGTAGTTGGTCACATTGTTCATAGAATTGCTGAGAGGCATCGCCTCTGCTGGGCGAATTAAATCCTGACGCTCGGTTCATAGCAAGTGGTGTCGGTACGCTAGGAGTAGGGCTAGGAGTAAGAGGCTGTGAAGACCGACTAGGACGTTTGGCAGTCGATGAAATCTTATTTTGCGCGTCCGTTGATAGCTGCACGGATTGACCGTACCTAGGTGGGACCAAGGACTGTGGTAGGTGGTTCTCGGTCATATGGATAGCTCCAGAGGATGCAGCATTTACCGTAGGTGGTAGATTCGACATGAGAACATTCCCAGGTATATGAAGCTGTAAGGCTGATAAAGGGATACGTTGTTGTGGCCTAGATACCATGTTCTGTGCTGGTTGTCGTTGTGATGGTAACTAAGGGAGTGTCAGTACATGGTTTGTCTCGAATGATGCCCAACTCCATGTGTTCTGATACAGTGGATGTGTATACACCTGGTATACAACTATTGAGGCACATGGGATGTAATACTTGTGTTTGACCTGTCCCTGCCGGGAATTGCATGTAGTTCATTTGTGTTTGTTGGCTACCCGGTGGGATAACCTGGCCAGATGACGGCATACTCATCGGGTTGAAACCTGTGTTATAAGGAGGCCAGTTTTGTATATGTCCTGGACCGGACATTTTTTGAAGCTGTAGTTGGGTTCACCAACTCAAGATGGTTGTTTAATCCGTAGATAATTCCCCGCTATTAGATGTCTGTTTAACAGGGTTAAACCGATTTGGATTTGCCTGAGCATTACTATTAGCTGACATTGTGATTTTGTACCACTCTTTGGTAGTAGATGTTTCCACGTTTATAGAGCGCTTTCGGACAAACTAACCAGTGTAAACAGTGAAACGCGCAATAAGTTCTACAATAACAGAGCACGGGCGTGTCTTAATCGTCTACTAACAAGTCTTCTTTTGCCTGAGATCTTCTGCTCGAGTACTCAATGGAACAATATGAAGCCCTGGGGTACTGTTTATAAGCACCGATTGAGGGGATGGGCCAATTGATAAGCCGTGATACCGAGATCAACTTTACGAGTCCGTGAATTCACCACGCGTATGGACGGATAATAGTACGGGGAAAACACGGGAAATATCGCATAAGAGAGACTCGCTTTTTGGGGAAAAAATGATCAAGAATGAGGGATAACACAGTGAAAAAATATCGATTAAAATACAGAAGTTTGAGCGATTGTTATGGTCTCTCTCAATCTGATGAAGGAATTCTACAAAAGGACAATTATAGTCTTAGCTGACTGTTAAACAAGGTCGTTAAAGTCACGTGATCGTGCACATCATGCTGGTCCTTATTCATCCGTTTTTTGTTGCAACAGTCGGAAATGAAAATCAATAATTGTTCATGGCACAACAATTTTGGAGTCATAAACATAAATGTGAAATCAAGAATATCCAAATAAATAAATCTAGGTTATGCTAGTCTATCACGAGAGTTCTCCGTGTAGTATTGTAGCAATAGCTACGACGCCACAACTTCGGTACTGGCTGCCATGCAGCGGGGCAATCTCCAAGTCTTAGAATCCGAGTGTGGCGTCGTGGCGCTCCGCCGGCTGCTATGCATGTTGTATGTACACCGGCGGTAACAAGAACAAACTAATGATCCCATCCGACTAACTATCTTAGCAAGGGTGACCCAAACAAGCAACAATCAACCTCTCGAAGTCGCCACTCAGTTCACCCCGTACTCGTGACACCAAAGGCGTCTTGTATCTGGCGTGGTAAGCATTCTTAACGCCTTCGGTGAACTGTCTGTTCCAGTGGATGGCAATGATGCGACGAGCCAAAGCCTTCTCATCAGTGCCCACTCCCCGCATAGCCCGCTCGATCTCCTGGGCTGCGTTATCGTGGGGGTTCAAGGCGTTGCGTAACTGGTACACCAGGGCATCCTCCATGTGTCCCGAGAATTCCTATACACCAAATAATTAGCTTATATCCACAGTTGCATTGTGTCTCGCGATCATAAAAACTTACACTCTTGAAAACCGACTCCAAATCTCTGCTGTATGCCCTTCTATACGCATCGGCGATGGCCCGAATTTGCGCATCGTTGCGGAGCGCCATGATACTGCAAACCTTGATCTCATCGGTACCAGCACGGCCCTCAGTAGCCGAGTATAACTCGCGCACGTCCGTGTCGATCTGTTGCTGATTGGGGACAACGGAATCCTCAGCCCTCTGAGCACTGAGAATGATCTCGAACATGCGCTTTGTCTTCATGCTGAGATCGCCCTTGACGTCAGCGACCATGTCGCGGCGGAAGACGGTGTGGTACATAGACTTGATGGCGTTGATGTCAGCGTTGGACCGGCCGAGGAGAACATCATTCAGTGCACGCTCGTTGGTGCCGGGGCCCTGGACGGCCCGGTGAACCTCGTAGGCGTCGTTAAGGCAGGGACCGCGGACGAGGGCCATAAGGCCGAACTCAAGATCACCACTGGTCTCAGACTGGACATCCTTGAGCAGGTCGCGACCAAATTGCTGACGGAAAGAAGCCTTGATAGCTTCTATCTGCAGAGGATCCTTATCGGCAAGAGAGTTGATCAGGAGCTTCTCATTGGTGCCGAAACCCTTCATGGCTTTTCTAGCATCAGCCGCTGCACCGCGCGCATCCCAGTTAATGTGCTGTGGGGGGCCGTATCCGAGAGACGCCGGTGTTGGCGCACCGTAGGCAGGCTGCTGGTATCCACCGTACTGGCCCGGGGGAGGTCCCGCAGGCGGGGCATACTGCCCGGGTGGTGGGCCAGCTGGTGGCGCATACTGCCCGGGTGGTGGGCCGGCTGGTGGTGCGTATTGCTGAGGAGCGCCATATTGCTGCGGGGGAGCTCCGTAGGCGGGCTGTCCATATTGGCCTGGAGGAGGACCAGCGGGTGGGGCATATTGGCCCGGGGGAGGACCGGCAGGTGGTGCGTATTGTTGGTGGCCGCCATATTGAGGGGCACCGTATTGGCCAGGTGGGGGGCCGGAGGGAGGCGCGTAATGTTGTTGGGGGGCGCCGTAACCTGGCTGCTGGTACTGGCCTGGAGGAGGACCGCCAGGAGGAGCATACTGAGGGGCACCGTAGTTAGGCTGAGGATGAGTTCCGTATTGAACTGGCGGGGGGGCGCCATAGCCTTGTCCGTAGTTGTACGACATTATGTGTGTATTTGATGCAAATAGAATCTAAGTAAATAATGGAGAATAAAGTAAGACCTCTGTGTACTTGGAATTAACAAGTTAAATGGTTGAGATATTTGGTTGATGAATGGAAAATAAAGCTAGCTCTAGTTAGGCCATCACCCCGCCTTTAAATCCTCTTCACACGCAACCGTAAGCCGACACCAATCCAGGGACCCCAAAGCACCGGACCAGGTTAGCAGAGACCAAATTAGCACAGCCGCTGCTTATCCCCACTTCGAGCTAAACGGCCATTCCCATCCCTTGGGCGTCATCGCGAACCAGCCGTCCGACGCCCTGAGCTTCCGTCTACCTGTGTTCTTTGCATAATAAACGGCGTCGATTACAGATCATCCCGAACCCAAAATATCAACAGTTCATCTAGATATTCTGTCATGGCGTCATCAATGCGATGGCATCGCGATTGCTGCCTGGTCTATACAACGAATCCGATCTATACAGGACGCCCGATTGCCAAGAAAATGTAACCGAAACAGGCCCTATTTCTCTTTGTCTTGTGACTTTAACCGTGTTAGCTGTTATCGTAGACTATCATGTGTATCGATAAGTTGGCTTGAGGCCCGTTTCGCTCAGGGAACTAAAGGTTGATAGAAAGATACTATCATTGGAGAATTTAACACACAATTCCTCAGGAACTGCAAATCTACCTTGTTCTGCCACAAGGCAGACATGCCACAGGAGGCTTTGACAGAATCATGACCGTTCACAGCCCACCCGGTAGCGTCACCCATAATCCTGGCTAGAATTATGTCATAAGTCGGGCAAAGTCGCATTAACCCTTGCAGCTCTGTAACCCTATAAATCACAGTTGTTGTACAAGTGAACGCATTCGGAAACATTTGGTGGAAGTCTCGCAAGAGATATGTTGATTATGGTTGCTATTCAACCAGACTATTACTGTATATAATGATTATCGGATGAAGCCATTTGACAAAATGACCCAATCCCCCAACAGATTTACAAAATCCATACCCCAATACCAGCTCCAACCAAGGCGATCATGTCCAATGAGTTGATAAGAGATGAGGCAGAACTGGGCGTATCAGTTGCCGATGAACTTGCCGATGGAGCTTCTGTGTTTGTGTGTGTAGTACTAGAAGAAGTAGCCGAAGTGGCGGAAGAAGAGACAGAGGTGGAAGACGAAGCAGAGCTAGTAGAAGAAGAAGTGTAAGAGGAGGAGGAATATGGGACCAGGCTGGAGGTAGACGAGGGAGAACTCGAAGCATACCCAATAGCGATGCTGTTCGAGTTACCAGCGGGGTAACACTCAGTGCCTGAAGCCATCGGAACAACGGCTGACCAGTCTCCACCGACGCATCTTTGGTATCCGGTTGTCAAGCAGTTCCAGGAACCTTCGGGGGAGCAAGATGAGTTTTCAGTTTCGGGGGTTGCTTTAGAGTTGATAGTGTCGCGGGCCATGAGGTCGAGGTGGCGAAATGGAGTGGCGGCGGCCGCTACGCCGATGAAGAGTGATGCGACGAAAGTGTTGAGCTGCATGGTGATTGTAATTTGTAGACCGTTGTGTGGGGTCGGTGGTGGCGTTGATAATAACCCAGGGTATGTGAATCAGGTTTAAGGCGAAGTGATGAAAGATGTTTGATGGTTGTGATGATACCGTCGCAAACCTGAAGATGACGAGGCGTGAAGGAAAAGAAGTTTGAAGAGGAGAAAAAAGGTTGTGGGAAATCTGACAAGTAACGACAAATAAATGACATAAGTGGTTTCCTCTTCTGCTCCTTCTATTTCTACTGAGGAAACTACACTACTTGTACCATCATCAGACGAAACCAAGCATCTGTTTGCTTCACATACCACAACGTCCGACCCCATTTGACCCAATCGAGCTGTGCAAGCACCACGTATTTCCGTTACTTCGTTGGGAAATAGTCCGTCATTCAAACGGCAGGTCTGGGCTGGTACTACGACGGCGGATGCATACAAAAGGCAACATTTTGGGCTGCAAAAACTGCAAGGACTGCACAGGTGTCGCCTGTGTAATGCTGTTAACCGCGGATGGGCTGCCATCTCCAAACAAGCTGCAGTCTGTGCCGCCGTTGGATGCGTGAAGTGGTGGGAACAGCCGCTCTCTGTGGAATGAGAGACGGAGACTTATCGAGTGAAGCGGGGCAAACATGGTCGAGTGTCGGGTGCAAGGTCACTTGAGCGAGGCGAATAAGTAGGTGGTGCCAAACATATGGACACAAGTATCAATCAAATTAAGTGTATTTGTCTAACAAATTCATAGTCACGTTTATAGTTACTTGCAGACCGACAGACCATGTCCCACCATGAAGCACTGTCAATCTGTCGCACGAGCAATGCTAATTCCTTAAAAAGGCCCTCTGAACCGGCTTCACCACATGAGCGCAACCGCCGCGCCAATCGCCCCAGCCACCAGCGATCCTGTCATCCGTCCATTCCTCGATCCGCTAGATACCACAACCGGCGAGGTACTGGTGCTGTTTGAAACGGGGTAGCCCGTACCCGAACCGTAAGCAGCCGTCGATGTGCCAGTCCACAGGGAGGTTCCAGACTGGTAAACAGTGACTGTGGTAGCCTCGGGTTGCGCCTGAATAGGGACAACAGAGTACCCGGTAGTCGAGGTTGATGACGAAGAGGCCGTGGCATCAAGTGTGGTTGTGACGTATACAGTGCGGATGGTAGAGGTTGCGGTAGTCTCTGTGATTGGTACAACTGTGTAAGTGGACGAAGAAATAGTAGCGTCGGCAGCAGCGACTACAGAGGCCAAGACGGCGCCGGTGAAGAGAGTATTGGTACGCATTGTGGGGTTGAGCCGCAAGACTAGGGTTTAAACGGAATCCAGGGGTGAAGCGATGAATCGATGACGACTGTAAAGCGGACAATCAGGACAAGGCTACAGGAAGAACAATTCAAAGACAATGATCCGATTGGAAAAGCAGTTAACCGCAACTGAGGAATGAGGGATGGAAAGAGGATGAAAGGATGCAAGTATCAGTTGGCGATGATAGATGCAGGTATCGTGACAAAAGAGCGATGCGAGAGGTGATGCGGCCGTCCGTCTGGCAGACAAGCCGCCCTTTATTACAGCGCACAAACATGCATGGCACAGATTCAGCTAGTAACCCACCATAAGACGACCTGTTTCTATGGCTACTTGTTAATTCATGGGGTTGGTGTCTCTGATGCCCAACATGAAAGTTTCGGCGATTTTCGAAAAGGGGACACTGGGACATTCGGTGAGACCTCTGTAGGTCTTTGTTTGAATAGAACGGGGTTTGACATTCACATGCCAATGGAGATTTTTGTCTACCAAAACATGCCCCGACAGGGGAATTCAGTTGCACTGACGAAAATCGTGGAGGTTGTTTACACTTGACGATGGGAGCCAATGACAGCCAGGACATTAAAGCCGCCCCGACAACTAGGGTTTTTCAAAAGGGTTACCAAAGCAGCCTTGTAGGGTCCTCTCTAGAATGCAACCCGTCGCGATTTCTCAAGATGAAGTCATTGGACGTCCAAGACTAGGAAACAAAAATCAGTTATAATATATATTGCCATCTACCCCACCCATTGTCGTGGCTATCCATTTTCGCATCAACTCCCTCTTTTAAAATATCCAACAGAATATTAACAAAATGGTCGGTGTCGGTGGCATGGCAGAATATCGCAAGGAGCAGGAGCGACTGCGCGACCTAATTGCAAAACAACGTCAAACAAGTCAGAAATTGGTGCGTACTGATTCCCGCCCCGATAATCCCCGGGTCGCGTCGGTTCTAACAACTGATTGAATGTATATAGAGCGAGGTTGAAGACAGAATATCCCAGCTAGAGACCAATTATCTTGATGCGACACCAAGCGGCAACATCATCGTTGGATTTGACTCGTATATCAAGGGAATCAATGCTGCCCAGCGCAAACGTCTGGCTGCACCCGACCAAAACAGGCTATTCTCGCGATCCTCAGTTTCCTACAAACCAAACAGTAACACGGTACGTTATCTGATCCGTACAAGCAACTTCACGTCCTAACATCCTCTTGTGTCGTCCTACAGGAATCCACAAACTCTGGCTCTACAACGGGCGCTCCCACGCCCACGTTCAAGAATGATTCAAACAACCATACCCCGACATCAGCTACACACCCACCAGGAGCAGGCAGAGCGGGCAAAAAGAAGAAGCCAGTGGTACAGGAAGACGATAGTGAAGTCGAGGCTGGACCATCCAATTCGCGCAAGAGGATCAACTTTGGGGCTGGCCGGAAGTGAGAGTGTGTCGTGGAAACAGGATTGCTTGACCACAGAACTGAGTATGACCAGGGCGAGAGGAAACCAAACCAGGAACTACGGGTAGAGTGTGGTATGCGCGAGAAGATGCCATACTCGGCCACTCCGAGATACACGAAAGTCAACCATGGCCGTATCTATCATTTATGCGTCATGACTCCTAAATGACCCGGAATGGACTATTCAACAGCGGAAGCTGTGCATTTGATGCTTTGTACGAATTGGTACCCTTCTTAGTATCCCTCCACAATTGTCTTATGTCGCACAACAAATCCTACCAGCCAAACCCGCAGATTCCTAACGGCAGGCTCGGCCATATGCCCGTGCTTTCTCGGCGATCCGTGTCTGACGGCCCGGAGACTCCCTTTTTCTTGCATTCAGAACGGCTGTAATGCCAGGTTATCCCCTGACCCCGTAGCATCTCCGTACGCATCGCAACTTTGCTTTTTTCAGCCGGTTAGTCAGATCAGATAGCCTGTATCGGGTAGTCTAATCATTGACTTGAAACGAAAGTAGAGTTGTCACTCGAATTTTCGGGATGGCGAGTAAAAAGGAACATACGTGCATGCTGGAGGTAGTTGGTGGGTTACAGTTGGCAGGTTAGACCCCGCTGGTGCAACAAAAGCTGTCAGACGAGCGGGGTTGGTACCGAGGGCACATCTCCAGTCATATGTATAGCCCTTCGACAATCTGACGAGGCCCCGGCTTGTGTTGTATTTTGCAGACGGGGAAGATCCTTTTGGTCACGGACGGTGACGAGTCGTACGGTAATTGAAATTTTGCAGACGGGAAGAGGAGAGAGACTTGGCGGCCACTGAATTGCGGGGCGTGTAAGACTGCGGATTTGGGATTTGACATTGGCGGGGTGCATTTATGACTAAGGTTTTATGTTGGCTTAGTCGGAGGTTGCCGTTTTTATTTTCGGTGAGCCTGCAGATTCGATCGATGATGTCGGTAGGCTCGTGTTCCGGGCCTATGGATGGATCGAAGCTGTATGTGCCAGCTGACGATTGGTTCAGTAGTAATTATATGTCTTTAGTCTAGAACTGATTTATACACTAGTTTAGTGAAGACGACATAGCGTGGCGAAATTGTCCAAGATGGTGTTTGACGCTATATTTCAACGTCGTTTTTGTGTCCTGGTGATGTGTACACCTGCATATGCATTGGTGTCCGTTCAAAATTGGCCTTAAATAACGGTGACGGGTACCAGCGCCCGATTTGCGGATTATAATTTCACCGTTTGGAGAAACACCTTTACGGTGAAGTCCAGTAGAATCCTCCGTGGTCAATCTGACCAAAGACTTTCTTTTCTTTCCGGTCATGTCTCTTTATAGCCACCCTTCGGGTGCGGAAATACCATCTCTGATGGGTGGTCAAGGCATAGATAGTTCATGACAAATCCGGTCAGACTGTGCATATGCAGCATTTATCATCTTTGTAGTGCTTCCGATGAGAAAGGCAGTATTGGGAGCGGAACATGGCTCGGTGACGTCTGCTATGTAAATTAGAACCATGGATTTTTGAATCTTTACATGTTTCCATACGGGCTTCCTTTGTCTATGTATGTACATACATATCAAGCGCTACTCCGAGAGCCATGCCGGAAAAGTACCAGACTTTAGACCGATCCTACTCGACCCATCACACAAACGCGCCCGCTTCTTCACGGCCTTTTGGGAAAAAAGAAAAAAACGCCACAAGAAGTAAAATTCGGCTACTCATGTACTTCTAAGTTATAACCTGAATAGGTAATCTATTAGGTGGCCCGGCCTGCCGCTTCCCGGACTTGAATGCTACCGGAACCCACCAATTTGGCCCCATTACCTCGCCCCGCCCTGGCTTTAAGTCACTGCAGGTTTGCCGCACAGCCATTTGGCCTCTGCTTCTGGGGGCCAGGCTTTGGAAAATCCACCCTCGCGATGTGCATTTGAAGGACGGTTTGCGGCCGAATACCTCAGAATACGGGGTTTGACATGGCACAAAGACCGAACCGAACTGGACAAATTACCGTATTAGGTGCCATGGATACTTCCGACGCCGTGTTACCAGTGGCGGTATGCTTCATCCTTTGTGTAATTTTCGAGTCGTCATGATGTGCAATATCGATGTTGATTAGATATCCACTTGCCTGCATCCACGCCCCCTCCTCCCGTCTTCTCCACCAAATCCATGTTCCTACCATAGTTTTATCTCATGTGCATGGCACCCCGTCAGCATACACAAACGTATCATTCCGGTTCCCGCTTCCTTCAGCGCTCCATCCAACCATATCTAATGACACTCGGTCTATTTCCCGCAACATCCGCTAAAACTCCCGAACCTGACCCTGTCGAGATTCGCCCGGCGTAGGAATCTAATCATTCATCCATGGACTGGGCTGGCCAGAAGCCTACTTTCTTGGCCTACATACATACATACTATAATCATGACCACATGAGCCTGTCCGGGTTTGTGCCAGTTCGTTAGATGCGTGTTTGGCCGGCAGGATGGAGGGGGGTAGTCATTTGGCGAAGACAGGAAGAGGCGGACATGGCGCCATGCACGCTTCTTCACGGCGAGACGTATGTATAAAAGGAAGGGTGGCGGCTACCTTGAGCGGGAACAGCGACGTTGAGTTTGGTTGTTTATTCTTTGTTTTCGGCATTTGTGTGCATTGTTATCACTTGTGTACTCCTTGTTAGTTCCTCTTTGTTGGAAATCTGGAATCTCAAGGTTCCCGTCTTTGTTAATTCTTTGAGTCAGTCCGACGGATTATCCACTCCCCTGGGCACAAACCTCCAGAAGACTGAGCACCTTGCCATCGTCCGTGTACATACATCGGCACATCGTGACCAAAGTTAGTAATCGTAACCCGACAACTAAGCCGGCATAATGGCTCCCATTTGGCCCCTGTCATGGGTTCTTGAAGAACTCTTCGGCATGTATAACGTTCGACCAAGTACTGCCGACTCGCCCAAGAATGATATTTCACATGGCTTAAAGGAGGTTCCTTTCAGCCTAGATATGCTTCTGCAAGGCCCATGGAAACCCATGTTCCTTGTTGTCGCCATCGTCTTCGCTATTTTACTTTACTGCAATGTCCGCATGACAAGTCGTACGTGGTTAAGCTTTTTGCATATCCGTTCCTTTGCAAATCAACATTCCCCTGGACCCCCGCCAGAAAGTAAACGTCAGTCTTGGCCCTCAGAGAAGGCAACATGCAGGCACATTGAACCAACTAATCAGGTTGGAATACCCCGCGTTCCGGATTTCTGTTCGGGAGAAGCGGTATCCAATGGGTAAGTGTTGCTTTGTTCTTGTTTTCTTTCCAACACTCTTCGCTTTCTTCATTCTTTGTATTGATCCTACAAAGATTCGATGACGTTTTGTCCGTTCTGCATCCATTGTTTGAGACCCGGAGTCGGCCTTGCAGAAGTCTTGTGTTTCTGACTTGGTACCTTTGTGCATACTCAACCAACAAAGTCTGTATTCATTCATCGTCGATATCATGATGCATAACCAAAAGGCGGTTATAAAAGGATGATACAAATCATCTCTGCAGCCTCATATCAAACTTCACATCATCACATTCGTCTTCCAAACTTTATATCAACCCCACGCTTACCAAAAATGTCTAGCATTCGCACCCGTGACCTTGTCAGTTCCAAGGAACGCTTCCTTAAGAACTCACCTTACACCGACAAGCAACATCTAACCGACTTATGGAATATCCGCTTCGAAGACGCTCTTTTGGCTCTTGCCCTTGAGTGCTTCAAGCCCGTTTCAAAAGACTACGCTGTTTCTGATTACAGGACCGTTTTCAACTGGGGCGAGATCTTTAGCAAGCTACAAAGTCGGGTTGGTGAACATGCACCTTATTTTCAACAACGCAGTTATCACATTGTTGCTTTTCGTTCCAAGTTGAAGGATATGGATTCGTATCCTGACCTCGGCAAACTTGACAAGGATGCTCATATTGAAGCCACTGCTGGTGGTATTCTCAAGTAAGTCATCATTCCTTTAAGCAGGCTTTACACAGTGAATTAACCAATATCATAGGTACTGGTGGGGCACTCCTGACTCTCACCGCCGTAACTTGGCCACTTGCATTTGGCCTTCAAGAGAAAAGGCCACTGCTGCCTCCAGATGCCCAAATCACATGAAGGCCATTCGTGTTGGCGCTCCTTTGTATGCTATGTATAGTATTGAGATATACGAGCTCAATATCTCTGCCGGGTGCAAAAGTTACGAAATCAAGTACATCGGTGAACATGGGGCTACTGCCGGCAGTTCCCGTCGTCACTAGTCCTTCGGTTGTTTAGTGATATCCCATATTTCTGTTATGTTCCCATTGCTTGTGTTTCATTTGTCTGTTTAGATTTTGAATTTACCTTATTCTTGGCCTACTTGTTAGGATCATCGTGACTGTGTACATAAACCGACAAGAAGAAACCCGAAATGAATGTCCAGTTTCTACCGTATATGTCGTTTGATCCTCTTGTTCAGATGTTGAATGTCCCAAATAACTGCTTTGGGACAGTTCTTATACCAATGTTTGTGTGTTACCATAGTATTGACTCGAAGTGGGTCTTCATTTAGTACTAACCCCCACACTATGTTTATAGGGTTAAGGCCGTCCATTGGTAGCCGTGTTGATGTCGAGTTGGCTGCAAAGCACGATAACTCTTCAAAGTACTGCGTTATTTCCAATCCAACTTCTGAGATTTAAGTTCGTACTCGAATTCATTTGTATCACCAGCCAAGATACCCTTCTTTCCGGGGTATATTCCAACCCAACTTCACTTCTTTTCCAAACGTGGGGCCCTTTACAGCGCCTTTAGCTCTATTAGGATATTCTGCCGGGCGGTGAAATCACACTGGAGGGGCAGCCACAGAGCCCACGAAATTTCTGACGTTAGATACCAGCCGAAATTCCAGCAGCCTCTGACACCGCGATTAACGCCCTAGTCAAAGGAAATACCATCCCCACATCGAAATATCGCCAATTTTCGGCCGACCACACCCGTTCATCCCCCTTGACAGCCTCACGTCTATTTCGACCTCGTCTCTTTCCACTATATACACAACCCCCACCATTCCCGCAAATATGGCTGATGTTACCAAGGATGTTGCGCCCGTCGCTTCGGTTCAAGTGGAGGCTCTTGTAAGATGATACCCCCCGCCAGATACCCATCATGAGACCCCCGACTGGCACACGGAGCCGATCCCGATATCACCCCACCGGCCCGTGTCCGTACCATTCCGGCCCTGCCCCTCTATCACCGGGTGGTCCCTGCTCTGTGACCCCTCGTCGTCATCGCCTACAGCCACATGGCCCCTACCATCTCTTTGGTTCATCGTCATACTAACCCAGCATTGTCACGATAGGTCGTTCTGAAGATCGCCAAGCACTGCTCTTCGTCGTTCCCTTCCTCCATCACCGGTGGCCTTGTCGGTCTTGACACCGAGACTTCTTTCGAGATCACCAACTCGTTCGCCTTCCCCGGTGCCGACTCCAGCTCCGACCACTCGGACCCCCACTCTGCTACCTCTATCCCTCGCCAGAAGGCCGGTATCGCCTACCAAGCTGACATGCTCCGTCTCCTGAAGGAGGTCAACGTCGATGCGAACACTGTCGGTTGGTACACCAGCGCTGCCATGGGCAACTTCTACAACACCTCTTTCATCGAGAACCAGTACCACTACCAGAAGGACAACGCCAAGGCCGTTGCTCTTGTTCACGATGTCTCTCGCAGCTCCCAGGGTACTCTTAACTTGAAGGCTTTCCGTCTGACCCCTGTCTTCATGACCGCCTTCAAGGAGAACAAGTTCACCACCGAGACGTAGGTGTTTCTTCTACATGATGAGTATATGCGCAGCTGAAGCTAACTATGATGCACAGTCTCCAAAACCTGAAGCTCTCCTTCAAGGAGATTGTTGAGGAGGTTCCCATTGTCGTCCACAACTCTCACCTTCTTACCACCTTCCTTCACCAGCTTCCCCAGGCCTCCTCTACCGCCGAGATCGCCATGCCCCGTTCCCTGGCCGAGATCGAGCAGGGTCCCCAGATGCCCCTGTACCCCTCCATCGACAACCTGGATCTCTCGATCGACCCCTTCCTTGAGAAGACCTGCGACCTGCTCCTCGATAGCATTGAGAACCACACCGCCGACCTGAACAACTTCCAATACTACCAGCGCCAGCTCGGCCGTGAGCAGGCCAAGATCACCCAGTGGCAGACCAAGCGCAAGGCCGAGAACGCCGCCCGCGCCGCCTCCAACCAGGACCCTCTTCCTGAAGATGAGTGGCAGCGTCTGTTCAAGCTTCCCCAGGAGCCCAGCAAGCTCGAGGGTATGCTGAACGCTAAGCAGATCGAGCAGTACTCGAAGCAAGTCGACATCTTCTCGGCCAACATCTCCGCCAAGATGTTTGCTGTCCGCGACAACCTTCTGCCCAAGGCTGTTTAAAAAGGTGATTTAACGGTTTGGTTGTGGGGTTGTGTTTCTCATGCATGGCTGTATGAACAAAGTTTTTGTTTCTTGTGGTTTCTTTTTTGTTTGTTTTGCTTCTTTTCTACTCGGGCCTTTTTTTGTCTTTGTTTACATTCATTGTACCGGCGATACCAGCTTTCGATGTTTGGTCTTTTCTTAGGGCCAAAGAAGGGCATCAGCAGGATAGGCAACGTGGAAACGTGGTCTATCAGTGCTGATATCATTCGGCTGTCTTAGAGGATAGGTCATATGGAGAAGCCTTAAAAGTGTATTTCAGTGTTTTTCTCATCACAGTTGATCTTAGTTGGCATTGAGTTCTTTAAAGTCCTAGGGTCGTTAGCTCAATGTTTGGCAGACTCTTGGTCAATATAGGTCTCAAATGTTAACAGTACCAATCAAATGATTGATGCATAAAAGCCCGGATAGCGGGCAATGGAAGAGTTATCGTGTCTTTAGAGTCTTTGGTTGTGTTTCCTTTTCCATGGGTTGGTGGGGGAAAACGGACTGGGCAAAGTATAGAAGCGGTGATATCGGACTGGACACAACGGCCTAGTATGCATGTTTGTGTGGCGTTTGGCTTTTTTGTTATCTGGGTTGGATTTTCAATTACAAAAAATCTATCAAAAAGCAAGATATTGCAAGTTGTTTTGGGCCACGTGAATGTGAGATGTGTGGAGTTGAAGGTCTAGGGAGTGAATCATGTTTACTCTTGGTCGAGTAACGTTCTTTCGATCAACCATGTGCTCAAGATAAAGTATTTTGGCTGGTCGTTTTTATGTGGTAAGGGTTTGGCGAGGACTGGGGTATATAGAATTACCCCTCCAATCAACCCCGCCATCAGGCACATGTTGAGTTGGAGGGGCGGGTATTACGATGTTACATAGAGTCAGATCAAGCTATTGTCAATCGACATTTGAGCTGGCTGCGCTAGTTGTTGTCCGTGTTGTATGTATTTGTTGGGCAATAATATGTAGCTTTTGACATGTGCTTCTTCATATTATCCCAACAGAAGTTACTTGACATGTGAAAGTGTTTGAACTGGGGTCAAAGGTGATTTTTCCGTAGATAGTGTCCACTATCTCATGATTGATAAGGACCTCGAGTGCTTGCATAACACTCCAATACGACAACTATAACATGACAAACTAAAGCAAAAACAGAATGGCCGTCAAACCAGGGCTACTGAAAAATATGGCAAAAAAGATGCAACTAAGACGCTATAGGCAGGGACCCCCGACCAAGACCTAGGATGGAGGACAGCTTCCTCCTACTTAAAACGGAGTAGCCGGCAAGTGTGGCCAAGTGTACACGGTGAGTATCGGCTAATGGCTGTTCAAAGGAGCCGTTTCTTCGCATGTATACAGCCGTTGTACGTGCGGGCGTGAATGGGCCAAGACAATGGGTGGTTATGTTTAGGGTCGGTTGTGGTGGTCAAGGTGACAATGGATAAGCAAATGGAAAAAGTTTTCAGCGCTAAGTATTGTTGATTTGGGAAGAATCGATAACAGGTTTTATAGGTATTGCATATTGATATAAAACTGCGTTTTTTAACTACAGCGATGGATGCTTTCAGTGCCCTGGATCGTAAATTGTCTTGAAAATAGTGAGACATTTGTAAGCCTCGCAGTTACTAATTTGCCCCGCGATCTCCGTCGTGTTAGACAGACCTCACGGGGATTGACGACCATCAAGGTCCATCCCACTCGGCCAAAGGTACCGTATAGGCTAAACTCTTGTGCCTTGCTACCTCTGTAAATCTTGCTCTGTCCGATGATTCTTTCCAGGGGCAAGATTAGTGGCCATCCTACATTATCGTGGACGCCGGGACCCTGAAAGCCGGTTGATATCAGGCGGGGCATGCAGTAAATTGAGCCCCTCGTCTGACGCAGGCACCTTACCCCACCAAGCGCTACAGCGGCATAATTTTTCTGTCCCTACGCGGAAGCTAGGTGCGTACAGGTGGATGGGTTTTTTTTGCTACTTAATTTCGTCGCCTCCGCTTCTTCTTGGTGGAATCTTTCTTCTTTCTTTCTTCCTTCTCTCATCCGTCACACCCCTTTTTTCTCAACAACCCACACGATGTCTGCTCCCGCCCAGGTTTTCAAGGTCGCTGACCTGTCCCTCGCCGCCTTCGGCCGCAAGGAGATTGAGCTCGCCGAGAACGAGATGCCCGGTCTCATGGCCACCCGTGCCAAGTACGCCGCCGACCAGCCCCTCGCTGGTGCCCGCATTGCTGGCTGCCTGCACATGACCATCCAGACTGCCGTCCTCATCGAGACCCTGGTTGCCCTCGGTGCCGAGGTCACCTGGACTTCGTGCAACATCTTCTCCACCCAGGACCACGCCGCTGCTGCCATTGCCGCTGCTGGTGTCCCCGTCTTCGCCTGGAAGGGTGAGACCGAGGAGGAGTACAACTGGTGCCTTGAGCAGCAGCTGAACGCCTTCAAGGATGGCAAGAAGCTTAACCTGATTCTCGATGACGGTGGTGACCTTACCCAGCTTGTCCACTCCAAGTACCCTGAGATGCTCAAGGACTGCTTCGGTGTCTCTGAGGAGACCACCACCGGTGTCCACCACCTGTACAAGATGCTCAAGAACAAGGAGCTCCTTGTCCCCGCCATCAACGTCAACGACTCTGTCACCAAGTCCAAGTTCGACAACCTTTACGGCTGCCGCGAGTCCCTCATTGACGGTATCAAGCGCGCCACTGATGTCATGATTGCTGGCAAGATCGCCGTTGTCGCTGGTTTCGGTGATGTCGGTAAGGGTTGCGCCATGGCCCTTCAGGGTATGGGTGCCCGCGTTCTCGTCACTGAGATCGACCCCATCAACGCTCTCCAGGCTGCCATGGCCGGCTTCCAGGTCACCACCATGGACAAGGCTGCTTCTCAGGGTCAGATCTTCGTCACCACCACCGGTTGCCGTGACATTCTCGTCGGCCGCCACTTCGAGGCCATGCCCAACGATGCCATTGTCTGCAGTAAGTTTCCTTGAATACTAAGTCTCGTCTGGGCTTATACTAACATACACCTTCTCTATAGACATTGGTCACTTCGATATCGAGATTGATGTCGCTTGGTTGAAGGCCAACGCCGCCTCGGTCCAGAACATCAAGCCCCAGGTCGACCGCTTCACCATGGCCAACGGCCGTCACATCATCCTTCTCGCCGAGGGCCGTCTGGTCAACCTTGGCTGCGCCACCGGCCACTCTTCCTTCGTCATGTCGTGCTCCTTCACCAACCAGGTTCTTGCCCAGATCCAGCTCTACAAGTCTGGTGATGCCGCTTTCTGCAACAAGTTCGTCGAGTTCTCCAAGCTCGGCAAGCTCGAGACTGGTGTCTACGTTCTGCCCAAGATCCTTGACGAGGAGGTCGCCCGTCTTCACCTTGCCCACTGCAACGTCGAGATGACCACCCTTACCCCCACCCAGGCTGAGTACCTGTCTCTTCCCGTGGAGGGTCCCTACAAGGCCGAGATGTATGTTGAATTCCCTTCCGTTTGTATCTTTGAATATCCTGCTAACCAATTTCTTACTATAGCTACCGCTACTAAGCGGCTGATTCTGCCTTTTAATAACAACAAAATTACCACCCTCTTCACTAAAATCCCAGTGCACTTTTAACATCGCACATCGGGTTCATTTTTCTTACGCGCCTCATGACCTTATTCTTTTTTTCGGGATTTTTACAGCGGGACTTTTCAACAAAATAACGGGATTTGTGTTTCTTGTCTTTGGTTTTTCGGTTTTCTTTTCGGCCCAGCTATCTTTGAATGTTGCCAGCGTATATGGCTTGCTTCTTTGATGGTATAAATAAATGTTGTTTCGGGCACCCCATGTTTTGTTCTGATATTGTGATATCATGATGTTGTTTTGTGTTTATATACCTGTCTAAGCCAAATGCTTCTGCTCAGGGACAATAGTCATGAGCTTACCCTCAGTAGCCGCCTGGTACACATTATCCAAAGCCCAAACCTCCATCTTCTTCTGCGTCTCTACAGTCCAAGTTCCCATGTGCGGAACAAGCATGACCTTCTCGTTAGACAGAAGGCCAGGGTGAATGGTAGGCTCATTCTCAAAGACGTCCAATCCAGCTGAGGCAACCTTCCCCGAATCAAGAGCCTCAACAAGGGCAGCTTCATCCATGACAGCTCCACGAGCCGTATTAACGATGACAACACCGTCCTTCATGAGCTTGAATTGTTCAGTAGAGATGGTGTGGCGGGTGTTGGCCTATTTTGTTAGTCATTTCTCTCATCTTTTGGAGTTGAGTCACTTACGTTCAGAGGGAGGTTCAAACTGAGCACGTCACTACCCTTCAATAAGGTTTCGAAATCAACGTACTTGGCACCCTCTTCCAGGTCCTCGGATAGTTTCGTCCGGTTGTAATACCAAACCTCCACGCCAAAAACTCTCGCCTTGCGGGCAAAGTTCCGACCGATCCCGCCCATGCCGAGGATACCTAGGACTTTTCCTTGCGGGTCATGTTGATATGGTATACCGCCTTTCCAGAGGCCCTTGCGGAGGGCACTCATGCCGATATTGAACCCTCTCAGGGCACCCAGCATAAGAAACACGTTAGTATCGGCGGTAGCATCATCGACGGCGGTGGGTGTATTCGACACTTTGATACCGCGGGCGGTGCACGCGGCGACGTCGATTTGGTCGTAGCCGGCTCCGTTGTGGCAGATGAATTGGAGGGTCGGGGGGAGAGCGGAGATTAACTCGGCGTTGAAGAGGCCGGTGAGTGTGGCGGAAGCGAAGGTGCGGTAGATTAGGGTGATGGAGGAGAGGCGGGTGGATAGCTCGGTGAGGAAGGAGGCGCGGTCGGTGGAGGTGGGAAGGAGGATTTCGGCGACGGTGGCGAGTTTCGAGAGGGTTTCGTGGGCGCTTGGGGGGCGTTAGTTTGGATGTTTGTGGTGGAGGGGATACGTACAGTTTAATCTCGCCCAGAATTAGAACTTGGGGTTTCGTAGACATTTTGGCGGTGGTGGATGTAGAGGAATTCACGGGACAGAATGGATTATCAACATGCAGTTATACGTATAGTTAAAAGTGGATCCCCCTCACCGAAGGGAAGCTCCGCTAATCCCAGGCGATAAGCACCCGAGGAGTCAAACCAAGTATGCAAACACGTCAAATAGAGCGAAATGATGTCATTAGATTAGTCAAGGTTGCGAAAGTTGTACAGTGGGTGTGACACAGGCCGTTTGGTAATCCGAGCGAACAGTTGAGACACCGATAGCCGGGGCGGTGAATTTCTCGGAGACAAGTCCGTCAGGCGTATTCCAAGCCTGGATAGGAAATCCCGCGATGACTAACAATCAGGAAGTTTGAGGATATTACATGACTCGATATCAAATGACGCAGAACTTGAAAGATCACGAAGGACAAAATTCAAATGTAAATGAGATGGCTATTGAATACGAAAACTCCAAAAAATCAAAACGAATAACTAAAAACGGCAGGGATATAAAGTGAATGTATAGCCAATCAACATGACAAGAGGAAATCGGCCGTTAGATAAACAAGAACGCAGAAAAAGCAAAAAACCAATGCAAGACATGAGACAGTACGTAAGTTGTAACCCCGATATGTATCCAGATGCAAGGTTTACAACTAACGTGATGATACTGTCCATGTTTATACATTTCTAGCCGTCAAGTCTCCTTGATAAAAAAGGAGACCTACATGGGAAATCAAAGTTCCAAAATCAAAAGAGACTGTAGGCTACGGCCATTCCAGTCTCTTGAATTCCAAGTAAAAGCAAAACAAACAATGAAAAAGCAACGAAAAAGGATGCAAACCGAAAACACACAGGCAAACCACCGCACAAGAAAGCAAATGTATATGTTGTCGTAGTTGTAGAAAATTGTCGGCCGTTAAAAAGATGAAGATACGATAAAGAGAGAATATGACGCTGGCTGACGACCAGAGAAGTTGATGGAGTCGCCATGGGCACAGCAATTATAATTGTGTGATAAAGGAGGGTAATTAGGCGAATGTGAAGGGGTTTTTTTGGTTGTTAAAAAGTAGTATAGCGAGAGAGGAAGAGGTAAAGACTGTGAAGAATCGAAAAAAGATTGAAAAACAAAAGGCAAAAATGCAGATGCTCGGAACAAAGAGGAATCCAATGAAATGGCCTTCTAAAGTCGCTCGATATAACAAAAAGAAAAAAGGAAACAGAAATGTTTTACAATGCAGCATCTGGACGTGGAAGATACTGCTTTTGACGGGGACAAGACTAACTTCAATGAGATATGACGATATCACCACCTTGATTCAAAACTCGTCATGTCAACACGTCAACTGCTGCCCTACAACAGTGACGCCGACTCAACGTGTCTAATCTGGGGAAGATGATCCGACATACGAGCCTGGTGAGAATGGTCCGCATACATGGGACGCATCTGTGAGGCTCCGCCCAAGGCAGGGTCAATAGACGAGCTGTGGTACTCGTAACCGTTGCTCTGCGGTGGACTGTTGGAGTTCATCCCATTATCATAGCTGCATGAGCTAGCCGTTGGAGTCGGTGTCGGATAACTGCTAGCAACGGGGGTCGTAGGCTTGTTGTACCCTTGGTGTGCTACGGGTGCCGAAGAGAGGATTCCAGAGGTCGTAAGGCTGGAGGTTCCTTGGTTTTGAGTCTGCGATGGAGGACGCACAACGGACTGGGAAGCCTGGGTAGGCGATGGAGTCAGCGGTGGAAGCTGCGAGGACTCAGACTTGATGAGGACATTGTGGAGGTGGGGCGAGTGGTCGTTTTGCTGGCCCAGTTGGCTAGGCTGGCTCTTTTGAAGAGCGGGCGAGTGGTGGGCGTGGACCTGCGATGGCGAGGAACTGGCGGCCTGGCTGGAGGTGGGATGGGCGGTGGTGTTCTGGCCGGGCGCTTGGTTCTGGTTCTGCTTGAAAATTGGGTCATATCCGAGACAGTCACGCTTGGACTTCTTGCAGTTGTTGCACGTGGGGTGAGCCTCATCGCACTATGTTAAAGCATGATTGTTAGAAAGGCAAATCACAAAACGGGAAACAATGGTGGATGGGTGGCCGGTTGCACAAGAATGCAACGCTGGATATGAATCCTGCATATCCCTGTATCGACGTCATAATCCGATGTGCCAAAAAAGCGCCAGCTGTCAGTGCAACACGCGCTAATAGGGACACGCTGTGTCGCTGAGTGTAAAAAAGCTTTGACGGCTGACCAGCACCTTCGGATAGTCCCTGATAGTTTGCGAAAACATTTTGGACAATTTTTTTGTCGGACGGTGATCAAGATCGCCTTGGAATATGGGGTTGGGGAAATTTCATTGTGAAGCTTACCTTGATTCTTCTCTTCCGGCAAGTCATGCAACCAGTCTTGGTTCTACGCTTGATCTCCTGTAACCAAACTTGTTAAAACCGTGTAACTTGAAAACGAGACAACCAACTTCACTCACCTTCTTGGGGTTCCGCCCAATGTTGTATCTCGCATCAAGGGGATATCTTGCCAACATATCGGTATTCATGTAATGTCCAGCCATCATGTGTGGGTAATATCCCATCTCCGGTGGCGGCTGCATCATCATCATGTTGTGCTGATGACCGATATGGCCGCCCATGGGGTGATCCAAAGTGCGCATGCTAGGAAGTCCTCCAGTGGTTGGGTCGGCTCTCCGGTATTCCTGGGGCATAGTGTTATAGCTATGGTAACTGGCGGTGGGTGCGACTTGCTGCGGGTACGACATGCTGTAAGTGACGGGTGGTCTCTGAGGCGCATGTTGTTGCTGATGGGGGTGCTGGGCGTGGTGAGGAGCGTGGTGTGACATATGAGCCATGCTAGGCGAGCCGTTTTGCACTTGCGAATGCTCGACTCTCTGGGGTTGAGGCGCCGGGGCGAAGCCGTGTTGAGACGGTTGCTGTTGCTGTGGAACTGAATGGACGGAGGGGTACGGCGTATAGCTGGCGGTGGTGGTGGATTGCGAAGGGTAACCCACGGGGTAGCTAGTAGTAACCGGAGGCGTCATTTCGGATGTTGGAAGATTTGGAGTGTCGATGATGGGATATGGTTGTTCGCGTGCCGCTTTTAAGAGGTGTAGCCAACGGATACGAGGTCTTGGGAGTATAGGTGTATGGGGCGAGATGACTTTGGTGAAACAAACACTATGTTGTGTCTGGTAATGCAATGGGTGCGGAAGTTTATTGTAAAAAATGGGCAATGTGAAAGGAAAAGACTATAACAAAATCGGGTACTCGCGGGCAGTACCAAAGAAGAGATGAATTACAACGTAATATAAGATCAAGAAACGGTAAAAAAAGAAAGAGATAGACTCGCAAATGTATATCTCCAACAAGAACAATGGAAGGGAAATAGCAATGAAAAAGGTTTTAGTTAGTGTGCTTCTCAGTCCTCGGCAGTACCTGAACTATGGTGACGGTTATCGAGCTTCGGAACGAAACGAGACGAGAACGTTTAACGAGACGGTTGGCGGCAGCAGGATGCGGTGCTTCTAAGTACTTGTACAAAGCTACAAAAGCCTTGGTTGGATTGGAATTGGGTGTCGACGAAGCCTGTGCTCTAAGAGAAACTGGGGGCAAAGGGACTAGGTAGACGACTACACAAACCTAAAAACGCTACTACCAAGAGACCGCACAGTCCAAAATATTTAGAATAGCTGGCAGGGTAGAAAGGGGTAGCTTTAAAAACCGGGATTGCTTGTAGTGGGAAGAGAAGAAGGCTAGGTTCACGATGCCTTGTCATCTTTTCCCCTTCTTGTCGAGCATGCCCCTCAACGGACAAATATAGAGGAAGAGACACAGTTGTTAGCTGGTTAGGAGAGAGAAAGAGGAGATACAGAGAAACCCACATGTAGGCTCCGGACAAAAAGAAGTGTGTCTAAAGTTAGGCATCTCGCTTGTCTTGTCTTCTTTCTGAAGTTTGTTTAAGCGTAGAACAAGTATAGTAGTATATTTTGTATTTCTATGATCGTTAATTGTTATTTTTTCCACTAGGTAGTGGGGACGAAAGGATGAAGGGTAACATCTCGCTGTCATGAAAAGAAAGATATGCGGTTTTTGCTCGGCTGTCTGCGTCAAGTTGGGCGTCGATTCACCCATCAGTTGGGCCTGGACAGATGGGGCGTGTGAATATGAGGGAATGGTGTGCAGCAGCAGGGGAAAGACGATCAAGAGCCCAAGATTTTTGTCAACAGGGTATTATGAAAACGGAGTGGATATGTCTCCCTCTAATGTGGGCTAAGCTACGTTCCTCTATACAAATGGTAACTATGTTGAATGTTGTGTTCTCTTTGAAAAATATGTCTAGAGTTTTAAGGTCTGCTGATGTAGAAGATAAATATACTACTAAACATGTTCGGAATCATAGATCTTCTTACTCTATTCATATGCAAGAAAAACGGGGTGTAGTGGATAATTTTTATTGTCCTTTTTTTTCTCTCAATCTTTGAAGGTGTGAACAGAATAGAGGGGTGGAGCAGAAGGAATGCCTGGTAGTAAGACTCTCAATATAAAATCCTGGTTTAATCTAGTCTCTAGACCAGTATAAACCATGCCATCAAATCAATAAATAATCCGACAACTAAAAAATTGAAAAAAACAATTTGCAATAGAGAAAATAGTGATAAATGATGAAGAATTGAGATCAATAACCATTGGACCAGGCAAGACGATGCGGTACGTATGGTGCCTTCGTCGGTTGATCGGGAATGAAGAAAAGGACAATAGACAATGAGGAAACTCTCAATTGTTGGTGACATGGCAAGACTGACGAGGCTGATATGTCCACATGGTGTTGCACACAAGAAGAAGACTACATACACACCTCCCATATCTGATATCACATCCAAGACACAATTACAACATCAAAGCAAAAAGACCAAACTGAAAAGAACAAAAAACGTCAAAATCTCTCGAATTCATCCATTCTTTTTCATGCTCGAGAAACTGTAAGCCCGGTCCCCTTCACGGAGGAAGGTTTCGCATAGGGAACAGACGGTGGGTAAAACACGGGTGTCCGCCCGCTGTTGGGCCGTGTTCAACGCCAGTCACCAAAGTCCAGGCTTTGGACTTGCCTTACTCTCTATTGGGCCAGACCAAGTCGGAATGTCCATAGTACCCGCCCACACATGGTTTGCTCGTGCGTGCGTGCGTCGAGCGAAGCTTTTTTTTGAGGGTGGCGACCTTCTTTGTTATCGTCGGATACGATGGTTATTATGGGTGGATGGTGGGTTTTTTTAAGATGGTGAGACGCTCAGTCGTGGGACATCAGACGTGGCTCTTGGCTTTACTGTTACATGCGTTGACGGCTTCGAGAAGGGGGTGGTGGTTGCAACTATGGGTTCAAAACGCCACCAGACGATTGGGACGTCCTTGTTTAGACGTCAGGTTGAAATGTATGTACAATGACGGAGACCTAAACATGATGGAAAAAAGCCCCTTTTCGTAGACTATCGTGGGGCCTCGAAGAATGACCCGTTGTCGGCCTCCTTTGCAACATCGTGAACCCTGGTGGGAAACAAGGTCCACTCTACTGATTAACATGGCTACATGACTATTCAATGGAATCACTGCCTCCTTTCGTCCTTTTGTCTTGAACTAAGCCCAAGGCCTCCCGAGTCTATGTGTGTACATATGACTACAGGCAGCAGGTTGAATTGATGGCTATGTTCAACCCTAATCACGCCGCTTGCATCGGTTGATAACGTCAAAGTCGTAAGACGGAACGGCCCCGTTCTTGTATCCTATCTATGCATGTACAAACGGCAAGTCAGATATCCGGGTCAAAGCCCACAAAATCTGTAAGGACCAACGGGATATCGGTATATCAGCTGTACTACTCTCCAATCTAAACCTAGTTATCCCAAGAATGATCGCCAACCGTGACTGATCAAATCGTCACACTTGTAGTCTCAACTTGTACGGTGAAAAAAGAAACCGGGAGTCTTTGCTTGTCAGATCACCATCCCAAAGGTCATCCAAGCGGCTAAAAGATCCCTGAATAGCTAGGGTTCCACCAGCACCTGTACAAATTCAATCTATCTCCATGACCTGAACTTCTACAAGAGGAGAAGAGCTGTTTATTAGGGTTATCAAGTGACATTTCAATATCACCACTTCCGGTGTGGCTTACACCTGAACTTCAAGGCCTACTGAACTTCCGTACTTTAATATCAAGGTAGAAGAACGTCACAAAGGACGAGAGACAGGTGTTTCTTTTCTTCTTTTGATTCTTGTTGGGTGAGTGTAAACTGAAGCATCATCTTTGAAATGCCGCTTAGAGTTCGAGAAGAAGCTTACGAGGCTAGCGGAACTCAAAACACAACACATGCCAAATGTCACGATAAGACCCAGTCCACGTCCACCCACAAAAAAATACACAAGGAGTACACAAGGAGAAAACATCGTCTAACCCTGGAAAGGCCCGGTATCCAACTCGCTACTTGTTCTTGTTCTTCTTCTTCTCCTTTGCAACTCCTGGTTATTACCAGGGCGTCTAGACCTTGGTCCGGGAGTCCATCCACCGGACGGAAGAAACCGGGGGCTCCTTGTCGTCATTGTGTCGAATAGAGGCAGGTATTACACAGACACGGTCAGTCCCTTTTGTGGATTTGATTTTGTAGGGTTCTCTGATCGGAGTTTGGTGATGGTGGTGTTATAAGAAATGACGCAGGCTAGTCGGGAGGTATCGTGATAAAACTCGTTTGGGCGTTCATATAGGACGATTGAGGCATGCGCAAGGGGAATTATATCTCCGTTGGAACCCTCCGATTCATCCGGCCAACTTACCGCACGCTAGACTAAATAGCCAACCAAAATTCAAATACTAGTTTCCTCTCATGTAGCAAGGAATCCCTTCACTCCGGAAGGGCTCCAGCGTGCTACCAAATACCTTTGACATGGCGCATAGACGGCACCAACGTATACCATCTCAAGTCGGGACACGAACGAATAGACACAGCAAACAAGTATACACCCGGAAGCTGAATCTGATTCAAATCAATTCCGAATATGTTTGTTCCCTTGTGGCCACGCGTCAAGCCTGACATGTGACGGACAGTAGTTTGCGAGCACGAAAATGGTGGGTTTCCATTTATATTTACTGTGTATCTTTACAGTTGACTGGTGATATACCGGACCGGTAGATGCAAAGGCAAGCGAGCGAGTCGAGTATTCTCTCTTTCGCCTTTTTGTTTCCAAGAAGCCCGGTTGATGCGGTTTACCGACTCGTTACGGCGGATGGGAAAAGACGAATCTCATGCGCATAAAGTTTCGTCCAATCTTGAACGATAAACTCGAGACAGGGAAATGCATTTAGGCGTTTAGTTTCCCTTTGTCGAACCCACAATGTCATCATGCCGTGTAAGTTTGCATGACGACTCGGCACAAAACGTGCTTTTTTTTTTCGTTACTTGTCTTTTGTTACTCGTCTATTGAGTTCCCAACCCACGCCCCCAAACAAAGTCTGCTGCAAGCGCGGGAAGGGCTGAAAATTTATGTGTAGAGAATTAATGGACACGCCTATAATACGAATGGCTTATTGCTAGTTTATGTAGTTTAGTCAGTACTTTTCGGGTGCCAATTTCAACTACCGAATATACTTTTTAAACATAACAATTGCGATATTGGAAAGTTGAAAAAAATAGTATACAACATACTATGTCACTGTATTTCTCATGTTAAGGGAGACTAGGTCCATATTTACCCCCCACTAACATGCGCAAGGCCATGAACGACTTGTTTCGAGGTTGGGGGTTGAAGTCTCAGGTATCTCTGCATGCACCATTTTTGTTCGTGCCGAGACAGAGGGACATATCCACCTTGAAAACCGGTCCATTCTAACCAAATCCAGAACTTGATACATTTCCTAACTCCGCTGACATTGACAATGACGAGAAAACCTCTATTCCGTCACCACAATGTCATGTTCAAAATATAACCTCTCGGGTTTTCGGCTCGCTCATCTCGTCACTCCCGTCCTCGTGGCCCGGGTTGCCCCGTCTGCGACCCATTATTTCCTTGACCTCAGGGATTTCCTAACCCCCCAAAAGAACGACTTGTCAAGTGTTTTCTGGTGGTTGGAATATCTATCAGCCTGCTCCATGTATCCCTTCCCTTCTCTTTGCCCTAGACCGGTACCAACATTGGCCGTTCAGGAGTCCCTGCGTTCTCGTGGGATATCTTCGATTTTCCTATTTCGGAGTCTTGCAATACCATTACCTGTCTGCATGTTCCCGTATATCGCCAAGTTACCAAAGTGCCGGTCAGCTTTGCATGCCGATTGATCTCTGCATTACTAGACACCATTGCCTCTCCCTTTCAACTCAAGCCTACTTTAGCTGTTTTTAGCTCGTAGGCTAGTGACATAATCTGTACCGCTAGTATAGCAATCGAGACGGTCATTTTAGACGACATCTAGGGGATTCCACACTATTGTTTAGTTGGTCCACCTTGTCGGCCCCTAGCGGAGGCGAGCTTCCTGTCATCCGTCCCATTCATTGACGGCCTTCTAAAGCTTCGATCAACGACAGTTTTGTCCTTTTTTTCGCCACCACCTGGCGGGAAAATGCGAATGGATACGAATAGCTTAATCTGCATTGGATTATTCCTGGTCCAAGTCTAACGTGTCGACTATGACGGTGATTCTATACTATCGGATGGGGGGGCTATAATTTGCTGTTTCACAAGAGACATGTTGCACTAGTTGATGCAGATTTCAATGTGACGGATGACCTGTGATGTAGTCTTTACGTCAAAGCCCAAATGGCGTGTGGAACGACGACTTGACAAACTCACATTGAACACCGGTGCCCTGAAGAAAATCTCCGAAATGCTCAACTTCGTATTCTTATCGTATAAACCATGTCTGCAAAACCATCTTAACCACTGGAACCCATTCTTCTCGTCTCGCGTCGATCTCCCAGGCGAAAAGACCCGTCCACATGCCAAAATCGAGCTCGCAACTTCCACCGTCACATCGGCAAAGCCTCGCATCAAGCAAGCAAGCAAAGAGGCAAAGCCACCTGACACGAGCCTTCTTTTGTCTTGGGTATACATAGATCTTGCCGCATCGTCTACTTCTTCTTTCTTCCTTTCTATGGACTCGGACTCTGTACCTATAGAGACAAAATGTCCAGACGAAAAGGAAAAGGACGCGTCTGTGCGAGTGTCATGTTTGCTCATGTCAAGACCGCATTGTGGCCACTGTGATTAACGGCACAGTGACAGCGTGATATCGGTGTCTCGAGATTGGCTGGTTTGGGTTGGCGGCTACATCGGCATGTGTAAATGCACATGCTGTCAATCTGGAACACGAGCATTTTTTTTTTCTTACATGTCGGCAGATGGTTCCTTTCCTGGGTTTAGATGGGTTATTTTGGTGGCGTATCAAGATGATGGCGTTCTTTTTAACCAGCCGAGCTTGTCAAGTTGGTCGTCTATCGAATTTACTAAGGTTCCGGATAATCTCCCGGTTCGCATCCTTTATCAAAGCACTTCGCCAATGAGTTCTGGCAAATTTCCCATGCATCTAGCCGACCCGAATGCTACCACGTCAAATGACAATAAAGCACTGATAGACGGACCATTGTCTCTTCCCCTCCTCCTCCTCCCAAGGGCAGCCATGGCATCTTCCGCTCATGATTGTTCAATTTGCCACCAATAATGGCGCACTCTGTTAGGGTTCATCGGAGTCTTTAGCGTCCCGCCGAACATGCATCGGCTACATGGTCAATGCCTCCGGGTCTAATCCTACATCATTTGGCCTTGCATGACAAAACAATAGACAAGATGATCTCCTCCAGGGAACCCCAACCCCAACGGTCAAGCCATTGGTCCGCAAGGCAAGGCAAGGCAAAGTTGGCAATTCGCCAATACCGTAATCTGTCTGTGCGGACCCAATGATTCCAGACCCGTCGCGAGCGTTACAATCGGAGGAGCCCTGTACAGGTTCTGGATTGACCCCCCTGCAATCCCTATAGCAAACAAAGTAGTCCAAGCAAAAAGAAGAAAGTAATGGAAAGAGCACATACAAAAAGACTCAACAGCAATAGAGAGCGGAGACTGAGGATGGCGTGGTCGTGGTCGTGGTCGTAGACATTCGTCATTGTATGTATGTACATATGTATGTCCATACATAGATGGCCGGTCTATAAAACTAGACTTCGCGGGGCATGGACCTTGTTGAGGGAGTTTGTTCATGACTCTTCATTTTAGCTTGACGCAGGGGAACCACGGAACGGTTATCATGACGACAGATGCTTTGACGAGCGTCTCGAAATGTGCCGGTATGTAGTGAACCGGGACCACCAACAGGCCAATGTTGTCAAGAGAACCGACAAGTTAGGGTTCCAGGGGGATGTTCTAAGTGTGTTGGTTGTATCGGAAGTGTGTGATGTCGGAAATCTGCTATAACACGGGACGATATATCATGGTGAAAGTTGGCCCGAACGATAGAAGACGGCTATAGCGCTATGTACATAGCCAAGAGAAAGAAAAGAAGCACTAAGTATATCTAAAAACAACCTGCCAGAGCTTAGCTCTACATAACCGACCTGAACCGAGTCAACCGAAAACCCTCAAGCTATGCATTTTCTCCCGTCTAGTCATCCTTCGGGTACGTTACCCCTCTTTATGAACAAACCCGTGTAATACACATGTGGTACTCTGTAAAGACCCCTCTCCAACCATCCAAACCCACCGATCGACACGCCAAAAGCCAGCTAAAAGGCAAGAAAGTCATAGGTAAACAAGGTTCGATAAGCATTCATCCCAGCTCTTCGTCCTTGTCACCGCAACCAACCAGGTAAGTCACCTCACCACGGAAAATCACATCCAAAGCCCGTTTTGTCTTTTTTTTTTCATAGGATTTCTTGTGTCTTGTTAAAGTAAGTGATGTGTTGGTGGCAATGGAATTTCAGCAAAGTGTGTGCGGTGGGTGTTGGTTAGTTGATGTGCCCGGGTCCTTGGACGTTGTTGTTGTTAGTCATGCTGTTTTTGGTGGTGATCTACATTTGGTATTTTGATTTTGTTTTTCACTTTTGTGGTGGAGAGAGGGGCGTATGGAATGTAAGTTGACGGAGGTCTGTTCGCGTGGACTTTTTTCTTGGATTTGTTGGTTTACGAAGATGGGTATTTGAGCTTTTCTGGATATGGAGACAACATTTACACATGTATTGGCTAACTACATGTTGAAATTCTCTGCAGCTCAGAGATTGCCATATTATGCAGTCAACAAACATTGTCCAGGCGTCCCTGCACTTATGTAGATTATCCCGCATCTTATTTCTTACTCCGTATATTCGCATAATGATGTCATCTAATCTTTCAAACAAACCGCAAGTCTATCTCAGCCATGTCATCTAGTGTAAGCCACCGTCACGACGTCTAATAACGTATCAAGTATAACCTTTACCATAGAAATCGGTATCACGAAATCGTCGTCCCGTTATCGGTACCGAGTCTTTGTTAACCTAATGTGATTATAATTTCTTCGTCAATCCTACTTCACACCCTCCATTTCTTGTTCCAGAAGGGCGTCAATGGAATGGTTATTCCCATCTTACTGGTCACCGAACCAGATATTCGTTTCTTGGCAAGCGAATCGATGTGTCCTCAAGACATTAAACATTATCAACCACCTTGAATCTTCCAACCGTGCTAAATATTGACCGGAAAGCCCGCAAATCACACCACCGCAATATCACTAAACACTGAACGTCGTCTTCCACTAAGACATGTTTCCCTCAGCCCGTAGCTCCCGGCCGTCATCATCAGTCGTTGCCCCAGACACTTCTTACCGTCGGACCATTCCTTGCTAGCAACCCTAATATAATTCCGCCCTGGCCTTACTCGCTACCATTGTAATAGATCTGTCACCTCGTTTGCCCTTAACAAGCAACATAAGTGACCCAAACGATCGCACCCGCCCGCCCGATTTCTTCAACCTTTGACGACACTTTTGGGGAGTTTTGCCCGGTTACTGACCCATTCCCAGAGTCCCCTGTAAACACACGAAGGCTCATTAGCTTGGTCAAGTCCCGGGCGATCACCTAGCCTTATTGTTTGTATGTACATAATGTAGAGTTGAAGACAAAAAGGGTGATATTGAACATGAACACAACAATGTCAAGATATGCCATCGGCAGTGACTACCCCCACTGACCATTACAAACATAAATATATACACATACTCCCTTTTTCTCCATGTAAATATATACCCAACGTTGCTGTCAAAGTGGAATTGGCCCCAGCTAGGAGTGGAGAAGAAAATATGGACGGCTTCCGGGGTTTGCCCTTGCCGATTCAAAGAGCCAGGCGGCAAAAGGGGAAGACCGTGTTGGCACTGCCTTTTCGGGGCAAAGACAACCTGCGTGCGTAGCAGTATTGGTGGCTGGGTGCAGGTTTGCGTGCAATTCAAAGGGAGATAATGGCGTTAAGGGAATTGAGGGAATCGTGAAATAAGGGAGACAATATGGAATCATTTTCTACAACACCACGATACAATACGTAGCCTGCTTCTCGTAACATTCGCCCAATTATACTACAATTTGCTGACGAACCAATCCCACTGCGCTTTTTTCCAATTGTCTCAATTGTTGTTTCCTAATCGGGAAATTGTCAAGCTATCTACATACTCGGTTACCACAAGCTTCGTCCGAAGCCTGCATAACGGGGGGCCTGTTTCTCTTTGTCTGACAGACGACAGTGTGCAAGTCTACCTTTGCGAGATGCAAGTTATACCCGTCCGTCACCTTGCAGCGGAGATGGGCATAAAGAACAGGATAGCTATAGAGAACGGAATCGGCATAACATACAGATGGAGTAACCGTGTTGACCAGGGTTTAAGGATGATCACTAGGATATCTATTGGGCGACAAAGACAGCTGAACCCATTTTTGGGCCTTTGCTCTATTGTAAAGAGATGAGAGTAAAAGGGAGATCGGAGCCTGAGATAACAGACAAACTAAAAGGCTTCCCGCTCTCTTCCTATAGACATCTTAGGGTTGTCATTGTCACTATTACCGAGTCTTTGTCACAAGTGAGATACGCATGGTACTCGGGTCCCTTGATCTAACCTTGGCATATGTGCGTATCTCACGGGTGGAGACGAGGTCGGTATTGGCTCTGTGGCGAGACCAGCTCACCAATTTCAACTAGTCTCAGCTGACCCTTTTCTCTCAATCAAAATCCCAGATCCAAGGGCTGCTCTGTCGCGGCAAACGGGATACCCATGGAGTTCTTGTTTACCCTTTCCCAGCCAGCCTATCCAGACAATAGAAGCGCGTTACTTTGACTGGACTTGGTAATCCTCTCCTCCCAGAAAACTTGTGCCTGTGCTTCGGTGACGGTGGTGGATCGGCATTGCATGCGTCTTTTGGGGTTGCGGTGACGCTGGTTATTGGTCTGTTTGTCTTAGTAGATCAGTCGTTTGCCAGTTCGTTGCGGTCGATTATATCCACGGTGTCCGCGTGATGTCGTGTAATAAGGAAATAATCAAGGCCAGTCAAGACGGACAGTCCCAGGGCTCATCCCAGCCCTCCTCGGTCAGGAACCTAGGCATATCCTAGAATGGCCTCACCCTAACCTATCAATCACCGCATCCTTAGGTTATCGGGAAAGGCCTCTTGGGTTCCTTTGTTCACCGTGATTTCCCGCCATGTTAGTTCCTCCGCTCGCCTCTTTTTTACCAACCATTTCTCCGGATTGGCGGAGATCGACACCCAGGCGAAAATTCCTTCAGGTGATGCCAACATCGCAAGGTGTCCCTGGCCTTGACCATGGCTTCTGTCTATTCCAGCTCGGCCGGTGGCGGTCCCAGCTAGCTCCAGGACGTTGACAACCCCATTCCCTGGACCCCTCTCTCTAGAGTTGTATAGACCCCAAAACGCCCCTCTTGTGTGCCCCCACGTCCTGTAATGACAATCTATCAAGTCTGCGCTTTCGGACCCGTCCTGGCCTCTTGCTGTTGGGCAAATTCAAAACGTCACCCCTCAATCAATGGCCCAAGAGACATGCAGACCCAACGTCCAAGTGCAATTTCTGCACAATGTGGGTAAAGTGGCGGGAAAAAACGGACACTTGCAAGACGTGTATGTACATACACTCAGCATCCACAGCAACGCCACAGCCTGCCGTTTTAGGAAATACTCAGGAGTATGCAAGACCATCGCAAGATGCATTTACAAGTTGGGCAGCAATGGCTTGGTCCTGCCAGTTTGTGTAATGTGTGGGTTCACTAGCTATTTGAAAGTGCTGCAGCATGGCATTGGAAGTGGAGCTTCCATGTTCCTATTTACCGATGCTGGGAGTCGTTCCTCCATCGCGTCGACTGCATAAGCGAGGAATAGCCGAGGGTTGAATGCAGTTGCGAGGGGCAAGTCAAATGCTGTTTGTATGCATCTGTGTATACACGTATGGGGTTACATAGCTCTTTTCATAGAGATATAGCTATATGTGTATGCATGTGTCGTCTTACAGAGCGTGCCGATGCGGAGACATAACCTTGAATTCCACTCCCGCCATTGGCTACATAACGGTTAAGACCACAGAGTCATACATCCATGAACATGCGATTATGACCACCAACCCAGGCGATATACATATGTACAGTCTGTAAGGGAGTCACACCATGCCAACGTACTACTTCCTCATTTGCCTAAACACATCCACGGTAGACATCGAACTAGCCAAAAGCAACCACCACTCAGATTGGTGCCAACTACCAAGTCGAGATTATGGATATGCAGTAGAGATAACCTAAGCCACAGCTTTAATCCTCCGATAAGACGACTCGGTGGTATCCCAAATAGGAGTTTTAACTGCTCTCTGAATTCCTTTCCGACTGGCTAATACGTTTCCGACGTCTGGCTCTTTGGATTTACATTCTTGTGGAACCTTTGTAGCGTAACTTATCGAAATGATATTCTTGTCCTTATTCAAGTTGTAGTATTGCCTGCCAAAGAAACATATCCCTTGTACCCCTCCGATCCGACACACCGAGGAATTCATCACAACTCTATCTTCCCATTAAGGAACCAACGAAACTACCTCTCGCTCTCAAGGGAGGGTGGTATTGGGAAGGCTGCGGGAGCAGCCCGAACATTTCGCCCGGTTTAGGAATGGTAAGGTTGGAAAAGGCCATTCCTTATAGGAGTCAGTATAGATGTTCCCGATGGTAGGGAGACTGATTTGTCGCCTTGGTGCAGACGCTAGCTAGTTACGCGTTGGCACTTTTCGCACATGCGCAATCGAACTACCATATTCAATCTGTAGACAGTCTATTATCCCTCATGATTCCCTAAAACAGCAAAGTGTCTGTCTCACCCAATTACCATGCACTGGCACTAAACTTTACAATATCTCAATAGTCCACCAACATACCCTAAAGAATCTCTCTCGAAAGCCCAGTCTTCCATCCGGCCCGGCTCCGAACCTAACCGGATGATACCCCTACCGCGTCTCCGGAGTACAACATTCCAAGGCCCGTGTGCTACCCTCGGGCATCAGTGACTTTTACCCAGAAACGGAAATTGCACCCTAGGCCCAACCAACTTCCGTAGATCTCCCCATCCAAAGGATCCAAAGCGATGGAACTCTCCCGCAATATGCCTAGTTTCGGTAGTCATGATGTGCATTAGAGTCGGCTCTGTAGAGGAGACCCGGACTTAGACGGGAGTAGATAGACGGGTCGTCAGGTCGATCATGGCGTTTCATGTTACCTTTCGGTCCTTTTGGGCGCCTCGAATATTGTCTTCGCATGGAGATATAAGACAATGGGGCTGAAACATGTACAGATAACCGCAATTAGACGCCGGCATGGCCATTACAGCTTTGGCTTTGGCGATGTGGCATTCTTATGCACATATCTGTCTTCGCGCAGACGACTCTATGCAGTCTGTTCCTACGTGTGCGGGTATCATGGGTTTAGCCGGTGCCCAACGATATATGTGTTAGCACAGATATGGCATATCTATTTCTGCATTGGGTAGTAACATGGCGTACTAAGCCCAACGAGCGAGCTTACCGAGACGCCTTGTGAACCGATGAATACCATGGTCATCTTGTCGACATATGTAAGCTCTTTAGTTGGACCACCTATACGAAGTGATACAGAAAACCCGTTGGGGCTTGAAGATGTCGATCATGGCCGACAACTCATCCCCAATGGCCGTTTCCAGTGACCACGTACAGGTCCAGACAAACAAAACACCTGGCCACATGCATTTGACGAATTGGAAAAAGGCAAAATCACAACGCACCAAGTACGTTGTCTTAAAACTCATAGAGCTCGGGTTATTTCTTCCTCCAGATATCCTATATGCAATATCTATCTGTTAAGCCCTAGGAATCATACACCACCTTCCAAATAGGCTGCTCTCGGCAATCGAATGGCTTCTCTAACTGATCAGCGTCTGCTTATCCCCCACATATATGCATGTATAGACCCTTCAGGCCTCACAATATTGGCCCAATACCACCCTAAAGTGGTCTTTGTCCCGGTCCACGGAGTAAAGTAGCGGTCGCACGCTTCTAGACTAGTCGTGGTTGCACAAAAGAAATATTACTAGTTTAGGAAGGTACCCAATATCGCAACCTTTCAGTTGTGAGTTTGTGGTGTGGTAGCCTTTTCGGGAATCTGGAGGATAACGAGCGAACATGCCGCTCGGGCTTTTGGAAACACATGTATACCCGTCCAACGCATATGGGGAGTGTGGCGCATGCAACAGTAGTTTTTTTCTTGTGAGGCGAAAAGCGGATAGCTACATATACGGGTTGACAATGACCAGGGCTGAATGAGTGGGGTATAGGTGGGTAGCGTAGAAACACGGTTTCACTATATCGTTGCAGGTCCGGATCAATCTTGAAGTGATGTCACGGAGAAGGAGGCTGGAGGAATATTCCGGATACTGTAGCAGGGCTATTTTGTGAGATGCGAAAGTGGTGATACGTCATTGTGGAGACATGATTGACTCCTGGTTTAAGCCCAACGGGATGATTAGGTTGGGCATTAGAATTACTGCACGATTACCGCGGCCTTGAATCGAGACCACATGTTATTGTGCAGCCACAAGAATACAAGAGTACTTGTCACAACATTGTGTTCTAGATTCTATCTATTAGTATAGTCTATACAACATCCGTGCAGATGTCACTACTACATTGAAGAGGCAAAACCTATGAAACAATAAGAACCTATAATTACACCCGTCGTGAAATATTGCTGGAAGCGAGAACGGGCGAATATAGCCACAATCGAGATGTGCCGAAGACGCGGGGACAAGGAAGGATTCTGTAAGTGGGGGCCAAGCCGCTTGGAGCCTGGCTGCATGTCGAGGTCGCATTAGAATATTTTGTGCTGGCTGCAAACACAGAGTAGCCCAAGGTAAGTGAGTAGGAATCTTTGCAGACCCACGGAGTTACAATACGGATAAACTTTAGACGACACTTTGGTTTGGTTAGGACGGAAGTTGATATCCCGTGCACACATGTAGAATCATCTACCCCCCTTCATCCTCACAGAGCAAAAAGCTACCCAAGTGGCGCACCAAACCAGACGCTGATGTCACGTAGATTCTCCACGCATGTAACATGCGTCCCACACCCCCCTCACTCCTAACAAGAACCCCTCAGTCAAGCCCATTTCTCAGTGCACGGCAACATTGCCCAAATACATGTGTTGTTGCCCAGTAGTGGTGTTGAGTGACTCCACTGGTTAGGAGTGACAAGTCATGAGATCAGCAATCGAGCCGGTTTGGCTTTGGGCAGCAGTGGGCGGTGGACCAGTTTTCTTCCTTCATGCGGGGATGAGGAGAGCGAGACGAGAAAAGGGATGAACTTTCCAAATGCGGCTTAATGGATAGCTAGGCCAGGGGGCGGACGTAGAGTGTTGGACGGGTTGTGATGTCGGTAGACGGGGGAGGGGTATGTACGTAGCCCGGCATGTGTACATATGCCGGACCATGATGTATTGTCTGAACGATGGTCAGGGATTATAGCATGCTTTGGGTAAGTGGTGAAGGCTGTAGTATAGGTTTGTTATTTCTTATTAGCGAGCATTTGAGGTATGCATAGTTAAAAGTTCGGGGAGAATGATGTCGTTGATTGGTTCATTTGTCTTGGTTCAATGTGAGCCCGTGATATATCCGTGGTAGAGATGTATCCATTTCCGTCGTGATAGATCTGAGCGGCATAGTTACGAGGTATACTTGGTTCTATAGATCCATGTTGAAGTGTTGGTGCAGACACGAGGCATATGGAACTTTGATTATGGTTTGGAAGTGTTTTGATAAAAGATCACTCAGACTACGGTAGATGTCAGCATACGTTCTAGAATTTGCTAGCAAACGACAATTTGTTAGGGTTGAAAATGGTATGATGTCAACATAAGGGTACATAACCCTTGACGACATAGATTTCGTCATTGTAACATCATGAGATTTCTGTGATGTATTTCCATTGTATGAACACAAACAAACATTGGGAATCATTTCCAGTCAACGACCCAAACTTATAGCGAGATCCACGTCTCATATACCCGACTAAAGTCCCTTAAATTTATTAACAAAACACTCAAAATGGATGCACCTACCTCTGCTCCGTCGAGTAGTCAACTAACTCCCTCGTTTTGTTTCTCTACATCTACATTACAAGGTCTGTTGATATACTTGATATACTGTAGATTCACCCATACTAACGCCTTATAGATTTCCTCCGTCTCTCCCGTTCAACAGTGGATGACACCATCCAACAACGTCTAAACAGTCTCGCCACCCCATCAGCCCGCCCCTTCGACGCCCGAATCCCTTCCCAACCCGTAATCTACACCAACCGCCCCGGCATCCCCTCTCAAACCTGCACCGCCTTCCAAGAAACCGTCCTCTTCCCCAGCTGGCAAGCGCGCTCAACAGTCCTCCAATATTGCGCCCAGGTAGCCGCCTCTCCTGACCCAGAAGACCCAAGTACGAGTATCCGGGCAGCAGAGCAAGAACGGGAGAAGCAAAAGGTGGTAGATGAGAGGTTGGATCCGTATTCGGGGAGGTTCTTCCCTACGCAGTCGCGGACGGAGAAGTTGGCGGGGATTCTGAAGAATGAGGAGTTTGTGGAGAGGATTGTGCGGATGAGAACTTGGGAGGTGGTGAGAAGTAAGTGTTCGGATTTGGGCCCTGATGGAGAGAGAGCTTTTAATGAGTGGCAGAAGAAGAACGGAAGTGCGTAGTTCGTTCATCAGTTGTCGCAAGTCAACGTTAGGTCACGTGTGGCACGTCACTGAAGACGGTCCTCAACGACCTATGTGTATCACCACCGCCATGTACAATAGTTTACCAATCACACTAATAGTAACAACATAACTCCCCTCATTTGATCTTCTTATACTCCCAAAATACATCATCAATCTACTGAGTTTGTGGTACCTGCTTAATTGAGCAGTGCGTCGCACTGTACCAAGGTCCACTTAATAAAGCGGATCATCTCCTATATTTTGGACAACCCCAGGCACAAAACATGCGACTTTTTGAATGTAGAGTGCCAGTAGTTACAGTGTGAAAAGACAATGCACACTGTCGAAAACGCATGACGCACTAACGAAGGTGAATGTGAAGTTATCGCCAAATAATTTTGCTGTCATCACTGTACGGTGTCACGATCTTGTGGGTTGAGCACATTCTTTGATAATTGGCGACGGCGAGACCTTCCCCTTCATCATTTCTTTAGGTAAGTTTCTCTTGCGATCGGTGGCGACTATGGGGTGGTGATGACAAGTTGATTGTTGCTTTGATGAGCGGGCCGTATATTGCGGGGCAGAGTCAACGGTTAATACATATACTTGCATAGCCATAAATGCAAACTTTAATTTTTCCAATTGGAACTACAGGAGTACACACAGTCAAGCAAACCACCTCCGAAGGCCGCTCCGCCAACACTCCGGGATCAATCGCTTACGATAAACGTGCCCCACTATAGACTTACCCCCCGCCCCGGCCGGCCCTACATATAACATCCGCCAATCTCTCATCCTACCGCATTTATCTCGACCACCCAAACCACAACCATGGCGGCCAACCAGACTCTCAGCTCCAAGGAAGCTTCCTTATTCCGCCAAGTTATTAAGCACTATGAGGACAAACAGTACAAGCGCGGCATCAAGGCAGCCGACCAGATCTTGAAGAAGAACCCCAAGCACGGCGAGACTCTGGCTATGAAGGGTCTGATTATCAACTCGCAAGGCAAGACTGACGAGGCGTTTGCGCTGTGCAAGGAGGCCTTGACTTTGAACATGAAGTCGCATATCTGCTGGCACGTGTACGGTCTGTTATACCGCTCGGCCAAGAACTACGAGGAGGCTATCAAGGCGTACAAGTTTGCTCTCCGCTTCGAACCCGACTCGGCTCCCATCCAGCGCGACTTGGCTATTCTCCAGGCGCAAACGAGAGACTTCAAGGGCTACGTCGCTAGTCGGAAGGCCATGTTGCAGGCTCGTCCTCAGATTCGTCAGAACTGGACTGCGCTTGCGTGCGCGAACCATTTGGCGGGGAACCTGGCGGAGGCGGAGAATGTACTCAAGACGTATGAGGATACGATTAAGGGTGCTACACACAAGGGAGACTACGAACACTCTGAGGCTATCATGTACAGAATCTCGATTATTGCTGAGCGTGGCGATTATGCGAGGGCGTTGACGGAGCTTAGAGCTACTAACAAGGTTAACTTGGATCGCTTGGCGTATTTGGAGTGTAAGGCTGAGTTCCTTCATAAGCTGGGAGAAAAGGAAAAGGCTGTCAAGGCCTATCGCAAGATTATTGACCGGAACCCCGACAACTCCAAGTACTACCAGCAGTTGATCCAGGCTCTTGGGATCTCTGAAGATCTTGATGCCCAGATTAAGTTATATGCTGAGTATGCTACTAAGTTCCCTCGTTCTGATGCCCCTAAGAGATTGCCATTGAACATCCTCCAGGGTAAGTAAACTAGAGCCAAGGAAACTTGTTGATTATATTAACCAATACCATAGGTGAGGCGTTCGACGCTGCCGCCAAGACATACGTCTACGCCATGCTTAACAGAGGTGTCCCATCCACCTTCCACAACCTCAAGGCTCTCTACATTGACACCGCCAAGAAGGAGTCTCTGGAGGAGATTGCCCTCGAGTACCTCGAGGAACAAAAGTCCGCCTCGGAGGCCAGCGACACCAAGACCTGTTCAGGCCTGTACTACCTTGCCCAGCACTACAAGTTCCACCTGTCACGCGATCTCACCAAGGCCTTCGCCTACATTGATGAGGCTCTGGAGATTGACGCCCAGAATGTGGACTTCCACATGACCAAGGCGCGCATCACCAAGCACACTGGTGATCTTGTCAAGGCCGCTGAGATCATGGACTACGCCCGGTCTTTGGACGTCAAGGATCGTTATATCAACACCAAGGCCGTCAAGTATCTCCTCCGTAGCAACCAGAATGAAAAGGCCCTGGAGACTATTGGCCTCTTCACGCGCCCTGATGTTGTCGGTGGCCCGATTGCTGATCTTCTGGAGATGCAGTGTCTTTGGTTCATTACCGAAGACGGACAAGCCTATGCACGTAACGAGGTGCCTGGTTTAGCCCTTAAGCGTTTCCACAACATCCAAAACTTCTTCGACATTTGGCAAGAGGACCAGATTGATTTCCACACATTTGTCCTCAGAAAGGGCCAAATGCGTGCCTACGTCGACATGATCCGCTGGGCTGATGTCCTCAGAGAACACCCATTCTACTCGCGTGCCGCTCTCTCTGCAGTCCAGGTGTACCTGAAGCTGCACGATAAGCCTACCACCGAGGCCCAGATCGCTGCTGATGCTAAGATTGCTAAGGAGAACGCAAAGAAGGCTAAGAAGATTCTTGCGCAGAATGAGAAGGATGCGGCTGGCAAGGCAGCTAAGGCGGATCCTAACAAGGGAGATGTTGAGACTACCAAGGTTGATGAGGATCCTCTTGGTTTGTCGCTGGAGGCTACTAAGACTCCCCTTGATGAGGCTATGAAGTTTGTTACCCCTCTTCTTCAATTCAGCCCTAAGCTTATTGAGGCGCAATTTGCCGGCTTTGATGTGTTTATCCGCAGAAGTAAGTATCCACCATAACAAACTCCATGTGCACAAATTACTAACACACAAACAGAGAAGTGGCTTTTGGCCCTCAAGTGTCTCAAGACCATGAAGGAACTTGACCCTACCAACCCCAAGGTCCACGAACGTTACGTTCAATTCCTCCACCTCAGCACCACCGCCATGTCCTCGGAGCCCCCAGCGGTTCTCGACGTGATCAAAGCCACCTTCGAGTCACCAGCCGACCTCGCCGCCTACAACGCCACCTACCTTTCCGAGAACCCCGAAGGACCCGCTCAACTCGCGGGTGCCCGGGCTCTCAAGGCAATGGACGATGAGAAGGCTGCTGAGGAGCTTATCTTCAAGGTGTTGGAGGAGACGGAGGACTTTAATGTTGCGGTTGAGGGGTTGGAGAGCTTGAAGGGGTGGTGGAGTGAGAAGGTGGGTGAGTATAAGGAGGCGGCGGCGAAAAAGTTCCCTAATGTTACCCGGTTGGCGTAGAGGGACGAGGTTTAAAGATATAGAGCATACTCTGATTACAATGTTTGTTTGAATTCGAGGTTGGAATGGACCGTGGATGTGAGTGTGGGAGTGAGGAAGTGTGTATGTGTATGTGGGCTTCTCCTGTCGTTCATGGGCCTACGAGGCTTGTCAGGACATGTGAGCCCCAAACCAACAACATCCCAAACCGATTTTGCCGTCCGAAAATCTCCGTACTTAGAGTCTCCTTACACCGAAATCTTCATCAAAGCTCATCCTCATTAGTGTAGTGGTGATCATACCTGCTTGTCACGCAGGTGACCTGGGTTCGATTCCCAGATGGGGAGCATATCTTTTTGCTGTTGTCGTCTCCACATGCCTATGCAGCCCGCCTATACAGCATAATGTCACACCATCGTGGCTCTTGAATGGCAAACCGCACGGCTGCCTTGGTGTAAGGTAGTACGGCTAGGCCTTCCCTTTTTTGTCTCTGTTAGTGACTTGGATGTGCATGAATGCCTTCGGGTGGGTGCTTGAGGGGCAGTGACGGGTGAGTGCATGATGAAATATGTCTTTGGAGGCTGGTTTTGGTTTGTTGGGGCAGGTATGTGGGGGGTCAGTTGACGGGGTGAGGTCGCGTGGTATTGATCGTTTGAGACTATGATGTAGATGTCTTGGTGTATTAAGTAGGCTTCATCACAAACAACAGTGTCTGTAATTGACAGGGTAGTTTGTGCGGTTAGGTTACGTTGAATGTGATAGGCTAGGAAGACTAAAACACAATGATTTGTGATTAACGATTACCAACATCCACCCTGTGGCGCATGTATCAATGACATCAATTTCATATATCAAAGTACCGCATAAAGACCTCCACCAGATTTCCACGACAAACCAACTCCCGTTAGTAAGCACCGGCAGCATATGGCTTCCCAATCTGGCAATTATATAGAACCAGTGGCGATAGAACACTAACAATCACGCTACACTTATAAAGCCAGGTGATGAAAATCCTCGTGGAGTTTCCCGTGATTCTTCCTTTTTTTTCCTTCTATCTACAACTTGTTTTAACTCATCGTCGGTCGTCAAATTCCATCTCGGACACCGCTTTCTTGACGTCGGCGCTTGATTGATAATCCTGGCTGGGAATTAATTGATCCCCAGTAATCCAGATTTATACCCGAAGAGCGGTCGTGCGTGCGCGGCATCCCATTCTCCATGCTCATTCATCCACGCCAAATCCCGCCCGTCAATTCATCCTTTGCGCCGGGCTTTTTATCTTCTTTGTTTGAACAAGAAGCATCTCTCATTACCATTTCTAAACCTGCAGCTTTCAACCGCCTTGTTTAAACCAATCAATCAATCCCTCACGCACTATAAATCGTCGCTTCTGTCCTGTCGTAAGCCGTTTTTCTCGGGTTACTTACGAGGCTTGTTTTACCCGGCACGCTTCTGTTGTGAAATCCGACCTTTCTTGCTCACAGCGTTACACTTCCTTCTGCGCTGTGCGTATCGTCCCACGCTATCGGCGGCATCCTCTCTTTCGGCTATAGTTTGGTCGCGCGGGGGTAATTTAGACGTGGCTATTTCCACTTTGTTTTTTTGGTTGACGTCGGATTTCTTTTTGTCTCCCTTTTACTCGCCTTAATGCCGGAGCAATCGCCTGACGAATCTGTGCCGCTCATGGAGAACGATAATCCACACAGCCCGGTTATGGAAGGGGGAGAGGCCAGTTTGGATAAGCTTAGTTTGAAATTAGAGGGAAAGCAGTTTATCGCTTTGCGCGACGATGCATTAGTTATTAGTGGTAAGTGGTTGCACCGGGGAGATCCGTAGTTTTGGCTCGGATAGTTCCTTGATGGCATATACGATTTACGAGGTTATCTGATGTGCATGGATGCTGACGTTTACCCCAGGAACTACGATTAAGAGATCGTATTGTTTCCCTTCAAGTAAGTGGAGAGCCCAAAGAAAAGACTCAGTGCACGGCTAACGGCGAATTAGAACCACAAGAGGAGGTGATTCCGTTTTACAATATTCTTTGGATTGAATGTAAAGGAGAGCAGCTTGTCATTGATTACACTCGGCTACAAGGTCAACAACTTGTAGTTGCCAAATTTGTTGGACGGCCAGTCAATGTCGATAAAGACATTCTCACCAACTGGGCTCAAACGGCGTTACACAATTCATATGGCAATGCTAAGTTAAACAAGCGCTGTCTTGTCCTTGTGAATCCCGCTTCGGGTCCTGGTGGGGCCGTCAAGCAATGGACTACCGAGTGTCAGCCTATCTTTGAGGCTGCTCGGATATCGTTTGATGCTATCATCACCACGCATGGTGGACATGCCATGGATATCTGCCAACAGATGGATCTCGATAACTTTGATGTGGTCGTTGGTTGTGCAGGTGATGGTATGCCTTATGAGATTTTCAACGGACTTGGCAGAAGACCTGATGCGACAAAGGCGTTGGCTGCCATATCTGTGGCGCATTTACCGTGCGGTTCTGGTAACGGTATGAGCTGTAACTTGTACGGTACTCATAAGCCTTCACTGGCTACGTTAGCTATTGTCAAAGGTGTTACCACTCCTTTGGATCTAGTCAGTGTTACGCAAGGTGACCGTCGCACGTTATCCTTCATGAGCCAAAATGTCGGTATCATCGCTGAATGTGATCTTGCAACTGAACATCTCAGATGGATGGGTGATACTAGATTTGTAGTGGGCTTTTTACAACGAGTTCTCAAGGGCACAACATATCCATGTGATATTGCCGCCAAGGTTGAAATCGCAGAAGCTCCTCAGATCAAGGCCCATTACCACAGAGAACAGAGCCAGACTGATTTGAATGTTCGGGCAGCTAGAGAAGCAGCGGAGGGGGGCGCTGATTCTGAAAACTCGTTGCCACCATTAAAGTATGGCACCACGGATAACGAGATTCCTGATGACTGGGAAGTTATCAAGTCGGATAAGCTTGGATGCTTGTATGTTGGGAATGTAAGTTTTCTTATCTGATGATTTCATCTGAACTTTTTCACTAACATGGATTATCAGATGGCGTATATGGACCGTACAAACAACTTCTTCTCAGCAGCATGTGCCAGTGACGGCCTCCTAGACATGATAACAGTCGACGCCGACATTGGTACAATGCAATGGATCAAGCTAATGGACGCCGTTGAAAAGGGCACTCTCCTCGATAACCCCAATGTCACATACAAGAAGATCTCAGCCTTCCGAGTGACTCCCCGTGACCAAGAAGACGGATACATCAGTATTGACGGTGAAAGAATCCCATTTGCCCCGTTCCAATGTGAAGTACACAAAGGACTCGGCCGGGTAATTTCCAAGAGTGGCACATTTGAGGGCCCCGGACCCGGCGTTTGGGATACCGTTACTCTAGCTGAGCGAATGCATGCCTAGAAGAGCGATGATTCGACAAGTTTGAGCGTGGCGGAGTCTCATGCTGTTTGATTCCTTAGAGATACCCAGGATGTACCGGTGTTGAATGAATTTATCCATTGTATTTATGCTCCTAACGCCGACCCAGATAACGAAATGTGATGACAGAAATATAACGACAATCTATGACTTGGGCATGTCCCCTTTTGATACTTAATCCTCAATACCGCCCCAACCCTCATCCTCATCTTCCTTCTCTTCTTCGTTCTTCTCGCTTTCGTTGCCGGGCAATCTGCCGTCCTCAAGGGACATGATGGCCCGGTCTCTAACAGACTTACTAGGGAACTTCTTAGTCAACGCCTGCACCATCTCCTCAATCTCCTCAACAACCGCCAACTCAACCTCCAAAATCTCCTCGTCCTTCTCAACCGTCTTCTTCCGCCCCTTCTTATCAATCTTCTCCGTCTCCTTCTCAAAGTATCCCTCTCTTTCCAACTCATCCACCCAGATATCCAAAACATGCAATCTCAAACCCACAGGCATTCTATCCAAGTCCCCCTCCGTTTCCAACGGCCCCTCTCTCAAAACACCCAAAACACCCTCCTGAACCTCCTCGCTAAACCCGTCCATCCGAAGCCTTCTCAATCCACCAGCAAACACCCTTCTCACAAGTAAAAGGAACTTCTCCATTCTCAACACGTCAATCTCCGTATTCCAGTTCTGCGCCATGACCGTCCAGAACGCCGTAAGCCACGGTTTCACGGCGGAGGCGTCAAGAGTGGTGATTAACGAGCCGAGTTCCGCGCATAGCGTCTGTTGAGGGATGGGCCGGTCACACATCCATACGGCGTAGAAGAGACCTTTCCAGAGCTTGAGAGCCTCGGGGAGCGTGAGGGTTGATGTGGGCGGGCGGCGGGTGGAGAGGAAGGTGGTTAGTTGGGCTATGGCCTTGGTGCGGGTAGCTTTTTCTATAGGGACAGGGCTGTTAGTTTTTGTTCTTTGGATATAGAGAAGGAAGATGGGAGAGACGAACCGTTGGACGCCAAAAGGCGGATGAAAGGGAGGTCAGACATATTGACGATATTAATGATATTCCAATAATTATCTAATAACTACCAACAAGACAAGTCCCAATAATGCTCCATCTACACCCATCACCACCCTTCCTAAAAAAAAGACAACGGGCCCCACTAAAAAGTTCAAGTCAACTACTATCTTATCACTACCCGCGCCCAGGGCCTGTCGTTACCCTAACCCTAGTGTTTCTGATGATGTCACTAGGATTGGCCTAAGGGGTTCTTGTTAATGGTACGGGTGGACACTCTGAATGTGAATTGTCATAGTTTAGAGGCACTTTTGCGACATGTTGGAGGGATAGAGGTCTTATGTTATTCGACACCTGCCTCGTTTGGACGGCGCATTGACGGTGGTGGTATGTAGCCGTGTATTTTATATAGACACTGTGGGGGTCATTGGGGAATATATGTTGTGACCGTGTTAATATGGGATGAACGCACTGTAAACAACCCCCGCATGCGACTGACTGATTAGGATACCTACATACAAGTATTGAATATAACCTTCTCACCAACTTCCTTTCTTTCTACTCTTCAAAACACCAAAGTCAGACAAAATGACAAGTCAATACGCCCCTCTAACCCCCGCGGCTATGCTCTCGGCTCCCCGCCGGTCCCCCGCCATCTCTAACCCCACCGGTACTAAACTCCTGTACACCGTACGTACCCGATGCCATCCCGGAAGCCCTCTCATCTAACAAACATATCAGGTCTCAACATACTCCTTCACAACCCACTCCCGCGCTTTTGAAATCCGCTTAATCGATGTGCAATCCGGCTCTGACACTCTCCTGACCACCACTGCCTACAGAGAGCCCAAATGGTTGAGCGCCGATGAGATTCTCTTGTTAGGATCGACTAGCGACGGGACAACGCTTAATGTTCTCGACATTTCCGCGCCCACATCGCCTAAGAAGATCGCGCATATTAAGGGGTCCCTAGAGGATATCCGCATCACCCAGCTCACCGAGACGACCTACGCATTCGCTGTAGCCGCCCCGACGACGCCAGAGGGCTCGCTATACCACCCGTCCTCTGCCCCCGTGCGCCATGACACTGCAAAGATCTACACTAGTCTTTTCGTTCGCCATTGGGACTCCTACGTCACTGAGAATAAGAACTCCATCTGGTACGGCCAACTTGAGAAGAAAGATGGTTCCTACACCCTTTCTAACAATGGTCTTATCAACGCTCTTTCCGGCACTGGTCTTGAGTCTCCCGTCCCGCAAGGGCCTGGGTCTTACAGCTTTGACGTGAGCGCCTATGGTATCGCATTTGTTGCTAAGGATCCCACGTTAGACCCTGCTCTATACACTAAGACAGATCTCTACCTCCTTCCCCTCTCCTCCTTCTCATCAGAACCCCCGAACCCCGTGCCTATCCAGGTTGACACGCCTTTGCTAAAGGGGTACACGAGCGATCCTACCTTCTCGCACGACGGGAAAAAGATCGTTTTCACACGCATGCGGAACATCCAGTACGAATCTGATAAGCGCCGTCTCTTGATAATCCCCGACCTAGCTAGTCCGCAGACCCTCTATGAGTTCTTTACCACCGTTGATGGCAAGGGTAGTCTTGACCAGTCCCCCGGTGACCTTTCCTGGTCTCTAGATGACTCTTCCATTCTGTATACTGCCGAGTTCCAGGGCGCTAATAACCTATACTCCATCCCCGCCGACCCAAACACCAGCGAAGCCCCGGTCACCCTCCACGAAGGCGTCACAGTAACCCACTATGAACCCCTCGGCACCACCACCTCCTACATCGCCAGCACCACCAGCCTAATCGACAACATGGCCTACACGCTAATCACCCCGTCATCCCCCTCCACCCTCCTCTTCTCCAGCAGCCAAAACGGCTCTCTCTTCGGCCTCTCCCCTTCCCAATGCAGTGATCTCTGGTTCACCTCCCCATCCAGCCCACAAAAAGTGCACGCCCTCGTAATGAAGCCCAGCACCTTCGACCCCTCCAAGAAATACCCCCTCGCCTTCCTCATCCACGGCGGCCCGCAAGGCGCCTGGTCCAACGGCTGGTCCACGCGCTGGAACCCCGCCGTGTTCGCCGAACACGGCTACGTTACTGTGGCGTGTAACCCCACGGGAAGTACAGGGTACGGCCAAGACTACACTGACGCTATCGCGAACCACTGGGGTGGACGGCCCTACGAGGATCTCGTAGCCTGTGTCGAAGCCATTGATGAACAACTCCCCTTCGTCGATATGAACCGCGCCGTTGCACTTGGTGCCTCGTACGGTGGATACATGATTAACTGGATCGCCGGCATGCCGTTATCCTTCCGCTTCAAGGCCTTGGTATGCCATGATGGTATCTTCTCTACTCATACGAAGTGGGCTACTGAAGAGTTATTCTTCCCGTACCGCGAGTTTGGAGGGGCCCCGTGGAATAAGGCTTCGACGTATGCGCAGTGGGATCCGGCGCAGAACCACCATAAATGGCATGTTCCCATGTTGGTCATCCACAACGAACTAGACTACAGACTTCCTATTTCCGAGGGTCTGGCCATGTTTAACGTCTTGCAAACTCGGAAAATCCCTAGCAAGTTCCTTATGTTCCCTGATGAGAACCACTGGGTTTTGAAGCCCGAGAACTCTCTCGTCTGGCATCGGGAAGTCCTTTCCTTCATTGACCAATACACCAACACCCAGGCATAATCACATCACCATTTTTAGCTATGACAAATTATATATATACAGCCGCGAACGTTCAACTCATAGTATAAACTACCAAAGCTACATAATACAGAAACAACCCGTTTCCTCAAGGATAAGACCAAAAAAACAAAAAAACAGTACTCCAGTGATATGCCCAAGACGTGTGCTGCCTATCAAGTGATCTTTTGACAACCACCTAAGTCAACAACACATCATCAAAACTAAACAAAAAAAAGACAAACATAAAAGAACACTCCCAATACGCCAAAGACGCAAGGGAACAGCATCTCATGACACTGCCACCTCTAAACACTACATACCACACATGCTAAGCTTAGTTACCCTTGCCAGCACGCTTGGTAGCACCAGCCTTGCCAGTGTCAGCACCAGTAGCCGCACCCTCAGTCTTAGCCTCGGCCTCCTTCTTCTCCTCCTTCTTAGCAGCAGGCTTAGGAGCAGCCTTGCCAGAAGGAAGAATAGCCAGGAACAGAAGAAGGAAGGTCAAGAAACCACCAACAATGGCGGCAGGGACCTCAGGCACAAACTTAACGGCCTGGACGGGATCGTTCTTGAAGATGGTCTGGAAAAGGTCAAACTTCTCAGTCATGTAAAGAACGGGGTCCTCGGCGAAAGAAAGGTCGTTGGGGCCGGTGGCAGCCTTCTTGCTATCGTCAACCTTGGGCTTAGAGGCCTCCTCAACAGCCTTCTCGGCAGCGAGCTTGGGGAAGAAAGACTCCTCGGCAATCTTGCGGGCATCCTCAATGGAGTGACCAATGTAGATGTTGGAGAACATGATATCGCTCTGCATGGTCCAGATCTCGAAACCAAGTCCACCAATAGGCTCAAAGTTGGCAGGAGTGGTGTCGTTGAAGAAGTCAGGGTTGGGAATCTTGCGAGCCTCCCAAGGACCCTTGTAGTCAGGGTTGTCGATCATAGGAGCAGACCAAGGACCCTTGTACGCGGGGTTGCGAATCATAGGCTTAGTCCATGGTCCACAGCCAGAAACCTCACCGCACTTGGGGTTGGCGATCTTGGGGCCGACCCAGTCACCGTCCTCCTCATCATCCCAGTCCTCAGGCTTCTCAGCAGCGGGGTCGGGGATGCTAAGGGGCTCGTCAACAAGCCAGTCCTCGGGCATAACGGCAGCCTCATCAACAATCTCGAAGGGAGCCTCCTCATCCCAATCCTCGGGCTTCTTGGCCTCAGGGTCAGTGATACGGGCCTGGTCAACCCAGTCTTCGGGCTTGCTGTCATCGGGGTCGAAGATCTCGGCGGGAGGGTTGACTGGGGGCTTGAAGTCCTTGAGAAGATCGGCAGTCTTGACAGTCTCGCCGTTCTGCTGCATGATAACAGTGTTGTTGGGGTGAACAATCAGTGTGTAAAGCTCAGTGTTCTTGACAATGTGAGCGGTGGGGGGCGAAGTAAGGTGCTTCTCCTCGTACTCGCCAGTCTTGGGGTTCTTGTGGTTGAAGATGAAGTGGACCTTGTTGTTGTGACCGCACTTGTCAGGGCCGAACATGATGACGTAGGGGGTGGCATTGGAGAACTCCTCCTGGTGAAGAGCCTTGTTCTCACGGAGAAGCTTCATGTAAGCACCACCGCACTCGAGACCCTTCTGAAGCTTGACCTCGTACTGGACGACGAGAGGCTTGCCCTTGGGGTCAATAGACTTGGGGAAGATGGAAGAGATGGCGTGGTGGGCAGCAGGGTTCTTAAGAACAAGACCCTTGTAGCCCTCCATACCCTTCAGCACCTGAGGCTCCTCGACGGACCAAGTACCGACGTACGCCCACTCTTCATCACCCTCCTTGGTCTCCTTCTTGGCGGTCGAAGGCTTCCAGTTGTTGCCCTCCAGGCCATTGACGAACTGCTCAAGGAACTCAGCCTGAACGGTGGTAGGCTAAATACAGAAATGATATGTCAGATGGCTGTTCGCAATGTGGTATTCTCATCGGTCACGTGTCGGTCCAACTTACAGTGAAGACGGGAAGCTCAACGGAAGAGGTAGTAGGAGCCTCGCCAACAATTGGCTTCTGGACATCCTCAGCGCTGGCAGCGCCAGCAATGAGGGCGGCCGTAACGAAAGGCTGGAACTTCATGTTGTGTGTATATGCGGCTGAGCGATACGGACGTGATCAAACAATGTCTAAACCAGAACAAGTTTGTTAGTATTCTAATTGTTCCTTCGACGGCTAAACTCCTAAACAGAGGCTGCGGCAACTAACAAAGACAGGACGGGTTTATGGTGGTGGTGATCAAGGCAACTTTTCCGTCTCTGAGATCCTGACACAATATGGTGATCAAGTTCTCTTAGAAATAGAAGGAAATGAAAGGCTGAAAGGACAGATGGTCAAGCGGAGCAGGCGCTTTGTTTTCTGGACATAGGCGACAATTCCAAATGCAGAAAGCCAGATATGACATCGGGTTGTTGCTCATAACCGCTCACCCCAGACTACATAACAATTGTGGAGATCCCCATAATGGCAGCTACCACGAGGACTAATTGATATGTACGCAGGAGCCAAAAGCCAAAGTGGTAGGGATTGAGCTGACCAATGCCCATAGATGAGGATTCAAGTTGAACGAGCACAGAGAACCTTCGAATACGTCTTGACTTGCATGTGCCAATGGGATGATGCTTGTGAATGGGAGTGTAGTGGTGGTGGTGAAGAATACTGGTGACGGGCACTTACATAATAAAGGCGAACGAAGTATGCGATTCAAACGGGAGTTGGAAACGACGGTATGAGATGCAGGAGCTACCAGAGCAAGCAATATAATGAATGGGTGGTTGTGCAAGTGATGTCACAAAGAATGGGTACAAGTCGATAGGTCACAAAGTGAAAAGAAAGAATCAACAAAGTAAGTCGGAGAATGCGAAACGTCGTTACTCTTGTGCTTTTTCTATTCGCGCGGACTTTGAAGCTACACAGGCCCGTTGGCTTACATTTCAACGTGTCCTCTTTTAGTGGAGCATGTTGGGTGAGTCCTTGGACCAGCCTAAAAAGGAATTAATTAGTGATAGCAAGGGAAGTTTATATCTACAATAAACACTGTGTAGTTCTATTCATTCATAATAGGCTAGCACAGTCTGTTTTATTAACGGTACACTGTCTAAAACACCAATACCCGTGCTTCAAGCTTCTAAACCCTTCTAAAAGCAGCGCTATCCACGCCACGACAACATCTCACCCAACCCAACGCTGGGACCTCAATCACAAAGCCAAGTCGCCCAAGACTCTCAAGAGTTTCCATGGGCTTCCATAATTACCATATTTGGCTCAAACCTGAAGCACCTCGGGCACCATGAAAGGAAAGTCCCCGCCGTCCACACCAAGTCTGTGCGAAGGTCTTTTGTCTACATAGTAACAAAGACTTGAGCTTTATCAAGACAGAAATCACGACTGTGCCATGTCAATTTGATATTCGACGCCGTGTGATATTGCCCTGGTATTGGTGGGATCGGGATTATCCTACGAGATTTACAGCTAGACAAATCTGATATTCAGGTCTATCTATCGTTTTGAGACTTGTCCCGAACTGACTCGCCGTATTTGGCGTGTATCAAGTGAAAGGGTGGTGGGTCAAAAGATGTGCACGGATCTAGGCTTTCAGCATAGCTTAAACTGGGAACCATTTGTCATTGATCTTGACAAATTGGTAGACTTTTGGATTATCACATGTGCTGTCGGTAGTAACCCTATCGTATACATAATAACCCTTGTGCTTACACTGGTTGCAATGAACTTGTTACGACTTCAAAAGTAGACATCACAGAACTCTTTCTATTTGTCTATAAAAAGAACCACTCAAATAACTCCAAAAGCAACATCTAATAACCAAACAATACCCATAATCCACGCCATCCCTAGATGTGCTCTCTGTGGCGCCAAACTCTCCACAATACCACAACACGTCCCATTATACGTAACATTGTTAATAAGAGCGGCGGCCTTGAAAACCGATCCCGAGTTATGCTTCCCCCCAACATTATAAAAGTCGACATTGAGAATCTTTGGATTCAACCCCCATTTTTCTTTGCAGTTAGTTGCTGTCACCCCGACACTACCATTCCTATGGTAGTTGTTCGTCTCATTAAGAAGCGAGACTGCAGGAACCAACAAGCTAGAACCGAATAGGGTGTACTCGACGTTGAGGTTATGGTTAACCATGTACATCATCTGTTTTGCTTCGTCGTCGTTGGTATCCGGTGGACGATCGGGGGTGCAGGGAAATGTGCGATCGACGGGATCAAATGGGGTTTCCCACATGTGGGCGAATTCAGAGAGTAGCCATGGATAAGCAGTTTGGTTGGCTTGATAATCCAGGAACATGACGACTCTCTTGTTGTGCTTGATCATGTGTCCCAGGGTAGGCCAATCACTTCTCTTCATGGGGAATAAATGCGGCATATAAGCATATTCCGTAATGCCGGTATCCTCAATGTAACTAGCAAACAGACTAGGATCGGAATAGTTACCGTTACCAAGAAGAATCGTCACGACGTCATTGGGATGGTCATCTACCCATTCCTTGACGGTGCCCAACCACTCAGATATAGGTCCTGCATCTAACATGTCGCATGACGTATGGCAAAAATGCGGTTCGCGGTCGTCGTTTTCATCGGCATTTGTGGTCCATTGCATCTGTGCCTGCAGGAAGCGAACGCCGTCGTCTAATTGGCGCTTGACAGGAAATTGTTGGTTGGAAGCTGAACTTCCTACACGTACGAATGGAGAATTGTGACATCCAATCTCTGTAACGTCGGCATATGAACGATTGCAAAACTCGACGTAGTTATTGCATTTTATTGTAGGGGTAGGGGACGTCGTGCTGGTCGCTGTTTGACCGCTTGATAGTGTAGATGTTGACGTCATCGTCGAAACGCCGGTGGTGAAATTGTCGCTGTATGTGAAGGTGAGGGTCCATTGTGTCGTGTAATCTGTATATGCGTCGCTTGGAAGAGTTGTACTGTTTAGAGTCTTTGTCCCTTTCAATGTGGTAACTTCGACAGACTCATCGGTAGTCGATGTCTTGGTCTTGGATTTCTTTGATGTGCTCGTCGATGTAGAGGTTGCAGATTCTGTAATCGTGCTGTCTTGAGCGAAGACTAGCTCAAATGAGAGGCTCTGCGCTAGGAATAGCAAAGCTGCATTGCGAAGGAACCACATTTTGGGTATCGTATGTGATGAACAAAGGTCGAAATTGACGAGGCATTAGAAGCCGGGAATGCGAAATAGAGCTGGCTACCAGGCCAAGAAGCGGGGAGAAGATCAAGCTTAACCAATATTCATTAGTCCTTGTAAACCGTGATAGACGGGCGGTGGTGTATGTACAGCAGATAGCCGTGATAATTACTATTAAATTATGAAAGGATGCGAGAATGGGCTATGCAAGAAAGTCAAACGACCCAGAAGAAAACCAAAAAGACAATGAAAAGAAAGAGAGGAAAAAAAAATGATAGACAGTGCAGCCAACAACCCAGGGAGTTTCCTGTTTGTGAAGATCCAGTTAGCAAACCTCCAACAAAAAAGCAAAAAAAAAAGCACACGGCAAGAACCCCAGACAGCGGGCGGTCTACAAGAAATAGGAACAAGACAGAAGGAAGTGACGTGCCTGTCAAATCACTAAAGCCGCCAGGAAATTGCCATTTTGGGAACAACACCCAAAACGGATTGAAGCTTAGACGGCCGTCCTGATGGTGTGGGGGGCTCGGTAGTCCAAGCGTATGTAGGAAGCGTGTACTAAAAGTGTATGAACAGGAGTTGATAGAGAGTATTGAAGGGGGAAAAAGTTTTGACTAATAGTTTATGGGGATGAGGAATATTGTCAAGTTAAGGAGGGGCGAGCTTTGAGACTGACGCGGCGATCTTCTTTGGTAGTGAGGAAATAGTAGCTGCTGTTTTTGTGTTTCTTTTCTTGGCGAGGTGCGGAGGGTTTTTTTCTTCTTTTAACTTCTGGTGGGGTTGTAGAACGTGAATTGGTGGATGGCTGTATACTGGCCAAATGCGGGAGTTGTATAACTTGATAACGGGCCACATCCGCAGGTTAAATCTACCCGATCGGTAAAGTTGATACGCTGATCGACATGGACTAATGTCGGTGGCCATGTTGGCGATACAGCTTCAATGTGGGTAGGTGGCAACTTTCTATGTGTGTGTACATATGTCTGTAGACATGCAGATATGTACATACACACATACAAATCCGTGTAAGCCACTTTATCGCGGCTACCCAAGACATAGTCTTGGCGTACCACAGGAGACTCGGGGAACCAACGGGAGCTGAAATGTCACCCTGTCTATGATGCACACATTGAAGTTATTCAACTAGACGTGGAAACATCGCATCAAGCGTATTTCCATGAAACGAGAGGGTCATTCCCCGTGCTTGACGTGCTAAATCGTTCAACATGGCGTTCATCAGGGTATGGTCCAAGTGTCATCTGAAATGTTCGGCTCATGCCAAGACGATACGCTTAATACGGTGTCTCGAGCGACAAGCCGTGCATGGATGAATTACTCATGTTCTTTTTTAATCCACGGAGTCTCCAAGGTTACATCCACCATATATCTATACAAATTACCGTCTTCTGCCGTGGCCCTTCTTCATCCATTGGTTTGGTATCTTGCGATTCGTAGGTCATTGTTGAAAACCAGTTGGGATACATATCTACACCACAATCCCAACTCCCAATCAAGCAACTACGGGATTAGAAAGTGGCAATCACCTAGCCTCAGTCATTAATTTATTCATTCATTCGTTACTTGCATTTTGCATCATTACACACATTCGTTTCTGCATATCAATTTCCATTGATTTTCCCAAGTCACTACCCAATTCGATTTCCCACCTACCCCGTCATTCATTTAGTGATTTTCGCCCTCGGCTTTTTCGACGGAAAACTCGGTCAAACGATTTCGAAGAGTCTGTCTCATCATTCAATTTTTCCAAAAAACCACAAAGTCATTCGCATTTTCTTATTCTCCGCATATCGTCATCATCACCCGGTGCCCGCCCCACCATGCCAAGTACTTCAGGAACTCAGTTCCGCCGCACGGTCATTGCATGTTCTATTTGCTACGCACTTTCAACCATCTTCCTGATTGCCGTGCTGGTTGGAAATGTCTCTAAAGTCGCCGGCGCACATAACCTCTACTTCTACAGACTTGAACTAGCAAATGTGATTCCAGAGTCCAGTCCCAACTCGGCTTTGTTGAACTCCGTTGCTAGTTCTCTTGGCTTACACGATTTCTATCAAGTTGGTCTGTGGAATTTCTGTGAGGGCTATATCGATGAGTAAGTTGAACCTCCATAGAATCTTCTATCTCGTTACGTTTACTAACTCTAGTCTGTCGTAGGGGAATCACTTATTGTTCGGACCAAGAGGCATTCTACTGGTTCAACCCTATTACGGTTATCATGGATGAACTCCTCGCAGGTGCTGAAATTGCCCTTCCCGTGTCAATAATCACCGCCCTCTCGCTCCTCCACGTTGCCTCCAGACTAATGTTCATATTCTTCCTCCTGGGCTTCGTATTCTCCGTCGTCATGTTCTTCGCGAGTATCCTCCCCCTAATCACTCGAGCCTGGTCTGTCCCTCTCATCTTCGTTAGCCTCTCAACAACCCTCATGATCACCATTGCCAGCGTCCTCGGCACCGTGTTATCCGTGTCAGCAAAGTACGCTGTCCATTTACAATCAGAACTCAACATCAATGGCTCCATCTCTGGTCCTATGATGGCAGCCATGTGGATCTCTACAGTTGCAAGTGGTATGGCCTTCATCATGCATTGTGCCCTTGGATGTTGTCTCAAACCACGTAGAGCACTTATGGCCGACGTGACTACAGTCCCAGGCACCGCCGAGCGCGCTGGCATGATGGAGGATGAAGGACCTAGACGTAACTCATCTAACTTCCTTCAAACTCTCAACATCAAAGCCTTTGGCGGTGAAAAGAGCCCTAATAGCCTTATTAGTCGGTTCCGATCAGAGAGATTCAACGCTGAAAAGAGTAGTGCAGGACGATCAAGTTTGGATGGTAGCACCACGGTCGTCAGTAGTGAAGGGCTATTCGCCCATAAAAGTCACCCTCCTACTGCGCCCATGAAGTAGCAAATCTGGGATAGTGCAGTAGAGGGGGCTCTACGACAAGTTACGAATGGTGTTGCAATTCTTAACGTCAGAGATTTGGAAAGAGACGTTATTATCCTGCGGGCAGATCAGCGACCACGATGAATACGATAGACCAAGATATTGGCATGTATATACATACACTAAGATTTACCACACTGCCTATTTGACTATGTGATGTGATCATGTTAAACATACTTGTGTCATGCCAACCTATGTAATTACTCCTCCGCCTTAGCGGCCTCCTCAGCAGCAACAACCTCCGCCAAATCCTCCAACTGAACGTCCAACCCAAAAACCTTCTTCGCCGTCCCCGCAAACAGCTTCGCCTGATCCTCCACGCTCAAGGTAACCATGTAACAGAATCTCTCCACAACCTCCTTCCACTTAATCCAACTAGCACCATCAGCATCCGCCACACAGATAGGCCAGTCACTAGCAAACATGATACGATCCGCGCCAAAAGCAACCTTGAGCACGGTTAACCAGCGGAACACGGCAGCAAAGATGTCGTCTGAGTCCTGGCCGCGAATGGACGCCGGCATCTCGCTGAAGAGTCCGGACATCTGGATGTAGGTTTTCTCGCAGATGGCCAGGCGGTAGATGGCGTGACTCCAGGTAAGGAAGTTCTTTTCGCTGAAGTTGGCCATGTGCAGGTCGGGTTTACCGAGGTGGTCTGGGAATTGTTAGTTGGGGTTTTTTAGATAGCATGGAATGCTTGGTACTTACTGATTACAAAGGCTACCTTCTCCTCATTCGGAACACCCTCGTGCGCCCGGGAAATCAACTCAAACGTCTCTTCAAGCTGCTTACTTCCTCTCCGATGATGATCCACACCCACTTCAAAAACGAAGCCCCTCTTCCCCAACTCCTTCACACCCTCCACGAACCCCTCCGTAACCTGAATCCCCGCCTCAGCATCCTGCGCCAGGAATCTAAACCCCTTAACCCTCTTCCACGCCTCCGGGCCCGCTCTCTCCTCCGCCAAGCCCAAATACTCCACCACAGCCTCCCGACCACTCGGCACCGGTGCCCACGGGACAATTCCAAGCACACGATGCCCCTCTTCAGGGTCCTCTACAAGACTGCGGAAGTGCTCGATTTCCTTGAGGGGTTCTTCCCAGCCGGCGGCGCCGGTGGTGAGGTCGTAGGTGCGGGCGGCTTCAACGACTATGTACCCGCGCAGACGGGGGAGAGCCAGAGTGGCGATGTTGAAGTTGGAGGGGGTGGCTAGCGAGCTTATTAAGGCGGCGTTGTTGGGGTACCGCGATTTAGAGGGGTCCACGGGGCCGCTGAGGTGGATGTGACTGTCGATGATTGGGTAGGGCATCTTGTTGGTTGGTGGGATTAAGGGGTAAGGTAAGTAAGTGCGGGGTGAGTTGTAAACGATTAAGTAGGTGTGAGGTATGACTGAATAAACGTGGTATACTTTGACAGGAAAGAATCAAGAAATCAAGAGTCACAGAGTAAATGAGATTGATGAAATGGTAATTCAAGTTCACGTTTCGAACAAATAGCTATTCTAATATGGAACCCACACACGCATCTGCCAGAGTTCCGGGTACACTACAGGGGTTGTTCCCACAAAAAATGTAATCACCAACCTCTACAAATCAGGTTCAGGAGACGGATTTCAAAAAAGGTGCATAAATACACGAGCAATGAGGATTACGCGAACATATGTACTCCTAGAATCGCAGGTACATGCGTGTATACATGGCCTAACAACATCATCGGGTAAAGCTGTTCAAGCTGTTTTCTAAATATGGAAACCCCCACCATCGTGAGAATAGACCCCCCGACCCTAAGATACATAGAATTCAACGTCACAAAAGGCACAGTAATTTTTATAACTTTTCTTTTCATTTCATACATTGATGAATAGTAGAAACCATTCATCACCAAACTACCTCGAATCTAAGTTGGCTAACAAGGCAAAATAGAGAGGACTAACGACTAGGAAACCGAAAAATAATCACTTAAGGCGGATCCCAACCAGCACCTCAGTCCTCTCCATTCGGCCATAACCGAAGCGAGGGTGAAGCGTCTGGCGGATGGTGTACATGTGTAGTACAGACCGTACAACAGCCAATATAAACGACGACAGAGATTGTCGGTGGCTGTTGAATCGGAACAATGCATTTTCGAGCAGAGCTGAAGGATGCATTGAGTTGAGTGGATATAGCGATTTGAAGCGGTTCGAGAAGAACACGGATCAAGGACGGGATATCCAGGAACGTGGAAATATAGAAAAGAATCTAGCAAGATCTGCTATCTGAAAAAAAAGACAAAACCTCATAAACGGTCATAAGAAGATTAATAAAACAAAGACAAAATCATGAATGTAACAAAAAGCTCGTCAAGACATCAAAAACGTGACAATAAAAAAGACAAAGTCATCCACTTAAGCAGCAATGACCATGCCGTGGCGGCGAGAGAAGGAAACCTCCTCAGTCTCGTACTCAGCCTCCGAGTCAGAGCAGTCGGAATCGTCAGCACCGCAGCGGACACCCTGGCAGTCAATCTTGACACGGTCACCGGAGCGGGTAATACCGTAGCGTTCGCAGGAGCAGCTGGAGACATCAGAGTCGGGGGTAGAGTAGCCGGACATATCGGAAGAAGGAGAAGACAGGTCGGATCTGTAGTCGACACCGCTGGAAGCAGCAGACTCGTAAGCGTAGTCCTCGGCGTAGATGTCCTCGCAGTCGGAGTCCATCTCCTCGGCATAGGCGCCCTCGATGCGCTCAAGAGTGTTGTACTCGAGAATGTTCTTGGTGGCGGTGGGGTTGACGGGGCGAGGAGCACGGATGCGGTGGGCGGAGAGAGGACGGCCCTTGGCGACGTAGCGGTCGGGAGAGGCGGCGGAGTGGCGGGAGGAAGTCTCGGAGCGGCGACCGCGGGAAGATGAAGACTTGGAGGACTTGGCGGAAGAGGAGTGCTTGGAGGAGGACTTGGAAGACTTGGAGGAAGACTTGGGGACGTCGAGAATGTTCAGGGCACGGCCGGTGGTAGGCTCAACGGTGCTCTCAACAGAGGGGTTGTGAGAGAAGTGGTAACCGTCAATGATGTAGTAGTACCAGTAGCGCTGGCCCTGAGCAAGAGTGGAGTTCTTGAAGTTGAAGGTACCCTTCCAGGACTTGGAGGAGGAACCGGACAGAGCGAGGGGAAGCTGACCGGTGTAGTTATCCCAAGAGCCGGCAAGGTGCACGGACTTGACGCCGGAAGAGACGCGGATGGAGAAAGAGAGCTGAATGCAGGACATTTTGAAAGATGTAGTTTTGAAGAGAGTCTAGTTAAAGAGTCTTCGAATGAAGTGGAATTAGAAGGTTTGGTGGGGGGATTGAACAATCAGAGACAGACAAGATGATTCAGGGGTGGTGAAGACACAAAGAGAGACGACCGGCGAATTCAATGTGTGATGTGAATAGGTGATGAATAGACAAAGAAATTACCAGAATTTCTTGGTTGAGAAGTAAGATGGAGCAAAGGCAAGACCAAAAACGAGTAGATTAAGTTTCCAAAGAGGTGATATAATGAACCAGTCAAGATATCACGAAAGATTAGGGTATAGAGTGATTTTGAGAGAGAGAGAGTGCTTTGTCTGGAGAGTATAGTGAGGTATGTAGATAATTAGCGAAGAAAGTGTAGAACAGAGACCGGCCCTGGGAGAGATAGAGACAAAGACACAAAGGAGGAAAAAAGGGAAACAGAAAAACTCGAAGATGGACTTGAAAAGTCTTGATTGCTTGAAGAAGAAAGAAAGGAAAAGAAAGGAGAATCATTGTGACCAAGGACGGCGAACAAAGAAGGTCTTATACATGGCTGGTTTGGAAGATTATCCGGTGGGCGGATTTGGGTCTCTGTAGGCGGCTTGCGTTATTCCTTTGGACCGGGAGGGGGTGTGTGTACTTACATAGTGACATATTGTGCATACATACAATATACTCACAATATAGTGGGTTCATGGGAGTGGCCGGAAGTTGTGGAGGATGGGTCCTTTGGGGGGCATTTTAACGCCACTTTGTGCAAGGAAGCGAGACGGATATTGGCATATGATGAAGACAAGAGAGAAAGTCTAACAAGTCACCATAGGATTTGAGAATGCACAGGTTGTGTCCCCGGTTTTACAAACATTCATACAGCATTGCCTTGTTGGTGACTGGCGAGAAAGGCTTGATACAGATGGTGAACAATTAGGCTGGCCTTATCAGGCTATTTGGTTTCTGTACATACATACAATCGATGATCCAATATGGTTTGCATCGGGACACGAAAACCAATGCGACGGATCACCGAGGCGAGGAAATGTAGTGTGGCGGGGCAGTGGCGGCCGTGTAGCATAAACAGCTTACATATGACGGAGTCACTGACATCATCTTGCGGATATAGAAGGGGTGTATTTCACAAACTCATTCATTGTCTTGTTGAGGACACAGCTGTATCCAGAATTTTGATCACCTGCCTATCTGCCTAATAAACTTTCTTTTTGTTCAAAGTGAAGAATCCTGATATAGTAAGTGCAATTCTTCACCACCACCTCACGGGCGCTTAAACAACCCTTGCTAATTGGATCACGCACGATATATTGAATATCCCTCTACCAAACCAAGCATTCCCAAATCACCAGACCAATAACATGAATTTCCCACTCCAAAAACGACTCAACAACACCACAACCGTGGCCACTCACCAGCCGAATATAAATCCCACGCTCTTTCCCCCCCCGCCCGGCCTGGTCATGTCAGCAATTCAACGGGCGTCTAAATCCCGGATCTGATTGGCCAGTGCACGGGGTGATCCTGCATTGGACCTCTGTGTGCGCTTAAGAACTTGCATGCTTTGAACCAATCAGGAAACACGGTGATATGGATTCCGGCCCGGGGATGTGGCTGGAGAGTAGTTTCGTAGAGGCGTTGGAGGTGGTGTGGTTCGTTCGTTTGCTGAGTGCCGGGCGATCTTGTTTCGGGTGTAAGTGGTTTTTGAGATCGGATGTTAGTTTAAAGAAAGTAGTTAAAGATTCTTTGTTTCGTTTGATTTGGTTAGTACATACATGTGTTGGCCGACCATCAAGGTCCCCGTCCACGTTCTCCACGACCATAATCCAGACCTCATCCTCCCTCGGAATCTCGGTCTCGCCACAATCTCATTTCCCACCCGCAGGAGCTCCATCTCGGCCACTCATTCCCCATCAACCAATCACAAAATCATGCGTCCCACCGCCCTATCTCCACCATCCGTGTCGGGTTACATCGACCAATCCAGCTCTTCGCTCCCCTGTCTCCCAAATCAGCCTTCTTAACCACCTCCGAAGAACAAGCGAATGGGAAGAAATCGCCCGGGATCAAGCCTTTGTTTAAACGCCGTTTCCTCGGAGGATACCACGTTGACATGTCGGGGGTCCGTCCGGTGAGGATCTGGTTATTCTTCATTGGCTTGGCTGGAGATATACCCGCCTGTAACCTTTGATATTGTTCATCATCCTTTTCATGATATCCCCCACAAATGCCATGGCCCGTCTAGGATCCCGTGACGAGGTCTGCTCACATGGTCATTCACTCCCGTAGTCCACTATCTGTCTTTACCCGTGACTATCCATCGGCTATTCACTTAGGTTGCCCGGTAAACACTTTATTCTGGAAGTCCGCCACAACTGTACAATGACTGCGCCGCCGCCATGAAGAATCCCTTCTTGAAGATTCCCGTGATATTGGATTATACGACAATTACTAGGGTTATCTTGTCAAATGTCACGGGTTATCTAGCCCCGCCATGGATTGAGGTTCACCAATTAGGTTGACGCGATGGATGATGACCGATAAGGTCTTATCAAGTATATATTACTACATTGGGCAATTCCAAGACTTCCATTGACTTCAACTCTTGAAGTTGTCACTTTTACATTACTGCTTCATCGTTTTTTTACTAGATTCATCATGGCTGCCACTACATTTGACTATGCCCCTTTGATAGTCTCTGTTGAGGAATACCTCAAAACATACATGTCCAAATATGACGGATCCCATGACTACAGCCATATCCGTCGAGTCGTCAACCTAGCAGAGAAGATATACGCTCTCGAGGTATCCAACAACCCCAACCTAGACAAAAACCTAATCACCCTATCAGCCTACCTCCACGACGTCGGCGACAAGAAATATCTTCTCCCAGGCCAAGACCCCACAACCATGGTCCAAGACCTCTTACTATCACTTTCCTGTCCACCATCCATCGCATCCACAGTACAAACCATCTGTCTCAACGTAAGCTACTCATCGGAAATCAAGAATCCCAACGCGGTCCTCGCTCTCATCAAGGAGATCCCCGAACTGGCGGTTGTCCAGGACGCAGATAGACTTGATGCTATCGGGGCAGTGGGAATCGGTCGGACGTTCTTGTTCTCGGGGGCGAGGGGGGCTGTGATGCAGGATTCTATCGACCATTTCGGGGATAAGTTGTTACGGTTGGAGGGGATGATGAAGACGGAGGCAGGCAGAGAGTTGGCTAAGGTTCGGTCGGAGAGATTGAGAACTTTTAGAGAGTGGTGGGGTGATGAGGTTGACGAGGAAGGTGAGAAGAGTGCTTTGTAGGGTTACGTTCAGCCTTGTGGGTTGACGGAAGTGCGGGGTAGAGGGGGTAGACATAATTGACAATCATATCTTCACATTTGTTCGTCCAAGGCTTAGCCTTATACTAAGCGATAAGCCCCCACGTTCGACGACAGCATCATTCACATGTGAAAAAAAGTCATTCTGAATTCTGAATCAATTCATTACATCTCCTATCCTAACCCAAGAGAAAGAAACCCCCAAATACGCCAATCCCATTAAAAAAGGCCCATAGAATTTCCACAGCCATAGTCCAAGTCTCCCAAAACGAAACGAAAAAGGACAAAAAACACCGGGTCCCCAAAAGTCGACCCATCACCATCCATTAACCAATCGTATATCCACCAAACCAATTTGCAAAAACAAAAACTCCCCCAAAAGAAATTTTAACACCAACTCCATGACATCAGGACACCAGCCCGTTTACAGCATGTACGCAACGGCAGCAGCAACGGCAGCCAACGCGGCACCAGCAGCCTCAGGAACGGTAGCGGCGGCGGGGTACGCGGTGTACACGGGGGGAGTGGCGGTGACGGAGCCAGTAGCGGTGGGGGCAAAGCCGGTAGAGGCGGCGGTACCAGTGGCGTAGCCGGTGCTAGGGTGTGTTAGTTTGTTTGAACCGGGTAGATGGCTCCATCGACGATGACGAGGGAGAGAAAGAGAGGAAACTTACCCGGTGGTAGCGGTAGCCAGAGCGGCAAGAGAGAGGATAGCAAAAGAACGCATGTTTGTGATATGTGTCAAGTGAAAAGAGTGAATTAAGAAAATCGAGCTGGATAGCTTAACTTTGATGGTTGATTGATGGGATGAATTGAAGAAGGAAAATTTACGGGGACTCAAACGGATGGTCACTTCATCTTTATATCCAGGGCTCGGTCCTAGTCTAGTCACTTCCCTTTCCCGGATTTTCACGCGGGGGTGGGGGGGGCGTCCAAGTGACCCACAAATGGCTACATGCACGCCCTAGTGGTGTGTTGGGTTGGTCTGGTTGTTTCCGGAGAGGAAGGAACTTGCGGTGGAAAAGACCATGTGCATAGAGATGTATGGCTATGATGGAAGGTGTAGGTGTTGAGTGATTGGTGGGTTCATTCCCTTGTGGTCACTATAGTTCTTGAGACTTTCCCGTCCGACATCCCTAGATTATTCCGCTGTAGTGGTATGTACAATGTATAAGATTTCGGCCGTGACGAAAGGGTGTTTGTCTTTGTCTAGATAGCTGGGTACAGACAGACGCCCTAAGCCGCACTCGGTATGTATCCCTCACTTGGCTCTCGTGTTCTGAAAATAACACCTTCAAAGAACATCTCCTTCTCGTCTGTTTCCGGCTCGCCACAGCTACCTGTGTGTGGCCTGGGGAATAAGCCCGTTCTACCACGTTCCATCGCCTACATACAAAAAAGGTTAGAACGGACCTCTGTCACCATATCTATTTCCCATTGCGTAGCCAGACGTGCGTATCCCATGTCCACGACATAAAGAGCCGCAAAAGTCCCGTATTAGTGAAGTGTCGCCAGAACAATCACTCAGTTGATCGACTATACGCCCCGTCCGAGTACAACCAGCTAGTCCCTTCTACAATGTTCGCAAGACACTCTATCTACGAATCACCACACCTGAGATATGTATCGCACAGCATCCATATCAACCCAGCCCAAAAGTGGATTACCGAGGATCGTGCGTCTGTCCAAATGCCATTTCTAGCCCAGGGGACCCCCGTAGGTCCACCAGCCCGCAGAGCCGTGGGCGAATCCGCCAATCAACGCCCTGTAAAATATGCATAAGCATCTGCAAGTTCATCAAAAATCTATCAAGTGAGAATTCTGCAGTGCCTTTGGGAATGGGGCCTTGTACATGAAAGTTGGCGACCTTGTGTATACATACATGCAATTGTAAAAAGATGAAAAGTCACCAAGTCCGCCAGTGCATTGAAAGAATCTCCAGGCTGCCATCCCACTACATCGCCACTGCCCCCGCCAAAGCCACATCCGCCCACCTTACCAAGCACGTTACCAAGTAGTCAGCCAAACAAGCAAGTATGTACACTTCCACAACACCATCCTCGAATCCATTCCGCCCCACAATCTCCTGTAACAAATTTTCCCATGTCCCTTCTTGCCCGATTAACCGTCATCCTATGACATATTCCTGCTGCATGACCACGGAGTACCGATCCAAAAAGCAAGCCTAACCATAACCAACCAACCAACCCAATCGAGTATCTCCCGCCACCACTTCTAAGAAAAGAAACAAAGCCACTATAGTGACAGCTGCCTACTCTAAGCCTCCTCTTCCCCCGCTGAATGACACCGCTATTCACCCAGCCATCTTACATAATCATCACATGTCTTTTGTCCTTTGTCACTAGCAAGTGATCCGGAAACGTCATAGTTCGTTTCTCAAGAACCCTGTCATCTTGACATCATGCGACCAGGATATCTGTGTGTGTGCGTGCGTGCACTGATAGAAACCGTGCATAAGGTTTTATGGACTGGCCCCTCTAGTCAAGGGATATCATAGACTCTAGGGAGTACTTCATCGATGCAATACACTTTAGAATGGAGACGATCCATTCTTACAATCGTAAAGGGAACCTAGTTATGTCACCTCGCCGTGAACAACCAGCTGACTGTCTGAATACGAGGGAATTTATTCGTTTTGAGAAATCGTCACCAACATAGACTCATACGCCGTCACATCTCATCCTCTCTTCTCACTCTCAAGTGTAAACCGTCCGCCCGTTATCCAAACAGACAGATACTTCCTTATCTCCCAACCACCCACCATCTTCAGGTCTCTTCACCGTGCCCCTCCATTCAATTTCCCCGCTATCCGTGTCTTTCTTGTAGTTGTTGTACTATTTCACCGTCTCCTCCCTCCATTGCACTCGTTTCATACTGCGTCTATGTACTTTTTCAGTGCCACTATTCGCACACCTCCGAATTCTCACCACATAACCTCTCCTGCCGCCTTCACCATCACCACAGCTCGCTTAGCTCAGTTGGTTAGAGCGTCGTACTAATATTCAACCCGAATATCAAGTAATGCGAAGGTCGCCAGTTCGACCCTGGTAGTGAGCATCAATCTACAACACCTTCAAGCTGTTCTTTTTGCACTTTGAGTGGCAAAACTTTGTTGTTTCCCGTGGTTGAGGAGGGGTGAGATCTGCACCTTGACAAAGACATTGGTCACCGAGATGGCCCACCCATTTATCTTTTTATCGTATACAGACACCGGAAATATAACCGGTCGGTACATGCCACTGTCCCATCATCCTAAACCTATATTGTTCACCAACGTTACATATACACGTCACAATTCTCGTATTACCCCATCTATTAAAACACCAAAAAGAAAATCTATTGATACTGAAAATTCACTGTCCCTTCTCAAACAAAAGGGACTCTCTGTCGAAACTATTGGCAAAAGCCAATATATTACCCAAAATCCCTCCAATTATATAAATGCAAGTCTTTTTCCTTCATAGCGAAGAGACGTTTAGGTGAGATGGACATCATACTAGAGTCCATCCAGATGCAATGTGTCGGCCGTTTCTGTAAATCATGTCGTAAGAGGTCGCCTCAATCATCGACTACTACATATCCCTGAGAATTATAGTAGTAGCCTTTGCTTTTCGGCTGACCTCCATGAGGTAAACTTAAATCATTGTTTGTTTGCGCTCCATTAGGATCCTGCGCGTCGGGGTGCGTATCATTTCTATGAACAGAAAAAGTATTAGTATGGTACTCGAGCCAAGGGATGTGAACCGTAAAACTTACCTTACAGCTGCATCCCGCTGTTGTTCGCGGGCTCTTTGACGAGCCTGTTCCTCCCGAATGCGTGTATTAAGACTGCTGATCCGCCGATCCGAAGCCTTTCTAGGGTCTCCAGATGTTTTGGGCGGCAGTTTGGATTCATGTAACAAGATCGGTTCCGTCATAACGGCACCGGCTCTTGGAAGCGGCGGACCGTCCACAGGGAGATTCGTCGGAGGCGTCACTCGCTGTGGCATATACGCATGCACTGGTCTCGGAGGTTCAATACGGTTAGCAACAAACGTAGTCGGGGGGTGAGACTGGTACTGGTCGCGCCAGGCACCATTGTCATGTTGTCCCGGCTGAGGAGGAACCAGGTGGTATGAGTCAACATATCCAACTGGCTCTCGAGCATGCACTGGCGGTCCAGGGAAGGACCGCGAGTGAGGATAAACCGGCTCATGGTCAACATAGTAATGTGGCTGCGCCCGGTGTACTTGAGCCGGAAACGGCGAGTAGACTGGTTCATAGTAAACCGGTCTAGGTGCTGGCCGTTGTGGCGACAATTGATACCCGTGAATAGCATGCATAGGGCGTCTTTGCCGAGGATAATACGGATCGCCTTCTGGTGTCAACCGACTAGCTGGACGGACCGCATGAGCCACCTCTCTAGGGTGATGCACGGGACGACCACCAGTAGGATAATGGTTATACCGGGCGCGCTTGCGAGGGCTGTTATCCGCCGAACTCGCCAATGGCGACTCGAGAACATTTTCGTTGTACGGAGCACAATCGTAAGATGGTTCACGAGCGCGTTTTCTCTCAGCGTTGAGGCCAGGGCGTCTCGGTGACACTGCCCTAACAAAGATTGCTTTTTGATCAGGCGGTACTTCAATAGATTGCACCAAGAGATCGTTAACCTTGGGAATTGGCTTCCCCGGTGCCTCGGCGTTGACACTATTGTCAGAAGAGCCCCGGATGCGACGGCCCGTAGATGTAAAAGTAGGCGCCTCTGTCAAAATATGGGCTTTGGGCTTTTGAGGCTGAGGGTGTACAATGACAGTAGTAGGACGAGAAGACGATGGTGAATTTCTTGTGGCAACGCCGGGTAAAGCCCTTGGGTTACCTGGCATTTCGCGTAATTCGCCAACTGTCTCAGGATATACAACAGATATAACCTTGGGCTGAGAGATTATCGGGGCACCACGATCAATCCCGCTGTTAGCGTTGGACTGGATAACATGGGACCGGATATCATTGTAGTACGCCCTGCGTTTCTTATCCCGCCAGTGTACACCATCAGATATCTCAACCTGGTAACGTCGTGGTCCTGTCGAAGGCACACAGATTGGTGACGTTAATAATGGGCGTCTCCGGACTCTAGGTGATTGTTGCACTACAGGCCCGTCAATCTGCCGAGGAGGGCGCACGGGCGAAGACGACACGATAATGGTGTTGTCAGAGGTGGCTTGCCGCGCCTCAGTCTTGGACTTCTGGCCGTCAAGGTTCTTCTCTGGATCGTAGTCAGAATCTTCCGAGCAGCTTTGGCTGTCCTCGTCGTCCTCTTCGTCCTCTTCGTCGCCGTCACTATCATCCTCGTCGTCCGAGATAATAACAACCTCGCGAAGAATCTCGTCGAGGTCATCCCGCCCATTTTCTTCGTCACCACGCCACCGGATCACGTACTCCAAACAGGTAAGCTCAACTGCTTTCCGTGCAATGGCCCAGGAAGCCTCTTTGAGTAGCTCATCGTAGCGCGTATGGTTATGACGAATGTGTGCCAACACGGCCAATTGAACTCGCCGAGAAAGAGGTAGGCCGGGCTGTGTTCCGACTGTAGGTTCGCCCTTGAAAGTGGCACCCAGACGAAAGGCCCGGTCAATAATTTCTTGTCGGTCAGTGTTCGGAATCCGAGGAAAGAGATCTCTCAAGGCAGAGTCTGCTTGTCTGTTGATCTCCTCTTGGGATGTGGGTAGTTCATCAACTTTGAGGTCGCCGACAATCCCAAGCTGCTTTTTAGCTGCTTCGAGAATATATTCGCGAACATAGTAACCACTACGATTAACCTGTGCCGAAAGCTCGTTGGTGTATCGTTTGTCCTTGTTACGAGTTAGCCGGGGTGCCCGCGGACGTCCTCTCTCATCAATACAGGGACTTACCAAAACCACAAAGATCATTGCACCTTTATCGCGAGACATCTCCTTGCATAGGTTGGTAAGGTCTGGATACCCAATAGGTAGAAACCCAAAACCCGGAGGCGGGGTAGCATCGTATGTAGACTATAAAATGTTAGCGCTTAGTTGAGATCCAAAATATCAACAGCAACTTACCTGAAATTCAAGTTTCTTGTCTCTTCTATCTGCGTTTTCGACAATCTCTATGTAGGACTTGTGCTTCAGTTGAGGGATAGCCTTTTTGGCCTTCAGATGGCCGGCTTGGGCTTCATTTCGAATCTTGTGTTTCCGTTTAGTTCCAATACGGCCAACCCGCTTCGTAGCACGGTGCCGTGGTTTATCTACTGGCCGTATAAATGGAGGCATTGCGGCTCTGTTTTTGTTGTTGCAAGCCTGCATGTATCTCGAGGGGGGTGGTCAAGTAAGGTAAAGTAAATGGTTGGACCAAGAGAAAAGTTTGTTTCTGGTCTCAAAGCACGTGTGAAACAATAATCTGAGAGCAGATCCGAACCTTTCAGATGGTCGAAACGGATAATAAATCTGTAGTAATGGTGGGTTAGAAAAGGGACGCAACTTTGACAGCAAAGTCTGTCATCCAATCGTCGATTATGCGTAATCCATCGACGAGAAAAGGAGAGTCTAGACTGGTGGCGGCGCCAGCCAAATGGCAAACGGCCATAGAGCCAACCCGAGCTGAAGTGTCAAGCAAGTAGGGTCGTTCTTGGGCAAGTATATATGATGTGTTGCAGTAGTACGAAAATCCAATGGCACGAGTGGAGTTGTAGATCCAGGTATGACGCCAACCGTCAGGCGCGGTGATCCAGGGACAAGTCGGACGGCTTGTAAGTGGCAGCAGCCGCTGCATAAGATACAGTCTGTTATAGGTCGCCCCACCCCGTTCCCCAGGTCAGAGAGAAATACAAATCCGGGTTCCGCTGTCTCGGGAGAGTAGGCGGCGGCCTAAAGGAGACGAGTAACCACGAATATTCCAGGAAAGATATGTCAAGCGAGCCTTTTGGGGGACAAGCACTTGGAAATGGCGGAGTTGGGTAACAGAGACGACTCCCACGTCAGAGACAACGATGCGGCCCGGTGGGTTTAACATGAAGGAAAATCTTCGCACAGAGCATGGGGTGTTGCAGACGCTGGGACGCAACTTTCCCGTTGGGTAGCTCGGTTCTGCAGCTGGATTGATGTTGAGAATACGTAATGCTTCGAGCGCATGCAATAGTCCCGTGTAGGGAAAGCTGCGAAAAGCGGATTGTGCGTGTAACAAGAGGCCAAGTCGACCTACACGAAGAATCCATGTATTGAAATTGGGCCAATCAGTACCTCTGGGAACAACTTGTTCGTCCTGAGGGATCGCGACCTAACCTAAACACGCCTTTATCCAATAATGACAGCCCAAGAGGAATATGCGGCATATGCCAGCGAATGCCCAAGCTGTCAGAAAGTAAGGTGCTGGTGTCTAGAATGCGGGTAAAACAATGAGGCCACAACGGATCCCACGGTAGCCGAATGACAAGCTGCACAACACGGGACTAGCTTGTGCCGGAAGGCAATAGGTAAATCCCCAAAGTGCGTTTTTATCACAAGGTTCAAGTGGATGGACTTGGAGAGTAGGAGACTGGTCAACCGGCATTCTACTTCTCGACGCATTGGCTCTAGGGCTGGTCAGAGGGCAGATGGTTCGGACGACTCGACTCGGACAACAAGTCCTGCAGCTAAGGCAAAGACTCCACTAGCCCGCAGGTGGAAACGAACAGGGCAAAGCTGGCTAATGTTTCTGTCTCCCAACCAGCTGTTTGGTCGGCTCCGTGAACAAGGTCAGATCAAGGAATGTCAAGCTGGTCGAACACGTTTTGTAAACATGCTATCAATGGGAACAATCCTCAAGGAAGTAACTTGGGCTCAATCACGCACTCTACTGGCGTAGAAATGCGAGGAAATATCCACTTGGCCCGGAAATCAAGATGCATACAAAGTAGCAACGGCGTCAAACAACGCATAGGCGAGCGACAGGAAGTCGACAAGGCTCCATAAGAATTGGGACAACAGCAAGGGTGGCTGCAGCTGACCTGCAGCAACAATGAAAAGGCAAAAAAGGGCAGCCAGGGCTAGGCCCGCGACCGGTCGGTGTGACAGGCCGCCGTGGCATGGAAGACGGGTATGGATGTCGCCGCCGTGTGGAAAAGACGTCCCAGATCGAGGTATCAAGTGCAAGCCAAGATGGTAAATGGCAAGACAGCATATAGAGGATGGCGATGACGATAAAATGCCATAGTTAAAATTAAAAACTTACCGATTAGTGATTTTTGTAGGATGTATGGTGTATGTAGGTGAATGCGTGTGTGCAAGATGTACAATATGCGCGATATGACGCGACTTTATGCAACAGAGAGTAGCTGGCGAGTAATACTCGACCCTTTCTAGGTTGTATTCTTCAACGCAGACCAGCTGGTCAAAATCTCGTGGCTACAAAAGCGGTACTTCACTGTCTATATCAGCAGGCTATCACAAGAGTCACTGGGCGATGGAAGCAGATGGTTCTGTCTTGTAGAATTACAAAGCCGCCAACAATCGTCAATCAGCAATCAAGCGAAGAGTCTTCTTTGACCGACGCAAAATAATGATTAGATGATTGGGCGCAAAATACCATGAACAGAGCAGAGGGAAAAAAAAAAGAGAAGAAGGAAAGACAGCCGCTATGAACAGAAAAAATAAACAGGCCTTTTTATGTAGAGACAAACGTACCTTAGCGGTTAGTGGCAGGACAATGGCCACTAACTTGAAAAAGTGGAATAAGTGGCCAGCATCAATTGTAAAAAATAAGCGGCCGTCCAGATATCCCAAGAGAATTCGTGTCGGTTCTAGAATGGGTAAGAAATCAACGGTCTAGAAAAGTCCGAGTGAACAAAAACAGAATCAGAACCAGGACACATGGAGGCAGAAGAAAATATGCAGGCAATTCTGCCTCGTGTCTGACGAATCGTGGGAGTCTTTTCTCACACTTTTTTTCTCATGCAAGCGACGTGAGTGAGCCTTGTAGTGCAGGTACATACGTATTTGATAGGATTCATCAACCAAGGCGGCCACGATTTGCACTTTACTGAAATTACTGTAAGAATGCAGTCTCACAGAACAGCATGGGTGGGCTCCGTTCCGTCGATTGTCCGATAAGGGTTATATTGACGGGCCATAAGCGGGGCCGTTCCGGGATTTTGAATGCGGGTAGGTTGAATGTATGTGGTGAGGGATTGTCTAGGACAACGACGGATATTTTTATGATTGCGAAGTATGTTCCACTGTTAGGTTCTTTTTGTGGGCAGACTGAGCAATAAGCACGTCGCTTTTCTTAAATCGAACCGACAGAGGACACGCAGCGTCTTTGGTTTATTGTATTGCGTCGTTTATGTTGGGACGGGTAGATTGAGTGTGAGTGGGGTTTGACTCGGGCGCAAATAGCCAAAGAGGCAATTGAGAAGTGACGACGCAGTATATTAAGCCGAATCGAGGCAATTGAAAGATAAGAATGGAAGCTGGTTGAGAAAATGGCCGTAATGCCATGTAATACTGTTATTCCGGCTTGAAACTTCCATCCAACATCAAGTTGCAGTCAGCCCATGGGGCGGGATGGAGGGAGGGGAGAGAACCGTGGCAGTCATAATATATGTATAGAAACGGTGCAATGACATTCGTCGAGAATCTTTCTAGACCACCTAAAACCCGAATCTATTCCATCACTTTCCAGGCCTCAATCCCACCCATATTCCCTCCGGGAAGCCGCCTCTCCACTGAAAAAGAAAAAATCAATCCAGCGCGTGAACAAACATCCCGTCAATGTTACAACGACGCCATCCTTATCATGCGCCCGCCATGTTCTCGATAAATTCCCATGAATTCCTTATTGTACGTTCGTTTCTAGATGTACCATTGAAGCCGAATATAGAATTATACATGCATACTATAGATTTCTATTAACAAACACCCGTTCAAAGGACGCCTCAACCACCAAAAGAATCACCACTACCGCCGCCTCCGACGCCACCACCACCGAACAAATAAAGAGACCCCCACATAGATGACGCCTACGGGATACGCCAAACCCACGCCACGCTGCATCTTCATGCAACCGCTCAGAGCGTCCTTTGAATACGCAAAGCCCATTACGCCGTCCAATCACGCTCTTTTTCCTATTTAGGCTCGCCGCTGATGGGATGGTCTCGAGCATTCCCATAACCAGAAATCACTACATAGACAGGGCTAATCTATTACTGCAAGTAAAGAGAAAGCAGGCGCTGCAAGGAGATAATCTCATGGGGTCGAGATTGTGCGTGGCCCAGACATTCGTGCTTAAGCGAGCGTCAAATGATCTCCAGATGACTCTTTTTTATGTTGTATTCGGCGAGTGGTATTCCTAAATCTTGAAAAGATAGACTGGACTGAGGTATGTGTAGTTGAAATCTGATCCATGTAACCCGCCGGTTTAAATAGGGTTATGCACACTGGACACTAGGGTTTCATACAGACCAAATCATCATGACCTTGACAAAACCTGAACCAAGGTTTAAACTTTTCTCTCTTCATCCCATCTTTTTCAATTAAATTTCACAGCCCCAGGAACCCGTCAACTGACTATGTACCTACCCCACTCTAATCATGCAGCTCACTCAGCTACATAGCCTCGATCCATGTCGCCCTGTTCTTTAATCCAAGAGCCTATGTATGTACATACATACATAGACACCTTCTCGTCGAATCCACATGGAAGCCAGCTGCATATGCACAGTGATGTATTGAGTGATACCCACCAATAGCACCATCTAGCGGTAAAGCATTGGGCAGTCATATGAGGCTTTCGCCGATTATCTATGTGCATATGTACATACATACACATGTATACCGAGTGAGGGGAAAGTCACTCTGTGTCCACAAGCATCGATAAACCGAACCTTTGCACAGCCTACTCACAAACAACCTTTTGTTACTCCGTGTTGTTTATGTATCCCGTGGCCACCTGTTGTGTATTGGGCGTTGCAATGATCGACTGTCTTTTGCTAGCCGACACTTGCACGACACTATGTGGATACTTCCGTTAGCACTGTTACTCTCTCTGCATCGAGTTTGATCAGCCTACTTGTTTGTGGGCTTTGATTGCTATATAGTTGTGTACAAACTGCTTTGTAATTGCATCTGTACCACAATCACAAGTCTTAATTACCAGGGAAGCAAGTAACACCATTGTACCTCGTCTATCAAAACTTCGTTTATTCTCCTCTAGAAAACACAAACACAAATTATATGAAACTCCGAATAACGCCCACCACCAAATTATACCGTATAGTAATACAACAAATCTCTCTACATCCGAGAGATTCAAGAAAAGAAGCTATAGCCTTGTCCGACTGCACCACTACAACCCCGTTCTAATTTCTCTTTGAATCCGTTCAAAGATACTGAAGAAGACCGCATTCACCACGGCAGATCTCCCCATAGAAACACCCAAACCGCGGTACATGTTTCTCTTGAAGAACTCAACCTTTGGTGGCGGCGGCACCGGTTGTCCCTTTGGCGATATCAGAGAATTCCGTTGGTAGACACTCTTGACCACGTCAACAGGATAGATAATCGCCCAAGACATAACACCACAAAGCCCACCGGCCACCGCCACAACAAATGAACTCTGCTGTTCATGCGTTTCCGGCGCCCCAGATTTCGTCTTGTCACTGGTGACTGCTGAAGGAGCCGCCGCCGGGTGATGTGGGTGGGGCGCCTTCTTCTTACCAAAGAGGCGGTTGGCAAGCTGTTTCCCAGTTTCATATGTTATGAAATAGACCGACGTTCCAACCGTATCGCGAACTACAATTCCAATTGTTAGCCCAAGGTTCTCGCTCGCTTGTCTCTACCGACAGTGTACATGTGTGTAAAGTCGTGACCCAGCTCGACTGCATGGCGAGCCAGAGTCACCCCTTGATCGGGCATCAACGCAAGAAACAAGGCCTCTCCACCCCTTGCCAACACATGGCCTGAACTGTTACCTTGAGCCCAACCCATGATCCGCATGTACAACCCGGCCGTTGGGCCTTTCCACCGCTTGTCATATCGACCACTTACGCAAATGCAGGTTGAACCCGGTGTAGAGACCCCTGAAGCCTCTGTTTTCGATAATATGGGCCATAGTCTTAATAGTTCCCTTGTTCTGGTAACTCTCCGCGAGGAGCTTCTGTTGCTTATCACCAGTCTGATGTGCTTTAGCAGCCAGCAGAACCGAAATCTGCGCGCTGAGTTTCGTAAGCTCGAACGGGCATGATATGAAGGAGACGACACCACCTGCCGTCGCACCTGACAGGCCAAAGCAGGCCACTGTCCAGAAATTTGGGAAATTCTCGCGGGATTTGGCGTAACTCAAGACATCGTAGCCGCAGAATCGCTGGCAGATGTTTGAATAGAAGCGTTTTATTCGAGAGTAAAGCGAAAAGTTTATCGTTCGTACAATCGTTACGCTCATCACCGGGGCGGTAAGACCTATTGCGACCCGAGTCATTGGAGGTTAGCATACGCCCTATAAGCAACTACTACTACCCAAGAAGACTGGTTTTCACATGCCTCTAAAGAATCCTGCCATTTTCTCCTGCTTATATGTTATCTTTGTACATTCCCAAACACTCGTGTATTTGTACGTCTGCATCCGAGTCTTGATGCTGTCCAGTGGGAAGGCCGCCGTTGTCGAGAAGATGCTACTGGTCGAAGCGGCAACCTCGGTCCGGTACTTCTTTATGAATTCCCGCGGTGACTCGCCCAATTGGACGAGGGGCGCAACTGCCATGGTCATAACGTGGCTTTTGGTGTGTGTTGCGAGGAAAGATGCATCGCAGCCTCCAACCAAGTGGAGGGTGTTGAAGATATCGCTATATACCGAGCGGAAAGCGGATTTGTGGCGGGGGCCTGTAGGACCGGCGGTCAAACGTGTGGCGGGTCCTGAGAGAGCGTATACGGTGTTTCGTGGGTACTTGGTGTAGTATATGTGTCGAGGTAGAGAGTGGAAAGCCTAGATAGACTTCAACTCCAGGTGCTATGGAGCGAGACGGATCGGCGCAAGTGGATTTTCGAATATTCAAACGGAATTGTCGCAAAAAGTTTTTTTTCTGTCCACCACTTTTTGGGGTTGCTTGCGCTGGCTGGTTGTTGTACCGGAGGGGTTATATAGCCCGTGCTTCAAACTAGTCGTCAGAGTCACTTGTTGAGAGGCTTTGCCCTCTGTTGTGATACCAAAGGTTGTGTGCGGATATAAAGCAGAGTGAGGCAAGATAACAAGTCATCTAATATCTCAAGATCCAAAGGCCTCTTACTAAAAAGCCGTGCAAAAAACACCATGCAGTCTCATCGGTTTTGAGCAGCTGAGCCTGTATCATGTGTATCCTGGTGCCCCGCCTCCCTTGTCAGAGGACTGCACGTAGACGATAACAGTAGAGTTAGCTCCAATGGGCTCAGATTTTGCGCCCACGATCCAAATCCAGGAACGCACTATGACTGTTCTATGGACCTGGGACTAGTTGGTCCGAAGACTAGCGACTATGCTTAGTCGCTCCTTGGTGACGATTCGTGTAGCCACCGTAGGCTATATTGGGACAAGTTGATATGATTCGACCCTAGTAGTTTGGAGCATTGCATCGTTAGAATTGGCGTTTTATTTCAGTGACGAGTATGGACATGCCAAGAGAACGCCCGGAGCGGTAGAGGTCCCGGTATATCAGTGGGACTATCCCACGATCGGGAATCCAGGGGAAACCGAGATTCACTGGTGTTTCTAGCTGTCTTGGGTGTTTTGTGATGATGGGGGTGATCTCACTGTTGTATGGATCGATTTCGTGAAACCTATCGGAGGCCTAGATCCGCGATAAAAGCGATGCCGGAAGATGACCGACCTTGTCTTTTGATGGAATTGATGATCCGGGGATTGATACTTTAAATGCATGGCTGTAGTATCCTCATAAACACTGAACTTATTCTAAATATGTCGTTCATATACTTGGCGATGTGGCGACAATTGCAACCAGCCTTGCGGCTCTGCCTATATATGGCATTTCATCACGTCATAGTAGTGTAGGACAGCAGCCATGCATACATGAACCGTCTTGGAGACTCGGGACTACTCATCCTCTACATAATGAACCGAAGGGTATTGGTCGACTGAAATCGTTCAAAATGTCTCCATCCAGCGGTATTTGTAACAGATGGTTACTGTGGAGGCAACACGCCATATTAATGTACAACAACGGCAGATAGATGGTGGTGTTATATTCAATGTGCTGTCAATTCCAAACTCCATACACCAAACCAAATATTCGGTACCCCGGGACCTATCTTTATCTAAGCTGAACCCCCATGGTGCGATTAAGCATCTCAATCGTTCTATCATAATGGGCATATGCAATGTCAATCTCCTGTCGTCGTTTCCTATCCGCACGCAAAGTCAGTAAACCACAATCCAAGTAACCCATCTAACTTCAACTTACGGCTTTTCCCCTTTACTCTTCAAAACCTGCTTCCAATCAATCTTCTCCAAATTTGCCCGCATCCCCGCCACGTAAAGCACATTTTTCAAAACCCGATGCTCCATGCCCGCCGAATTTTCCGCCGCCTTGAAAAACCATATTGTCCGGCGAACCACCATCGGGTCAAACACGTTGTCTGCCTCTTTAGTTCCTGGAATTGCCCGGAATGAAGCTCGTAACTGGTTGCGGGCCACGAAGAATTGCGGTTTGGTGTACCGGATGGCTCGGATCATGTGGCGATAGAGATGGCGGTATGCCGTCAGTATCTCGTTCCGTGACATTATGTACAGGTTGTTTTGAAAGTCTTAATATGTGGTATATAGAATTCCGGTATCAACAGATGATCAACGTAATTTATATTCAAGATTTATCCTATTCAGCGTTACAGCTGTACTTTTTTTCGTGGAACCCAAAGTGGACTGGATCCTTCCAAATAGGACCAAAAATTATGAACAGGTTCTTGCTTCACTGAGATATTTCATGACACCAAAACAACGTCACATATCGAAAGATTCGAAAGAAAAAGAAACATCGCTAAATAATATTCTCTACCATAAAAATGAGATATCCTGAGCACTTCAGAATCTACCTCTGGCGTTATCTAACCTAACCTACAAAGTCGAACGAGCGACCTTTCAAACTAAAAAAAAGCAACAACTCCACTCCAAGTTAGAGGTACCAGTCCTTCACATGGAAAGGTGAACACGCAAGTTTGGTTCAAGCCACTATCAGCCATCACAAAGCCTGCCTCACTTAATGGTCATCACCCTGTCTAATCGGTGAATACTCCGAATCACTGTCGGATGCCCCATTATTGCCACGGCCAGTGACGCGCGAGAACCAGCTACGCTTTGGACGTCTACGCGGTGCATCAGTGGTGGCATCTGCAGCTTCACCAGAGACATGATCCGGTGGATCCAGTGAGAATCCAGGGACGGCAAAGTTGCCGGCTGTGAAGTGCCCAGGACGAGCAGAGACACGGGGCGAGTTTCCTGAGATGAGAGCGGCAGTTTCATCTGACGGCATTCCAGGAGTTCCCATGGCGGTGCTAGCATCGCCGAACAACGGGTCCATGTCCTCGAGGCGAACACCGCAGGTCTCAGGGTATAGGAAGTAAACTACATGGTTTGTTAGCAAATGTGCATGACGATGACTGAATAAATAGGCGGAAACACTTACCAACAACGAAACTGACCAGGCAGAAGAAGGCATGTATCAGATACATGCGCCATTTGATCCATTCCTGAAGAACAGGAGTAACTTCGCCAACCAACCAGTTGAAAGCCCAGTTGGTTGCGGTTGACAGACTGGCACCCTTGGAACGAATGCTCAGAGGCAGAATCTCGGGAGGATACAACCAGGGAATAGGTCCCCATGAAAATCCAAATGCAGCATTGTAAATCACTACAAATAGCACGACCATGGAGGGTGTCCATGTTGTATCAAGATACAAGAAATAAGAAATGGCGGACAGTGCAATGGCCATGGATATGGCTCCAGACAAGAGAATCGGTCGACGACCCCACTTGTCGACAACATACCAAGTGGGAATTGTCGACAGGAAGTACGTAATACCGTTGATACCTGTCATGAGAACAGCTGCATGGCCAACCCATCCGGCACTTTCAAATACGTATGGGGCGTAATACGAGATGACGTTGATACCGTTTAACTGCGCCAGAGCCTGGGCAGACATGGCGATCAACACACGTCTCTTGTATCTCCGGAACATCTCTGGGTATGACCTTTCTCCTTCCTGGCGTTGAATCAAGACATCCTTCTTGATTTCACGGAACTCTTCGATGGCCTTGGAGCTGTGGATATCACCACCACCGTACAAGTTGGCGATGACGACAATACCCTCTTCGTCGTGGTCATTGTCTAACAACCAGCGAGGAGACTCGACGATCACAAGACTACCAATTCCCAGTAGCGCACCCATTACACACTGCATAAGCAGTGGAATGCGCCATGAGAGATTGCTCTCAATATACCCACAGAAGTAGTCTACCCACACCGAAGAAGTATAACCAATAATATTGCCAGAGAACTCGATGCAGGCTAGTTTTCCACGATTGTGTGGGGGGGAGATTTCTGACTGGTAAACCGGAACAATGGTAGACAGAGCACCAACACCTAAACCTGCAATGATGCGTCCAAGCATCATCATTTTCATGCTTGTCGCAGCCGACTGCAGGGCGCCACCAACAAAGAAGATACAAGAACCATAAAAGATGGTCTTGCGTCTACCGATTATATCTCCGACGCGGCCAACAACGAGCGAGGAGATGAATGCACCAATCTCGAGGATGGCCACCATCGTGCCCACCTGGGCTTTCGATGGTTGGTCAAAGTAATCTTTGAAGTAAGGGCCCCTGTAAGCGATGACATCAGTTAGCGTCTCTTTTCTCTATGACATGTGGGAATTCCAACTATCGTGAACATGGCGGAATAAACATGGGTAAACCTACGTGATGATGCCCGACATCACACCTTGGTCATATCCGAAAAGGAATACGCCTAATGAGACGAATATACTGGTGAAGTAAATTAGGGGCTTCCCAGTCAGCCCGTGGATCGGGTTCGACCCCATGATGGCGATGTATAAACGCTCAAGGCCGCTCGGTCGTCGAGGTGTAATATGTGAAGGAACAACGATGGACTCTTTATCGAAGGACTGCCGCCGTGGGGAATCGATGCCGGAAGCAAAGTGTGCGTGACGGGAGTTGTTTGGGTCGTGAAAGCGCCGATGGCTGGTATGGTCGTGCAAAGGATCGTCTTGATCGAGCTGATTGACCAAATCACCCGTGTCTGTCCAAGAATCAGAGGAAAGAATGTCGCTGTCTTTGTCGCTGTGATTGATGCCGTCCGTGATGGAAGAGTCGTGCTGCCAAGTGGACTGGTTCCGGTGGCGAGTAGAGGACGATTCAGCAATGAATGAATGGCTGGATTCAGAAGGCAGTGGCGCGTCAATGTTGTGGTTGCGACCAGGAGGTAGGAGTTGTAACGGTATTCCAGGGTTTGTACTCGATTGCTGTCGCGAGGAAGCTATTTTGAATGACTGGGGGCTGATTCGCAGCGCCGCCCTTCTGCGATTTATAAAGATGTTGAGAAAAACAAAATCACGATTGGGCCTAAATCGGTCGGCTGAGAAGTGCAGGAGACCGACTTATAGAGGATCCTTTCCGTGAATGTGCGGCGATGTTGTGTGATGGAAACAGTGGAGAAAGCAGGGCGACGGTTCTAAAGTTCAATTGCCACTTTTGGGTGCTTCAGGGGATGGCCCGTAAATTGAAGGCGCAAATATGTGTGTAATAATTGGAGATGGTTAGCTGTAAGATGTAGACTGGCCGAGGGTGCCGTTTCTCGCCAACAGAGGATTTGCGGATACTTGGCAGCAGCAGGGTATGACGTCGAATAAATGGTCAAGAACACGTCGATTGGGAAATAAAGGTACAATTGATGCAGTGAGGCTTTGTCGGCACGAGATAACCAAGATAATGAGGTTGGTATGTATATTTCAAAGACATCAAGAATCGGGAAAAATACTAGCTAATTCAAAAAAGTACAACGTTCGTCGAGGAAGCAATTCGCAATTCACCTCGTTTGCGCCTGAATAAATCATCCATGGATGTTGCAGAGTAGCATCCGAGGTCCCAAAAGGATGCTGTAAATGGCGTAGTGTGAGAAAATAATGGGGTCTTCAGGGGAGCTTGATTGAAAGTCTGGGGCACAGCTGTCGCTGTTTCAACATGAATAAGCATTCCCAATTCGGCTGCGACGGAATCTACATATGTCCATACACATTCATGCTAACGACTAACTAGTCTTCAATTGAATAAGAGGAATCGATGACGTCGTAATCCTCCCAGAAAATGCACACAATTTCCAACGCCGTCTAAGATTCAAGATTTGCCCCGGGCTGCCGTCGAGGTTTCGACTGTCGTCATTACATGGCGAGCTGTGGGGCCGCGTGACACCCGGAAGACATCCGCTGTCGCAGCTTCTTGCCCGCGTGAGGATGTCACCAAGTAGGCTTTTAAGCACGAGGGACTCCGGATGAACGGGTAAAGACAATTGAGTCAGATCTGGCGGGTATACAAGGCTGCTGATCTTGAGTTTGGTTCATGGAGAGTGTGGAATTGTGTGTAAGTGGGTTTAGAAATGACGTCGGAGACAGAAATTGAATGTCGTGGCTAGATTTAGCCTGCCGTAAGATCATCTTCTATTTGCACGTATCAAATCGAATGGCCCAACCACTTGCACTTGAGTGGGCCAGTCTGGGCGTTCACAATGTAAATATCGTCGCTGAGGCTCAACAACAAGTTCTACTATCAACCATACAGTTGATGACTTCTCAAACCAAGCATGTGAATGTGGCAAGTCGTCCTGCAACCCATCTCCACATCCGGAATCCTTCGGGGCCTTTAATATACATACACCATCCCGGGCACATTCCGGTGACCGAACATGTCAGCATAAAGCAAAAATAACCATCGAATAACAATGAGCATCCAGTATCCGACGTATGTCAACATTTCAGGATCAAATGGGAGAAGGTTTTCCGCGATATACCGGTGGCAAAAAAAAATATGGATTTTGGCAAAAAGATATGTTGACAAGAACGAGATTCGAACTCGCGCGGATTGCTCCACTGCGAAGCTTCTTAGAGAAACCTGAACACAGCGCCTTAGACCGCTCGGCCATCTTGCCATTTGTTGTTGAAGAACTTACTGCTATCCGGTAATATATTCTGCTGTTCTGGAAGTGCGGCAAAACGGCGGACGGGACCCCGTATCTTCCGCGGGGATGCCGTGCTGAAAGTGCTGCCGTTCTGCCCTCAACTGGCCCAAAGGACGACACCTTTGTGATCAGACGCGCCGGGTGAGGTCGTCGTATTGATAGTTAGCTCTGTCCAGGTAGATGATAAATAGAACAACCACAAAAAAGGCAAGATGGCGGTCTGGCCCTTTGTCTGGTCACAAGAGTCACTCCAGCTATGCAGTCTCGCATTTGCTGGCCGCTCAATAGGGGTTAATTGATTGGCATCATCTTCAATCTCTTTGTCTGTAACGCCGTCGAGTTGATCGTTTGCGCTACTAAGGTAGACGTAAAAGAATACAACAACAACTGCAATGCCGTAAAACGGTGAGCCGGCAAGAACACCATCTATTGAGAGAGCTTACCTGTTTGATGTCTACAAGAGATACCCAACTTTATAGACATATATACAACAACTGATAGGAGCCAAAGGTGATGAAATACCTTACTTAGACCTATCCTATTAAGCATGTGTCCATATCTACGTGGCTGTTCCTCTAACATGTCAGTTTCAGTCTGTGTAACACATTATCCAGACACCTACTTCAAAGCAACACTCTGAAAGCAAGAACAGAGGCGGTTCTAATAGTCAATGTATCTACATGGCCTAATCGAGTCGTCTACAGCTCTTCTGCCATTGGTGGGTGGCCAGTGAAATATCGTTTCTGTGCGGAACATGTTTCCCATCTGGTATCACCATCCCTCTGCGACAGTGGACATCCCTAGTGGCCCTTTGTAAAACATGATGAACTAAGTTCGACAAGAAGAACGAATAAAACACATGGCACCAGGTATTTGCACGTGGTCATTCATGGTGTTACACGCACGTGTATAGATCATCCCGGCTCATTGTGGTTGATTTGGGGTAGGGCAAACGGACTCCGTGGCTCGAATGGGGTGTCGGTGTTTATTGTGTTTAAGTTTAGTATCAAACAAATGTTTGTGCTAAAGTGGTTGGCAAAACGGATGGTCTAGGCCATTCAGATGTGATACTACATTGTTGTTACTTCCTTCATTTATGTTATGGGTGGGTTTCTTCCATGTATCGGATTGACAAAACAACTAGTCTAACACACTATGTAGGGTCACTTTCGTCGTCGTGGCTATGTATTGGCCTACCATACTTCATTCTCTCTTCGTCATCTAGTTGGTTTCTCCTCAATTCATGTATCACCCAAGCCCAATATCTCACCTCACATACACACCTCCAAAGTAATCATAATCAAGTCATCCCCGAAGCAAAAATACACACCACTTCCACCTCTACCCCTCCAAACCTCATCTCCACTAATCCTCCACAGTCCACCAACCCCCCAAAAAGATGATGCCCCATCAAAAAGAGGATCCCGTAGGAAGGTTCGAATTACCAGTTGAACTGGAGCATCGGGAATTGAGCCCAATGCGGGGGTCGAACCCGCAGCCTTGAGATTAAGAGTCTCACGCTCTACCGATTGAGCTAACCGGGCGGGATTTGTTTTTCTTGAAAAATAGAGCGTAAACGGCGCTTATCGGCGCCGGATCCGTAAATTTCGGCCCGGAACGGACCCGGAGGTCGGAGACAGGGATGTTGGGTTTGTCTGAATTGGGAAGATTATGGAGTTTTGAGTTGGTAGTTACGTGCGGTGTGTTCTATGAAGTGAGTTTTGTTTGGATGTACATATTAATCTATTATTTTCTGCCAATTCCATATCTTCAAACCAGTAGCCGCTGACCACATGCAGCTTGCAGATGGTTTTTCACATGTGGGCCCTCTACAAAGAGACCCACAAATATAACCCTACGATATCTCGAATGGGACCAGGGTCACGTAGTACCAGGCACCTCCTGTTGTAAACCGCAGAGAACCTCGTAAACTCCTTCTCACATGTTCCTAGCCACACTACAGATGTTCATCGACACAGGCCAACTTGCACACGATACTGCAGATATCCACGCTTCACGTATCCCACGTATGGATATACCAATTCCTGAATATCCACCTCCACACTCACAGAAAAGTGACGCACGCACGGCTCAAAGCGATACTTAGAATAACTCAATACCACCCCACCATCACCCCACAGCGGCGTCTAATCGTGAACTACTTTGGCCCTATAATCCGTGCTTTTTTTACCCGAGTCTTCCAATCATGACTTGCAGGTTGTAAAACTGTGCATTGACTTGGTCTTTATGCGTAGAATTGTAACCACGGCTTGTTTTGGGGGTTTTCGTCTTCGTCGGTTGAGGAATACGTATGCAGATTTACATTTTGTGTGAAGATTCCGTAGAGCGGGAGCTTACGTTTGCCGTCTTGGATGTGTGTAAGCGGCTACTGAGACTTGGTAGCGGATCCCATGGTGATTGTGTACCCTAACCCTATCATTGGCCATTCCATGACGTTGCCTAATTTTGATATCTTGACATTGGCTCTTAAAAAGACCAGTAGATGCTTATCCTGAACGTTAATAAAACAATCGTTTAGATAACTCCAACCCTTTATACAGCCACATAAAGCCTTATAGTTATTATTTTAACAAGCTGACCGATGGTAATCACACATCAGCAAAAACCGTACAGTCGTCGTCATCTCTTGTCCAAAAAAATATCACTTCTCAAATAACCCAATACCAGCCCAACGCACCCAACAAGAGGCCTCATCCCACAAGGCTTCCATAATGAGACCTCTGCCACTACACCACAAGTCCAATTATCGCTCAGAGGCATTACCGTCGTGGAATCTCCGTCCCTTAACAATGTCATTGTTTCAGACATAGCCGAGGACTATGGCCATTATGCGACAAGGGCGACAAACAACAGCGTGTGGTATTGGGCGTTTAAGGGACTTCTAGAAGACTTTGACATGGCGCAGCTTCTGGGGCTTTGACTTGTTGTCTGTTTTGAAATTGGATATTGATATTTGGATAGAGACATACATGCGTACTGTATGTACAATGTATCTGTTGAGTCAAGATGTTGTGGTGCGACATGTTGGGCTGTTCAATTATTCCATGGTCTAGGGCTTGTAAGGCTTGGATGTCAGATAGTCAGTCGTATCGGTTATCTGAAGTTGTGCACTAGGTTTTCACTCGCTTGTCCGGATTTCGTATTGATCCTGGTAATATGCAGATAACCTAACCCATTGTCACAATCCGGACACTTTTGTAGTGTCCTTTATATGCGCCCTAGAACACGAACTAGCTTCTATATAACTCGCAATAATTGTACAATAGAGTATCCCTTATGAGGGATACCTCAAAGGGAAAGGAGTGACTAACATCGACTTTTTCGCCTTACATGTTTGTCAGTCTTGCAAGTTTTGCCCAAAGGAGACTTTGTTAGATGGACTTTGACATGACTCCTTTATCGATTTAGGCCTAGAATCTTCAGCTTTTTCATTTCAGAAACCGCAACTAAGCAACTCTATCCAAACCAATTGCCCTGATACCTAAATTCCTCTAAAAAGTAAAGAAACAGCCCAAAGTCCAAAACCCAAGACAGCTCGACAACAAATCCGACAGACTTTCTCTAGGTGGGGCAATCTGAAAAGAAAAAGAGGGGAAGGGGGCGGTCAAGGCTGCTGAAGAATGGTGTCGTCACTCGTGCACGGAATAGGTCCAGGGTAAAAGTTAGCTTCTTGGTGCACCACTTCATGGCCTGTTTGTCTAGGATGTCTAGGACGGAATCGGGGGACTAGGGGGGGTCTATGAGAGCCTATTCGGAAGATTTAGTATTTTGGACTGTTCTCTTATGTCCCGCCCGCTCGTGTCTGTCTATGAATGGGCTGCACAGAGCTTTTGACTTTAGCGGGGCGTTGGTTGGATCTGTGGCTGCGACAATACAGGTGGTTGGGTAGTTCCGTCAGGATTTGCCATTGTCAATATGGTTGCATTTGGGATTCTACTGGATATGTATTTGGATGAACTGGAATTGTTTTACCAGTGTTCGGGCTATAAGTCTATACTGGATTGATGGACATGTGATGATACATATAACGTAGTCTGAAGGTTACCGAGGTAGGCCTGTAATTGGGCTCACAGGGCGCCTTATGGTTGGAATGTATGACGTTGGTTTGATGGCCCTGAAAAAAACCAGACCTGGACAATCATAGTTATTCCGCCTGTCATTGTCTTCTTACCCAGAAAGACCAATCTCGAACTGGAATGCAGTTTACATTGATACCTTCTAGTTGCCACAGTTCTTTCCGTCAATTTTGCATCATGAGTCTGAGCGAACCAATGAGCATGACAGAATGGCTTACAAGGTGCCGTGTCATATTTCCCCCCCAGCGGTTGTTTTTGACATGGTACAACTGTAATTCAAAGGAGCCAGTGCTTCGTCCACTCACGATTGAGACATGTTGAATGATTTACTATCTGTCTTTGGTCGGTCGTCCGAGCTGCCATGTTCACCGTAGTGACCAGTTGCATACAGTGTCTCAGTTAGCCAATCGGTCGGTTGAATTGGCAGGTGGATCTTATGATGAACTTCATCTCACCGACATAGATGCACATGGCCAATGGTTACGAGTGTTGTGCAAGACTTGCCACTTATTAACAGACCCCAACTCCATGTTATGTATCCGTGCTTCATTTGGAAAAAAGACAGTCGTCAACATCACATCGGACTCTTGTAGGACTGTACTGTCAGATTCCAGGGTAATCTCCCTCCTTTCCCATTCACAATCCCGTATCACATTCTCTCGTTCCCCGATGTATCCACGTGAAGATTAGAAACTGTCAACTCGAGATACCCAAGACAGCCAGATCTCATCACAGAACCTCCAAGACCCGAACGAGGTATTTACCCCAGGATATTCGACGTCGCCAAGTCCAGTGTGCCCCACCAACTCGGGCCGTCGAGCCACTCGGCTTTATGCTCCTAAACTATCTTTAACCACCGGGCAAAGCTCCCCGGCTACCTACATTCCACGGCATTTTCTCATTTCATTTTGTGCAGCCATTGGCGTTCATGTTGCGCAGCCAATAACCTGAAAAAGAACATGTAGCGTACCAGAAACAGCAACACGTAAACAGCCGCGTGCCACCAGCGAACCAGAGAAGCCATTGTCATTTTCCCCTTACGTCGTCTCTGGAGAAGCTTGTCTCGTTTCTGTCACTTGAGGTAGTGAGCATCGGGGGTTCCCTGTTGACATGACTTGTCGTGACACCGTTATTCCTCGATTTCTTGCTTGGATATCGTCGGCTGGAAACCCGACTTGGCTAAACCTTATGCTGAAGAGACATCAGATCGACGGTGTCATGTTGATTGTCACTAATAAGTGTAACATGTAGCTGATGTTAGCGTCATAGTTAAGTTTGAGGCTTATGGCCATACTCGCAGCCGCTGATTGCTAGATTGTCCGTTTGGCGCTGAATCCAAGTGTGGTATCTTGCTGGTGGCGCCCGAATCCTACCCAATATCACTACTCCGTCTACGTTAAGGATCATTTGGGGTGTCAACGGCTCCGCTATCCCGCTTCAACTGCAGGTATAGTTGCATCTTTGCAGTGCATCATGAGGCATGTTGCCTGCTTAGAGATCAGACCGCCTCAGCGGCATCTGCAAGATACAACATGGAGCTAGCCCGTGTTGGGTAGACTGATTCTTCAATGTCAGACTATACATGAATGAACGATTCAACTTGGATCAGGTTTTTGGTAGCCATGTGCAACATCAAATGTGCTTTTGCCGGAACTTGTATTTCCACGAAAAGTACTTAGTTTTCTAGAAGTGAATGCTACCTCTTCGTCAGGCATAAAAATGGTAAATTGGCGAGTTGTTTTCGGTCGCTGATTGCTGCTTTTTTCGACGTCACCCTGTCTTGTTGGCCCTCCCTTCCTACTTTAGTAGTAGTTCCTTGGGGTTCCAAACTTGGCTGAGCCTTTGGAGTCTGCCCCCCATAAAACTAGATCCCACACCTGTTTGCTCCCCCTGTTATTTATATGCATGTACCATATTTTTGAGGTTCCCAACTCAGGCTATTTTGCAAGTAGCCTTGAATACGAACAGTTTACATCCATAAATTGTCCCATTCGCCTTGTCATGTTGCCTAAGACGATTAGTCACTCTATAAGGCTCGAGAAAGCTGTCAACCTGCCAGTAGTAAATTAGCTCTGAAACGACTAACATGACGCCGATAGGAAGCTAGAAAGAAACTACTTGCAAGTCTAAGTTACCAGCTTGGTAGGTCAGACTTCCCTTATGGGAAATGCAGATAAAAAATATCACTAAAAACAGCTGTTAAAGCATCTTCCCTGTAATGCGGCCTGTGCAACTGCGAAAAGCTGACCCCTGCCATTGACGTCCGCGCCTTCCCTTGCTTCACACTCCAATGGCCCACCTTCCACGAACTTGTATTAAAGTGCTGCCATGTCCAGTCTGTCCATACCGGCTGGGCTGGACTTGCATGATTCTTTTACTTCTTTTTTTTGTACCATTTAAAACTATTCTCTCCCGAACTAATATATCGCGATCAACGACACCTCGATCTCGGCCTAATACTATCTTGAGTACTACTCGAATACCCGTCCAACACCAACAACACTTAATATTGTCTTCGCTCCGACTTACGAGATTACTACTGTCTGTGGCTTCTCCGACTTTGCGTCCACTCACTGTTTAAACGTTTGCTTTTGTGAACATACAACCACTGGCTAGCTTGCCTTTCAAAATACACCTGTACATCAAAGAAACTACGTCACTTAGATCAAGAATATTCCGGTTCTCGCCATTCCCCGCTCGCCCCTGGCAACATACTGTCTTTTGAAGGATAAATTTCGAAGCCACACGGCACTCAGACCTCCTACACATACTACGAAAAGCCCAATATCGCCAAGATGGGCTCTACTAAATTTGGAAACTTTGACGTATGTTGACTTGTTGTCTCATAGTAATCATTCACCGCCAATACTAACAATCTATAGCAATTCTGTCATGACGCCACCCTCCCAATCTGCAACCTTCTTTCAAACTCACATAACCAAACTGGACCATGGGGCGGTTGTGAGCTTACCGGGATTTCCCTCAGCGGTGGAAGACATCTTGGAAACCTTGGATCAATCCTTCTCTGTGGTATCGCGATCCTTACTGCCGGTGCTCTCATTGCACTGTCAGGAAGAAGAAAGGCAGCCGTTGGGCGCATGTAAGTTTTAGCAAACTCATTCTCCTACTAAATAGGGAAAAAGTGACTAACAAAACGCTGTTTTACAGAGAAATGCAACTTTTCCTCGCTGGATACATGCTGGTCTCTCTCTGTGAGATCTTCACTGTGGGAGAATTCCCTCTCAAGGATGATGTTAGAGTGGCCTTTACTGGTATTCACATTGGTGCTATCGTGGCTACTCTCTGGATCTTGATGCTCAATGCTGCTGTTGGCTTCCAAGTAATTGACGACGGCACACCAACTTCCATTGGAATCATCTTAATATCTGCGGCTTTCATCTTCTTTGGCACTGGCTACATTGCTCTGGATACTGGCTACCACTGGTCTGGATTTTGGGATAGCAGCTACTCGGGGTCCAACAGACACATTGCTTTGTACGTCCTGTACCAAGTTGTGCCATTGGTTTTCCTCGTCTTTTTCGTCGTCCTCGAAGGCGTCCTTGTCATCAAGATCCTTGAGGAATGGCGTCCACTCCTTTGGCTCACCTCAGCGGGTGTCTTGTTCGCCCTGGGCCAGATTTTCAACTACACCATCAGCTCACATATCTGCGAAGGAACGTCGGGCAAGATTGACGGCTCCTTGTTTGAGACTTTTTTCACCCTTCTTTCTGTTGTGAGTGTATGGTATTTCTGGACTACCATCACGGAAGATGACTGGGAAGGTGATATTACCCAGTATGCGGCGTAAGCAGCATTCAAAACTCCAACTTTACGGCCTAATGTCTTTTACGTCTTCTTCACATTCTTTCGCACACTCTTTTCGGTTTTACATTTACCGACACTATTATTTCTTGTTTTGTTTTTGATACCGCTCCAGTCTTTCCTTTTTTTCCATTCTCGGCTTTTTCTTTCTCAAAATTGTTCATATTAATTCGCCTTTCCTACTATCGCTCATTACCTTCACTTTTATGACACACACGCACCTGTTTATTCCTTTCTTTCGGCATTTCACCAGTATTCACAGACTTTTTGGTTCCGAGACTCATTAGGGCATGATTTAGAAGTGTTTGTCATGAACAAACACTTGACACGTTTGGGAAACCCCCAGGGTGTTTAAAAGTCATGTTTTACGTCGTGGCCTTGGATGAGGTGGTCTCATGACTTTTTGGGTCTCGGTAGACGGTTGCGTGATTTACTAGTGATGGTTTCAAAACGTTCCGAGTTCTTTGTTTTACATAGTTAGTATTTACACTTAATGTGTTTGTGGACTAGGAGGTCCCAAACATTGATGACGACAGTTATCCTGCGTTGCATGATCTGTCGAACAATATATCCTGTGCATATTATGCACCAGTTACTTCATTATTTGGAAAATATGTGATTCACATGCGCAGAGTACAGTCGGGAATAATGTATCCAGAATCAATACGCACTTTAAAGCAATAATGCTTCAACCCAGACTACCGGCCGATTTTTATGTGCTACGGTCGTCATCTGAAATTCAGATTGGTGAGGTCATTAGTGATCCTACAAGGCTGACAAAACATCTTACCCAATTGGGCGTTCCCCCCAGTTATTTTTTCGATAAGCGCAGCCTTGCACCTGACATGTGAAAAGTATCGCATCACCACTTCCAACAGACGAAGCCATCGGCCAATAGCCCTATTCCCGTGTCCTATCCACCTCGCCAATCCCCTACGACTACCCAAAATGGCCGACTTCGACAACGAATTCCAAGATGAAAACGACGAAGGCAAGCTGGGCCCCGACGGCGAGCGGAAGCGCGGCGCCTGGGAAACAGTCAACCGGTCCTGGGACGCCGTGGTAGAAGATGAAGCGGCGGGCCTATCGCTTGCCGAGGTGTTGGAAGCGGAGAAGCGGAGACGGTTGATGAGGGATACGACGCCGTTGCAGAGGGGGATCATTAGACATATGATTCTGGTTTTGGATATGTCGTTTGCGATGACGGAGAAGGATATGTTGCCGTCGAGATATCGGGTTAGTTGTTCGTATGCGGCGGACTTTGTGAAGGAGTATTTTGAGCAGAATCCGATTTCGCAGTTGGGGATTGTGGGGATGAGAGATGGTGTTGGTGTGAGAGTTAGTGATTTGAGTGGGAACCCGGAGGAGCATTTGAAGAGGTTGAAGGCGTGGGAGACGGGTGAGGAACCACAAGGGAATCCTAGTTTGCAGAATGCATTGGAGATGTGTCGTGGTATTCTATTGTAAGTTTGCGCAAGGGACAATGGAGAAAGTACATACTGACCATCTTCTCGGTAACTAGTAACACCCCATCCCACGGAACCCGCGAAGTCCTCGTAATCTACGGCGCTCTCCTCTCCAGCGACCCCGGCGACATCCAAGACACCATAACCTCGCTGATAACCGACCGCGTACGAGTCTCCATCGTCGGTCTCGCCGCCCAAGTAGCCATCTGCGCGGAACTCTGCCAGCGGACAAACGCCGGCGACTCCTCGCAATATAACATTGCCCTTGACGAAAGCCACTTCCGCGACCTTTTCCTCGCAGCTACAACTCCCCCCATTACACGCACCGCAGACCAAGCGGCTCCAAGTCTTCTTATGATGGGATTCCCTTCTCGAACGGTCGCTACGGGGGCACCGAATGCCGTGGCGTATTGTGGTTGTCATAATGAGTTACATAGAGAAGGATACATTTGTACCCGGTGTGGCTGTCGAGTATGTCGACTCCCCGCTTCTTGTCCTGGCTGCGGCTTAACACTTATTCTCTCCACCCATCTCGCCCGATCCTACCACCACCTCTTCCCCCTCAAAAACTTCGTCGAAGTCTCCTGGGCGGAGGCGGCAAAAACAACGGCTTGCTACGCCTGCTTAACACCATTTCCTAAAAGACCGGCTACGAGTAATGGGAGTCTTGCGCCGCCACCACTTCAGGGGAAACCTGCGGGGACGAACGGGGTGGCTACTGGGAAGGGAGAGGGAAAGAAGGAGTTGAAGGGGGTTAGTGAGAGTTCGAGATATGCTTGTACAGAGTGTGGACATCACTTTTGTGTGGATTGTGATGTTTTTGCTCATGAGGTGGTGCATAATTGCGCGGGATGTCTGGGTGATTTGAGACCTGCTTTGGCAAAAGCTAAAGGGAATGTTCAAAATGGAAATGGAGGGGCAGGTTCACAGATGCAATTGGATTAGATTGTTTGTAAACATGGTAATGATCAATGACACATGTTGTAATTCGTTACATTCATGACTTGACTAATCTCAAACTATAGGTTCCCTCTCTCGGCTTGCTCCCGTTCAATTGACTCAAATAAAGACTTGAAGTTGCCGGCTCCGAACCCCTCAAACTTATTACGTTGGATAATCTCAATGAAAACAGTCGGTCTATCCATCAACGGCTTGGTGAAAAGCTGTAACAAGTAACCCTGTTCGTCATAGTCAATCAGGATGTTCAACTCCTGAATAATATCCAAGTCCTCCTGTAACTCCCAGTTCCTCTTTTCCGTCCTCAGACGTTCCCGAATGGTATCATAGTACGTGGTAGGAACCGAAATAAACTCTGCCCCACGGGCTCTTAAGGCCCGTACAGCGGAGATGATATCGGGGGTTTTCAACGCAATATGCTGGACGCCAGGGCCCGAGTTGAAAAGGACGTATTCTTCAATTTGGGACTTCTTTTTCCCTGGGGCTGGCTCGTTAATGGGCATCTTGACACGCTCGTTTGCACTAGCCATGACGATGGAGTTGAGTGCCGAGAATTCCGTGCTGATTTGCGCGTCATCGACGGACCAGAACCGGTGGAATGAGAGACACCGTTCGTAAAAGGCGCATGCGGCCGCCATCTCATGCCACCCTTGGTTTCCTACGCAGTGGTCGATTCTGTCCAAAGGGACCATCGGACAGACGTCGTTGAAGACGGTCTTGGGGGATTCTACGGCTCGGTAGCCGGGGAGGAAGGGCCCGTGGTAGCCGTGGCGGGAGATGAGGGTGTGGGTTGTGTCTCCGTAGGTTCTGATGACGGCGGTGGTTACAGAGCCAAGAGTGGGGTCTTGATCGGGGATTTTGGCGGGTGGGTGGACGGAGATTGCTTCTCCGGATATAGCCATTTGGTAGACTCCGGAGACGTTGTCCACTTCAAACGCCACATCCTTGACGGCATCGCCATGTCGTTCTAGGTGCGCGTGCATCTCCTCTAGTAGAGCTCGTTCGTTGGGCGTAATCGGGTCATCGGGGGGAAGGTGCGCGGCACTACGTAACGGCGAGGTGAAAACGAATGTCACGTCGCCACTACGGAGGACGTATGAGGCGAGATAGCGACTACCGGTTTCTAGGCCGCGGTAGGCAATGGTTTTGAACCCAAAGGTGTTGGTGTAGTATGCTGCTGCTTGCTTGGCGTTGCCTACCCACCAGGTTACATGGTCGTAGCCTTTAAAGTTGGCAGGGCCCGATGTGATGATTTCGGGGTCCTGGGAGGGATATGAAAGGATAAGTGCTGGGGCCATGATGAAGGTTAACTTGGCAAGAAGATGTAGGTTCTAGTAACAAAGTCACTCTACTTTTATGAAAAGGAATCAAAACAGTCAACTACAAAGAAGCAACTCTCTGTTTATATACTCCTCGGCTTATCCCCTTCTGCTGGGGGTCAATTGGCACCTACCCTTCTAGGTCACCTGAGCCGTATCCCCCGCGGATACCGGTAGTGCGGAATGAAGCCGGGCTGGAGAACAAAAGGTTAGGGGACACTACATGCGGGTGTATCGAATCCTTTGTTTTGGGGTGATGTTATAGATTCATGTATGTTTTGGGGTTCTTTGTTTTTGGTTGACGGTGATTGGACAGTGTTCACAATGCTTATACGACGTTGAGACGTAGAAGTGGCGGTCATCCTATGGAATCATAAGCCGAAGTAGTTTACCATCTTCATCTTCCCTATCATCTCGGCTTAACACAACTCGTACAAATCGCCAGTCATACAATGAACTTGTCACAAATCTAGTAACACGAATGCACCCCTCCAAACAAAGAAACACCCCACGTCCGTTCAAGGCCATGATAATTCTCGCCTCATTTATCGCATAAGTTGACCCAGGAACTTATGTCTTCTATCAATCTCACACGGGCAGTCCCGTTATCTCGCCGGAGAATCTACGTCCGTCTTGATTAAGCTTGTCGTTGAAAGAGAAACGGGACTGTGCGGCAGCACAGGCTAGCTAGGTTTACATAGCAGTCTTTCTAAGTGGGGGAATACTTACTTTTCGCTTAGTTTTCTCTTTGGTATAGAACAAGGCCGTTTGGGAATTCGACTTCCGAATCTAGTAATTCTTCAACTTGGCTCAAAGGGACATTTTCCCTACCTTACTAACGTCATCTTCACCGCCTGACGAGCCAATATTCCCAGTTTCAATATATGCATCTATCCAACGAGAATCGCCGCGTCACCCGTTTCATCAAACCAGCGATTCTCCAAACCCGCCTGCATCATTACAATAGCTACCCCAAGTATCTAGGTTTCTTGTTGGGACAAATATGGTCGTCACACGACGACTTGGTGCCGTGACCCGATTATAATCCCGAGACAGCCCGTGACTAGCCGATTCTGACCGTGGCGGAATTTAACTTTATTTTGACCTCCATGGCTAGGTAGCCGAGAAGAGACGTACGGGGTGACTTGCTGTATGTGTTGGTGATTGGGGGTACCAGCTTTGATAAGACTATGTCGACGCTCCAATTACCTTGGGAGAATTCCTGACTTGGCGTGTCCGTGTTAATGTCCCAATTTGAATACATTTGTACTTCTCCTCCCTGTCTGGCTAACTACCGCCCAATATCAAATGACATCGTCTATATCCCGTACCCGCATTGTGCAGTAAACGCCCGTTAGCCAAGCCTCAGCTACCCAACCTACTGTAACCCACGGTACCTTCCCCATCTGGTAGATATCAACCACCGGTTCGTGAAAATTCAAAGACCCCTTTATTTCAATCATTGTGTCTCAAACTGACAGCTTTGTCGTCCTTCAAGATATCTAGATACATAGCTTATTTTCACTTACACGATTTCCCATCCGTTTGCCCCACATCTTCCTTCCGTCTCGCTAGTCATGGCTATAGCCGAAATGCACGGGAATCCTCTAACGACGAGAGATTCAAATGTTTTAGAGAAGTTGAAGAATCCAGAGGCTGATCCGGATTTTGTCCCGGTTGTGGATGATGGGTTGCCGGGGGATCCTGGGTGTTCGGCGGAGGTATATACGGAGGCTTCGGCGGCTGAAAGGGGGGTTATGATGAGGGTGCAGGCTGTTGAGATGAAGATTATGATTACTATGGCGGTGAATGATGGAAGTGAGTTTTTGGACTGTTTGAAAGAGTTGGATGGGCTGGTTGAGAGGTTTCCGGGGTATTCGAGTGTTCGGAATAATCGGGTGCAAATGTATCGGCGACTATATGGGGATAACTTGTTACTCTCCATTCCGGATACCACCAACGGCCTGATTAAGTCTCCGGAACCAAAGGATCTATTACATGCCGCCACCGTTGTCCTCCAAGATCTAACCCAAATCATGACAAGTCTCCTCCCAGAAGTTCTCACCACTCCTATATCCGCCCGGCACAAAAATGTACTATCTTCGGCGTCAACTCAAAGAGCTATCCTGTATCACACAACAGCAAAGAATATCACCACTCAAACGCCAGTTTGTCTACCCGAAGCTATACCAGAAGCTACCTGGACAAAGGCGGAGTTTGAAACTGCGGCATCTAGAGACTTTGCTATTGGAGGGTTCTTTGGGAATGAAATGGCAAAAGGAATGGCTGTTGCTACGAACCCAACGGCCAAGTTATGTGGTCAGATAGTCAGTGAGGCTATGAAGAAGGAATATGGCATGTACATGTAATCCATACAAGAACAGTCAAGTTTATGATTCTCAATAAACTGGTGATATATACATTAGGGTTCTGTCTTAATAGTCAAGGGTTCTCATTTAGAGAGGCCCAACCGTCTACAACGCATATTGTTAGTGATTTGACCTTAGTCTTTGGATTCCAATATAGCATTACCTCAAGCCGGTCTGGAAAGTCTCATATCCTGTTCGTCCTTGCTCAAGCCCCTCGCGTCTAATCCGCAAAACCGCGGCACTAGTCCCGATAAAAACCGCAAAAACCGGATCCAACGCCTTCGAAATGATGAAAGCTTGAGGCGCCATGTTGATTATATGAATAGAAAAGTGTTTGACCAATCTCTCAATCTACATCTACAAGATAATACACCTCGTCACCATCTTCAACAACCTTCCTCTTCCACCCATCACAAGCCTTCCAGAATCGTTACTTCCCTGACATTTACCCCACTATTACCCATCCAACCAACCATATCGATAACGCCCCGCAACCCCGTCAGCGCCACAATTCACGTGACTCTTTCGACGTAGCCCCACTTGCCAATCCGCGCGCACAACCAAGCCCGCTTGGAGCGAAAAAAAAAATAATTCAGTGGAGAATTTGGGCGGATTGTGTGGGAAATTCTGGAGCCAGGGTTTTCAGGCTAGTCCATTCTTGCAGAGGTCAACGACTACGCTGTCATTGCTCGGTTCTCAATTCTACCGATTTTTTGTTGTTGTTGATACCTCCCCCTTCTAGACGTCTTGTACCGACCGCCCAAGACCTACCTCATCGACAAAATGAAGTTCCTCAAGACTGGCCGTGTTGCCATCATCACCCGCGGCCGCTTCGCCGGCAAGAAGGTACATTTTTCTCTCTCTCTCTTTTTTTTCTCGACTCTTTTTTTGGGGGGATGATTGGATGGATTGGGGAGTGGGATTGTGGTTTGACGATTTTGATGATTTGAGATTTTGAGATGTGGTGATGGAGTTTGATGGGTGGTTGTGACGTATTTCGACTTTGGAGTGGTGGGTTTGGGTGTTTTGTTGTTGTTGGGATCTCGAATTGAAGAGGTGGGGTCATGCTGAGCCTTTGGGAATGGGGAACTTGATATGTTCTACCAAGGGGAAATGCTGGCCTTATCACGAACCAACGCACATAAACGACACCCGCCCATCTCCAAATGCGCATCCATCCATCCATCGCCACCACCAACGAACCACCACAGCCACTCCCACAACCACCAAAAAGAAGCCTATACAAAGACTCCAGAACAAAGCAATACTAACGCCCCCTCTCCAGGTTGTCATCCTCCAGCCCGTTGACAACGGCAAGAAGCCCTACCAGTTCGGCCACGCCATCGTCGCCGGTATCGAGCGCTCGCCCTCCAAGATCACCCGCCGCATGTCCAAGACCCGCCAGGAGAAGCGCAACAAGATCAAGCCCTTCATCAAGGTTGTCAACTACAACCACCTGATGCCCACCCGCTACACTCTGGAGCTCGAGGGTCTCAAGGGTGCCGTCTCTGCCGACACCTTCAAGGAGGTCACCCAGCGGGAGGATGCCAAGAAGACTGTCAAGAAGGTCTTTGAGGAGCGGTACACCAGCGGCAAGAACAGATGGTTCTTCCAGTCTCTGAGTATGTTGATTTCCCCGGGGAGATGGTGGATATATGGGGATTTTGCGAGGTCATTTGTGACTTAGTCGTTTACCCCGCTACCAACATCTCCCTACTACATCCGTCAAAACTACCAAAACTAACAACCACCCCTCACAGGATTCTAAATCGTTTTTGCACAGATCGGGCTAGGGAGTTGGCATGGGCTTGTATTCAGCATCCACAGGGCTTTGTTTTGTCCCCCGGTTATGGGTTAAATAACGAAAAAAATGAATTGATTTTGGCCGGTAACAGTTTCTTTTTCCTTGTCTTCTATCATGATCCCTCTATCTCATGGTCATCATCATCGTCATTCCATCCACATCCACATAACATGGCATGCACCGCGTCTTGTCTTTCTTTGCAAACGCACGTTGTTTCTTTCTGCACACGTACGTGGTTAATATATAGCAATTGTGGGGGTAAGATATGGTAGATGTGTGAGATTTTGAGGGACAAGGTGGAAGACAGAGAGGGTTGAATTTCTTGGGGTGTTCTCTTTCTCTTTCTTTTATTTTGTTTCTTTTGTTTGCATGGGCGGATTGGGAACATTTTTTGGGATTTGACTTGTTCTGGTTGTTATCATTCATGGTGTGATATGGAGTCAAAAGGGAAGTATTCCGTTTTCGTCACGAACTTGGATACGGAATCGAGTAAAAATACAATATGAAGAAAAAAAAACATGTATACTTTTATATTTGATCAAGTCTAGTAGTGAGCCATTGTTAAAATTTATGTGTATATGTAACCGTCTATAGGTAATACAATCTATACCAATCTAAGCACTACCTAGCGCACCCGGGGCACCTCCTCCTCTCACAACGTAAATGACAAACATAAGAAGCCCCAAAAGAACAATCACCTTACGAGCTCCCCGACTTTGTAAAGTCCGTCCAGTCTCACTCAACTGTTCAACCAACTTATCCCATGAGGTCTTGTAGCAAACGAGACCACCCAGAGCAATCGAGTAACCAAAGAACTGGGTCGGGGTAACAGGCGTTCCCCAAATGAGCATCGAAGAACCAACCAACAGAACATCTTTCAAGACACCACAGAGGGTCATAACAACGGCGTTAGTCTTTCCAATCAAAAGAACCACCGAGACGTTCAAAGTGAATGCGACACAGCCATTGAGTAGGAATACTCCAAGACCAACATTTGAGAATTCAGCCGCAGTTACGCGAGGCAATTCATAGTAAGCTGCCACCAGGAAGTTCATAGCAGCACAGCAAGGAGCGTAGTAATAGACGGATACGAGAGGATCCATCTTATACTCGCCACTAAGTAGTTTCTCAACCATAGCCAAACGTAAGGCTTCAAAGACAATACCCAACATCTGGCAAATGAAGCCTATCATGACGAATTGGATTTCTCCAAATGTGGCGATGATCACACCCAAGACGATAATGGAAACGTTCAAAAGCGTGCTCATCTTGGGCGCAGAGTTTCCCATGACCCATGACGATAAAAGGACTACCACGGGGGTTGTCGCTTTAAGCATTTGGATGAAGGATACAGAGAGGTATAGGTATGTTACGTTTCCGCAGATGAGACTCAGCGAGAAACATACTCCAATGGGGACGATTCCCTTGATATAAACGTCTTTGTTCATTTTGATTTTGTGACGGCCGTCGAGGAGAGTGGTGGTACGCGCGAGAAGTTGGGTCATGAAGGTGGCGAAGGAGAGATGGTATGTAGTGAGGATTACGGGGTAGCCTGAGCTTGTTAGTTTATGTGTTTTGTTATCTAAGTGTACATGGCAAACTTACGGAAGTTGAGGGTATCGAGAATCCATTTGTTCATGATAATTAAAGAACCGCTTACTGAGATCCAAAGGCTACATTCAATATGTTAGTCTATACCCCATTGTCATATCCAATAACCAGTCTCTTGACTCTTCAAACACATACATAACATAAGCCGCAGCGGGAATACCATCCCCCAACTTCGGGGGACTCGTAGCCGGCGGAGGCAACAAAGGACCATCCTTAGAATGTTCGATTTCCGCCGACACCCGATCTTTCTTATCAGCGCCCATGATAAAATACTCCAATGACCAAACAAACGATAAAGTAGAAAAAGAAAGCAGCGACTCGCGCAAGATGTTTACACCAAGGACTTCTCCTGATGCGATTACGTCGAAGTAGATTTGTAGAAGTAAAAATGAAGAAGAAAGTGGTGATGTGTGTGTGTTATGCTCTGGCGGTGTTCAATTGACCAGGGTCGTGTCGACAAGGAAGGAGGAATGAATGGCCTGTTTGAGGAAAGTCAGGAACCACCAAGCTTGAATGTGAATTAGGAGTGGGGTGTATATAGAGACATAGAATGTAACGATTTCTGGAAGTTTATAGGGTAGGGTAGATGGTGCATATATAACTGACGGTAGGAAATTGCATTGTGTTAAGTTTACGCGGGTTGAAAATGAACGGACGGTGGAATTTATCGTGCGGCGCCGGAATCTATGAAACTATAACGGCACGGCGTCAAAGTATACTGGGACATGTTTTACACGGTACATTGAATGGAAGGTGTATTAACTATGATGTTTCCGGTTTAAGATCATCGAGCTGGGCGGTTATCTATGTATGTACATACATATGTATAAGCTTTCCATTTTTGCCTTTGCAAAGGAAACTTCATGATGTGGACATTATCTGATTCATATCGAAAGATAGGTACATATACTCACGTATGTCAACACTGCCACGCACTAATCACTGCTGTACATCGTCTCCACATGTAATGTTTGCTGAACCATAGTACATATAGTAAAAGTCCATACGTATATCTCAGCCACCGACTCCATTTGTCACCTCAACTATTGAAAATCTAGCTTCTTTTCTCCCTTCTATAAACTTTTCCAAAACAACGTCCATTTTTCTACGTGTCTTCCATTCCATCGTGGTCGTGGCTACTTGGATTTAACCAACCAGAACGACGGATTGATTTCCTTTTTAGACTTACACCGCAGGGTCTTTTCAAGTCAGGATAAAGACGTAGCACATTGCCCTCTGTGGATGCACACATCTATTTAGGTCTAAAGTTTGCTGCGTTGTACTCATGGAGACTCGTAGACGTAACTAGTTGGTTAGTTCCTATATTGACATGTCTCGGGACACAGCATACTCCTCGAAGCAGTACGATAAAAAGTCTTAGATGCACAACAGAACCTCAATCCCACCAAACCGATTCTCGCCACCCCCTAAATCCCAAATCCAGCCGTCAAAAAACCTCAATGAATTCGCGACTTTGACGATTCAACTCCTCAAAGTAAACTACATTATTGATCTACCAACCGGACCTGATCTGCTGGATAATCAAGCCCATAACTGTGTGTACAAAATGCTTGTTTGAAAGCAAGGTTTTACTTGTTCCCGCTTTAGCCTCAACTTTATCTGCCATGTCCACATTCCGGCACAGCAAAATTGCCGTGCTCAGACAAGTTGGCTGGTTTCCCCGGAATTAAGAAATATCGAAGCTTGATTCTTCGTTTCGAGATGGCTTGGAACTGTATATGTTTAGTACTGGTGATGTGACTTGATTACCGCATAAAGTGGATCGAAACGAGTTAGCTTGATCTACAATAGTCTCATGCAAGACATGAACAATCATTATCAAAGCTACATATGTAGAGAGCAATAGATCAACTTAGTGATATCCACAGATAGACATCCAACGTATGTATGTACATACGTCGTTATGCTTCGCTACTGAACACATACAGATTCCATCAACGTAGGGCGAAACGAACCGAGCCCGGGAACAGACGGCTCGAGCAAACAATTTACACGCAGTGGTTGGTAGACTTTCCGGAAGGGTACTGGCGCCGTGGTTTCTAGGCTATGCTAGCGCAGGGGTTCTTTGAACCAAGCTTTTTACACCGTGGATCAGACGTGAGGCGGCGTGAAACGCGGTTATATTTGACAGTGATTTAGCAGCGCATGTGCCATACGCCATACGCATATCATTGTTACAATGAGGCGATGAAGTATCTGTGTTGGGAACGGAGTGTGGCTAGTACATATGTACAGATATTTGAGATATACCACATGCCATGACTAGGGGGTCGGGCCATGTGTCCTGGTTGTGATGTAGTACTTGTTCCTGATAGTCATTTCATCAGCGGCTGTGCAAATTCCATTGAAAAGATAATGGTACCGTGTTGTCCAGTTGAGTCGGAGTTGGAAAATTGCCCGGTACGGGTGGTAGTTAGCCGGAGTTGTTACAAGTATCCCTTTGACTCGGCCGATGCTATCAACATATGTAGTTACCCCCTTTCTAACGTCGTGCAGCCACGATACATGTCTCAGCGTCGCATTAAGCGGCTTGGTGGGGTGAATGTCGAAGCTTCATCTATGTCAGGAGCTATGAACAATGTTATATCACCAACACATAATCGAGGGGTCATTACATACGTATGTATGTACCAACCTGCAGCGTAACATAACATAGACAATCCAACAATAGAAAATCAATCCCCTCAAAAGACAAAACCGCTACAACATACGCAGACATCCCCACTTCCTTCTCGACATACCCCGCTAACCTGCCAAAAACCAAATTAATCGCTACACCCCTCCCCAAGAGCAAGGCAAGAACCCTCCGCGCCGCCTCCCGACTTTCTATGCAGAAATCGCCTGAAGAAGGGATCCTAGTGTATATACAAAAGTAGAATATATGAAGTAGACGTCTCCTGACTTTGGCGTAGAGTAGGAAGATATACATATATTGTTTGCCTTGCGCCCTTTTCACAGGCAAGAATTGACTGGACGATTTTGATACTTTTTGTTTCTTGAGTTTCTTAGTTTCCGTTTTTGGATTTTCTTGGATTTAATATTTCAATATGACGAATGTGGACGTTGATATTCTTGTTATTGGTGCCGGACCTACGGGTCTCGGTGCTGCAAAGCGGTTGAACCAGCTTGTAAGTTTTAGCCCCCACCTTTTTTCCGCCTATCTAAGAACCTAACACTCAATAGGATGGCCCCTCCTGGCTCATCATCGACTCCTCCCCCAAAGCCGGAGGTCTCGCCGGCACCGACACTACCCCCGAAGGCTTCGTAAGTCCCTCCCCCCATCCCATCTTTATCTCCTAATCTAACCAATTCAGCTCTTCGACGTCGGTGGCCACGTCATCTTCTCCCATTACAAGTACTTTGACGACTGTCTCGATGAGGCTCTCCCCCGTGAATCCGACTGGTACAACCACCAACGGATTTCCTACGTCCGGTACAAGTCCCAATGGGTTCCCTACCCCTTCCAGAACAACATTTCCATGCTCCCCAAGGAAGACCAAGCGAAATGTATCGACGGGCTGATTGATGCGGCCCTGGAACATCGCGTTTCGAATACCAAGCCCAAGGACTTTGACGAGTGGATTGTAAGACTTATGGGCACTGGAATTGCCGATGTCTTCATGAGACCGTATAACTTCAAAGTCTGGGCCGTCCCCACCACCAAGATGCAATGCGCCTGGCTCGGTGAGCGTGTTGCCGCGCCAGATGTCAAAAAGGTCATTCGGAACGTTGTAGAGGGGAAAGTCGCCGGGAACTGGGGCCCCAACGCCACCTTCCGGTTCCCCGCGCGTGACGGCACCGGCGGTATCTGGACTGCCGTTGCGGATACCCTTCCTACTGAGAAGAAGCGCTTTGGTCCCGAGAACCAGGTTGTCAAGGTTGACCCCGCCGCGCACACTGCCACGCTGAAGGATGGTAGCGTTATCACCTATGGCAAGCTGATTTCCACCATGGCTGCTGACCACCTGATTGAACAAATTGGGGATTCTGAGTTGGCGGCTGCGGCTGAGAATCTCTTCTACTCGTCTACCCACGTTATTGGCGTGGGTATCCGTGGAGACCGTCCCGAGCGTATCGGTGATAAATGCTGGCTCTACTTCCCCGAAGATAACTGCCCCTTCTACCGCGCCACAATCTTCTCCAACTACTCTCCCAACAATCAACCCGCCGCTGACATCCAGCTACCCACCCAACAACTCGGCGACGGCTCCATCCCCACCGATACCACCGCCAAGCCAGGTCCCTACTGGTCCGTCATGCTAGAAGTATCCGAGTCGACCCTGAAACCCGTCGACCACGCCACCATCCTCAAAGAGTGCATCCAAGGCCTCGTCAACACCGAGATGATCTCTCCCACCGACGAAATCGTCTCTACATACCACCGGTGCTTCGAACACGGCTACCCCACTCCCTCCCTTGAACGTGAAGCCGGCCTCAAGGTTATCCTCCCCAAGCTCCAAGAATGGGACATTTACTCGCGTGGTCGCTTCGGTTCATGGAGATATGAAGTTGGTAACCAGGACCACTCATTCATGCTGGGTGTTGAGGCTGTCGATGCTATTACCATGGGGGCTGTAGAGTTGACGTTGAATTACCCTGATTTCGTCAATGGTAGACAGAACACGGAGAGACGACTTGATGGACTTGGTATGATGAAGAAGAGTGTTGTTACCGGGTTAAAGAAGGAGTAAACTTGACAAGTAGTACGGTCTTGTATATTGATATGAATAAATTTGTACACACACCAAACATTATCACGGTTAAAGATGAACTGATGCGTACACCGACTGGGGAATCCCCCGCAAACTATTATATTCTAAACATCCAATATGCATGTATCCGTGGTTGTAACCACCCCTCGCTTGAAGCCGAACCACATGCCTTACTCATCCTACATCGTCAATCACCGATCTCGTACCACGATCTGCCTACCAGGCAACACACACAAGCCAGTCCTGCCATCGCCAACATTCACACAAAATCACAATCTTTTGCCAAAAAAAAAACGAATTTTAATTGAATTGTTACAAGAAAAAATAATGTTGCAGATAACCCGTAGACGCCAAGCCGTTGTGAATACAATCCAGCCAGTACGCCCACATATTCCAAAAGATAACTAGAATCAAAAAAAAACAATACCCAAAAGATAAAAATCAAATCACCGTCCGAAAAGCGCCAAGAGGAAGAAGAAAAGGTCGTAAAGTATCGTAGCAACTGGGCCCCCCAATCAGGGCACCCTCCCCAGCTGTAAAGGAACAAAAAGAGTACAAAGGAAATCTAAGGTAGAAAAACAAAAAAAAAAAGGAAACGAACAAAAAGTAGAACACTACCACCGTCCTTTACCGACGGGGAGTGCTGCGGTTCTTACGGCGTCTCCGCTCGGGAACGGCAGAGACGGAACGCTTCTCATTGGACTTACCAATGTTGCGTTCCGACTCTGGCTTCCAGGTGCCTTCAAACTCGTGTCTAACCATAGCTTGTGGGTCTTCGTAGCCTCTAGCTCCCATCTGACCCACGCCAGGAGAGAACCCGGTAATAGGGAGGACCACGACATCGCCGAGACGGCGGGCAGAGGTCATGCCAGTGAAGTTTCTCCAGGTGATCTCTTCAATGGCCGGGGTGGCGGGAGAATCAACAGAGGCAGTGCTGGGCCCGGAAGTGCCCGCGGGCTTGAAGTAGTGCGGGTCGTTGAAGTAGCTCATGATGGCGTCAGTCCAGACGGCAGGCCCGGTGAACTCGATGACGTTCTTATCGAGGGTTCCGTCGAGAGTGCCGGCGGCCTTGCGCTTGAGAGTCTCTTCGGTGATGCGGGAGATGACCTCGCGGAGAACGGGGTGGCCGGGCTTGGCCTTCATGGTCCATTGGCAGAACTGGATACGACGAGAGTACCAGTCAGCCCAGTCTGGGCGGTCAGGGTCGGCCTCAATGCCAATAACGAGACCGAAGGAGTCACGGGGGACAGTCTTGGGGACCCACTCGGACGCACTCTTGAGAGCCTTAGTATCAATATCAGAGTAAATACCACCACGCGCGTACAGAATCAAGTAGCGGAAGAAGTCGGCCTTGAGAACGGGGAGGGGAAGCGAACGGTAGGCATCAATAACCTCGGGAACAGCCGAGTAAAGAAGACGGACAAGAGGAAGGGCAACCTCGTCGGTGATGACCTCGTGGATGAATCCAGGGTGGTGAATCGACCAACTGGCCTCCTCCTCACGGAAAGCAAAGTCGCTATCGCCGGGCGTGTTTTTCCACGTCTGCCAGATGTACGCAGGGAACTTGGAAGCGACATCGTAGGTGTAAGTGTACTCGAGCTTGTCGCGCAAAGACATCTTTGTCATGTCAACCATGGGGCGCTGCTTGGCAACTCCGTTAGAGCCACCAGCGTTGGCTTGAACATTGGCACCGGCGGCGGAGTTGGTGGCGGATGAGACGGAGGAGTCGGCGTGGAGAGGGAGGCCGGCGTGTGATGAGCGGGTGCCGAGGAAGAAGACGGCTAGGATGAAGAAGGCCGCGATTAGGGCGCGCCGGGGGGTTAACATGGCGGCGGTGGCGGTGGCGGCGACGGGTGTCGAGGGGAGATGGGATTGTCGGTTTATAGATGACTTGGATGTAGGGCGTGAAGCAATCTGTGTGGTGTATGTAGAGGGCAAGAGAAACAAGTGAGACCAGCGTCACTTGGTGGGGTCTTTTTTTTTGTGTGTGTGTGTGTGTCGTCTGAGTATGTTAATAGAGGCAGAGATTGACGATGAGGAAAAAAGTTTCTAAGATGGATCTCGGAACACAACCACGGGCGACAAGCCGATATTTAAAGCTACCTCGACGTTGAAGCTAGGCTTAGCGGAACTGCTCTGGGAGAAACGAACTCACGGGCTCCATACATCCCATCCAACGAGGGGCGTGGCAAAACCGACCAATCTGGGGCGTGCGCCAGACCAGCTAACACGCTAATACAAGGGCCAACCAGCCAGGGTGGGGGCGTGGCCAAAAAAAGCACGAACGAGCAAAAACGAAAGCTCCTACGACCTATAGAGCTACGGAACGGGCCAAATCTGGGAAGATTGGGGGGGGTTGACAGCGCTGTGGTCCAAGTTGTAGGCTGTATATTGAGAAGTCGTTACAGGGCGTCAAGTGGGCTGTTGCGGGCTGTGGAGAGGCGGAACGGCGGTCAGGAAATTTTGACTTTGGGACACGCAAGCTGGGTTGGTGATATCAGGAAAGAGTGAAAAGACACGGGAAGGGAGGAAGGCGGGGATGGGGAAGGAGCTGACGGGGGAATGGATTGACGGTTGGTTAGATGACGAGATTGGCAATTGGATTCATATGTGATTTGGAGATTGGCGGTAAATTATTGTGGTTCTTTTTGGACAATGTCTTGACAGACATCTAGATCTCAACTGTCAGATGCCATCGAGTGGTAAAAACCCTAACCCGACAGAAGACCGCACAAAAAAGTATGAATGACGTCCGGTTTGAGCCGCTTCATTCGTCCAGCTTACTAGTCTGACACATGAATTCCGTACTCCATGGTATGTCTCTAACTACATACGTATTCAAGGCACTGAATTTCCAAGTTGGTCGATTTGTCGCAACCCGAAACTAGACTTTCCCCCGCAAAAATTCACCTCCATACCAGTGAAAATTTGTCCGCACACTTGTGGCCTGGATCGAGTAATGGTCTTGGGCGATGTTTCCAATGGTTGTCGACTTGCGTCAGCTCCTAGCTTTGACTTGTTTGGAGTTTTTTTTTCACCTGTAAAGGCACAGTGGATAATCTATTTAGCAGGAACCGCTGTAGATCGTCGCAGCATTGCATTGGCCATTCTTTTGTTAACCAATATTTTGTACATCCATACAAAACTAGGACAATAAGAATTCCTTAAAATAGTCGAGACAGACCACCGCGCCACATCGCTGAAATCCTCTCCGTTTCCACGGGCTCGTACAGCCGGTAACATCAGCCAGAACCCGTCTGATTAGTGAAATTCCCCGGCCGTCCAAACAAGTCTACTATCTGAAGCCATCTCTGAATCAGACTCGCCACCCCCGACCCAGAAATACCATTCACGAGGAATCCTATTTGTGATTTTTCATGTTCCTGCGTTGAAAGCCACGTATATCTACTCTCGTCGCACTCCAACATGGTAACTGGCAGGCCACTCCGGGGCATCGTTGCTGACATGTGGCGTGGTAGTGGCGGCTGAATGGTGGCCAGGACAAACAATTCATGGGCATACATACATACTTGGTTAGAGGCATTACCGACGGATTTGGCCGGATAGCTGCTGCGTCTTGCTGCGCATGCTGCGGGGCGAGGAAGGAGCTGGGTCTATCTAGCAAACATGAAGAGCTTGTATGGTACATATGTTTGTATGGATAGTCTGTGGAATTTCTGCATGTATTGGGCGTTGAGTTCATCCATCCATCCCATCAATAACTCCAGACAAACGGGTGAAACAGTGTGGCCGTGAACCAGGTTTGCATCCCTCCATTCTTGACACACACCACCTAGTTGAGATCGACTCAAACACAAAGTTCCCTGGGAGATCGTCCCAGCTGCGTTGCGTTTCATGCGGATAAAATAAGAAATCTACATGTATGTATATAGACATACGCAGCTTGAAGAAGGGAGAATCATCGAAACATGTCCTATCGGAGACTATGATCGGAGTGGCGGCGCTTCGGAGCACGAGCATTGGAAACCTGATGGTTGCATGTGGAGGCGGCTTGGTGGTTGTTCGGCCCGTTTGCACGTAATCCTCTAATGTAAATATCTAGGATCATATTGCGGGTGAGATTTGGCGGTAACAACTGACAAATGTTTGACTATTTGAATATGTTGTTCCTTGTTCTGGGTCTTTGTACAAGGCTTCAAGTAACACATTCGGCAGTATCACTATGCGACAGGTCTCTGATTCATCCTTTACCGATGACCACTCATCACGGTGTAAGTTCAACCTCATCACATCGATTATACAAAATCGGAAATATGTCCAAAGCTCCAACTGATCATACATACGTTCCGCTAAGACGCAATTCAACACCTGCCAGACTTAACTTAAATTCCATTCACCCATAGTTTTGCCCATGTCACCAAACTTTGAACAACTTGCACGTTCGGTTTCCCCTAACAGCTACATATGCACATGCGTATCTATGTACCTATCTACACTCCGACCCCGCTCCGTCCACAACGCAAACAATATTCAAGCCCACAAAACCTATGTATGTATGTACATACAAACCCACAAAGACGGCCCCGGAATCATCGTGCCCGCAACACAATTCTTCTTCAATATTCCAGAAAACCCTGATTCCTCCGCACAAGTCTCCTTGAAGCCCTCTTGTCTCGTCCGTTGCTGACGCGGCTACTGCCATCGAGAAAAGAGGAAAGAAGGGGGAGAAGAATGTCGGGATATAACGTCCAACGACGTTCGGACTGTAATGTCGCGAATATGGTTTCTGCTCACCGGTATCTTTGCTGATATACAAGGAAAATTGTGTACGAGACCGGCACGGCGTTTTATATACCGGTTTAACTCTTTTTCATCTCAATTCTTTATAACCGGTGTTTTACATGCATACACCAACGGAATTAACCTTCCCAACCCTTAGGGTTAAACATTATGGAGAAACTAGCAAAACTGAAAAATCTCAACAATTAGACAAAAATCCACCAAAAAAAACATGATCTCACCAACCGAAATCGAATCGGTGACCTTTCGATGGCAACTTGCAATTACAGTCGAACGTGATAACCAACTACACCATGGTGAGTTTCGACAGTGGTTAACCACTGCGCATGGCTTGTTGCTGCTCGAAGTCGCAAGAGGGTTTATAAAGAAAACTTTTGTGCGGTCCAAACCCTTGCAGATCAGTTCACATAATAGGGTTACCCCATTCACCGAACAAAGGAATGAATTGGTTAGGCAGCTATTGTTCTGTAGCCTTGTATTGACTTGTCATGAGGTCATAATCCGGGAAAGTGCGTTCAGGTGTACAGCAATGGGCAACAATATAGAGCCATTGTCACTTCCCGCAGCACGTATTCTCGTAAGCACAAGGTAGCACGGATGCAACAGTAAAGTGCAGTTTCGAGGTGTTTGAGGTACAGGTCATCGGGGCGGTGGCGGACGGACAGGCGTCGGGGGGGCCAATTCGGCAACGGTAGTAAGGAAGTGGGGCGGAAAACGAAGATATGCTTTTGGTATATGTATCCGGACGTGATATACCAATACTAGGGGGCGGGTTATCAACCTGTGCTGTACAATACATCGGGGTTTAGTGGACGGGGCGAGCGGCGCGAGGGGGAAGATCCTGGGCGCTGATGTGGGGGTGGTTTAGATGTCTGGCTTTTCGGGCGATGAGCTAAGTAGATGGTCTCATGGATTGGTGGATGACGTGGGACGAACCGTGAATTGGGATGTTGTACAAGAAGAGGTCATGGTATCGTTCTGGAAGGTGGACCATGGTTGACAGAGACTATTTGGGTTGTAGAAAATCAAATTGGGGAACATGAACATGGGCCTTTGTAGGTAGTCAGGAGGAAAATCATGTGGGTTTGTGTTGCCTTATGAACCGGAGCCCCGGAGGATCCAACCGGCAAGATAGGACGGACCATTTTTAGTCACAACGGCATAACTGCTTTTTAAAACAAACGGCAGGTGCAAAAAAAAATCCACAATATGCTATCAAGCAAGGGCTTCAATAACCCCTTTCCCTGGAAGCATAACCATAGGGATACAACTCGACGTGTTAGTCTTTCCTGATATGGCGATTCCTTAATAGGCCGTGAATAAGCTTGATGCCTGCACTGTGTTACCTATGTTGTTTAAAGGGGCGACGTGGTTGGTTGGTTGCTTTGGGAAAGAAAAGACAGGCCCTGGGGGGATATTGTGGATGATCAGATGGGGCAAGAAGAATCCGTAGCTACCTGAATTGAGGACGGATTTGCCGGAAGAGGAACGATGGTCGACGAGTGATGGGCTGCAGGAATTTGGTGGTGTAGTGTTTTGCATGTCTTGGTGGCGTTTGAAGTCTGGCTATAAAGGGTAGGAAGAAGACGGAGTTGAGGAATGTCATTGTTCTGAGGATCTTGTTCATTATTCTGTTTTGTTTTGTTAGATTACACCATGGCTGAGACTGAGAGATATCAGGGGGTCGTTGATCTTCACCCTTTAGCACCGTTACGAGAACATGAGTTTCTTGTTGCGAGAGATGTCATTAGGAAGTCTCGTGGATCAGAAGCTGGTCTTTACTTCCGGGAGATATTCCTTCAAGAACCTCCTAGAGACTCTTTAATCGTCTACCTTGAAGCTGAAGCCAACAAGTCACCACCAGAGAAACTACAACAAGTCCGCCCAAAAAGACACGCCAAAGTACAATATGACGTCATCGAAAATGGTACCACACGGTATACCCAAAGCACCGTTGACCTCGAGAGCAAACAAGAGGTTGGTGTAACCACTGCTGAAAGCCACCAACAGCCTTCATTTACCTTGTGAGTTATTCGGTACCGAAGATTAGTGTGTGACGATGGGCTGACGAACCGTGACTATGTAGGGCTGAGTATCACTCGCTTCAGGATGTAGTTATGCAGTCGAGAATTTTCAGGGATGCCTTGAGCGAGTTTATTATCCCGGAGAGGTTTAGGATATTGATTGACCCGTGGCCATATGGTGGACCGGATAAGGAGGAAGGAGACTTACCGAGACTTATGCAAGGATTGGTATATTGCCAGGATACGACGAGTCAGAATCCGGATTCGAATCATTATTCATATCCTGTTCCGTTGATTCCCGTGATTGACGTTCGTCAACGCAAGGTTCTTCGTGTGGATAGGTTATCTCTTGATTTGGCACATCACGGGTGGACAACAGATCCCAAGACCGGTAAACCAACAGTCCCATTGTTCCGAAACGCCAAACCAGCCGAGTACGTACCTGAGCTACTCCCTCCCGAAGTTCCACCGAGGACAGATCTTCGACCTATCAACATCACTCAGCCTGAAGGACCATCTTTCTCAGTTACACCCGATGGATACATTGAATGGCAACGTTGGCGCCTCTGGGTGTCATTTACCCCACGGGAAGGTGCCGTGCTTAACAACGTCACTTATAACGGTCGTCCTGTCATGTACCGGATGAGCTTTAGCGAGATGACAGTTCCATATGGAGACCCACGCACACCATATCACCGGAAACAAGCATTCGACTTTGGTGACGGAGGGATAGGTCGAGCGGCGAATAACCTCCAATTGGGCTGTGACTGTCTAGGAGCTATCCATTATCTCTCGACACGATTGGCAACCAGCGATGGGAAATCAACCGTCAGTCCAAACGTAGTATGTATCCACGAACAAGACAACGGAATCGGCTGGAAACATACAAACTTCTGGACTGGCCGACCAGCGGTAACCAGACTCAGAGAGCTTGTAATCCAATTCATAATCACCCTGGCAAATTACGAATACGTCTTCGCCTATAAGCTCGACACAGCAGGAAACATCACAGTGGAGGTTCGCGCCACTGGTATGATCTCCGTCGCCCCAATTTCCGAAGACATCAAAACGGCACCTTACGGACTCGTCGTTGCCCCCGGGGCCCTCGCACAGAACCATCAACACGTCTTTGCTGTACGAATGGACCCTTGCATAGACAGTTATCGAAACGGAGAGACCTGTGTAGTTGTTGAAAAGACTCAGGCTGTCTCTTTGAATGAGGGGATGAATATCCACGGGAACCAATTCGCTATATCACGAAGGATTGTTAACCAGGCAGAGGCGTTTAATGCGGACCCGACGAATAACTTGGCTGTGAGATTGGAGAATAGACGGGTGGTTAATAAAGTGAGTAATCGGAATGTGGGGTTCAAGTTCACACCGTTGGCGACGCAGCTGTTATTGGCACATCCAGAAAGTCGACAGGCGAAGAGAGCCAAGTTTGCACAGCATCATGTTTGGGTTACGGGGTATCGCGATGGAGAGTTCTGGGCTGGTGGGGAGTTTACTAATATGAGCACCGAGGAACACGGTGGTGTAAGTGACATGGTGAAACGAGGAGATTGGTTCGATCAATCGGCTGAGAAAGAAGGGGAAGGACGACTCAGTACGCCGGTAGTCTGGAGTGTATTTGGCCTAACACATAACCCTCGAATGGAGGACTGGCCAGTCATGTAAGTTATACGCTATCAATAACCCATCTCAACTAACCAATATCTAGGCCCACCGAAATCCACTCATTCCAAGTGCGTCCAGCCGACTTTTTCGAATATAACCCTGCCCTAGACATGCCCACGAACAAGGACAAAACCAGTGTCCTGGTGCCCGCTACAAAGCCTGGTTGTCCCGGGTGTGAATAGACTGGATCTCTAAGCCTTCTCGGGAGGGTTAATCTTGAGAGAAAAGTCAATGTGGGGAACACCCTGGTGGATGGCGCTGGTAGAGATGATATCGATATCTGTAATGACTAGTTAGACAAGTTTCAACATGACCAGACCCATTGAACATACCGTTGCAAACGTATCCCGCCGCATTCTCCATGGTTAAGCCGCCAGACACTTCCAAAAGGAACTGTCTCTTTCCGACCCACCGCTGTTTCAGACTGGCCGCGGCAATCTTGACACCATCACCAGTGAAGTTATCCAGCATGACAACATCGGCTCCAGCGGAAATAGCTTCATCGGCTTCTTCCTCACTTTGCACCTCCACCTCAATCTTCACACTGAACCCCGCAACACTCTTGGCCGCTGCCACAGCCTGCGTGATACTGCCCTTGCTCCAAACATGGTTATCCTTCAACATAACCATACTCGACAAGTCATGTCTATGAGCATCCGCCCCACCCACCAACATGCCATACTTCTCCACCACTCTAAAGCCCGGCGTAGTCTTTCTCGTCCCCGCCAAACGTCCCGTGAAACCCGCCCCAGCAACCAACTCCACCATCTCCCGACTCCGAGTCGCCACTCCACTGCACCGACTCATCAAATTCAACGCAACCCTCTCTCCCAACAAAACCCCCCTAGCCGGTCCCGAGACCCTCGCAACCTCAATCTTCCCGCCCTTCGGATCCAACATGGTCCCCTCGGCCACCCGCCATTGGATCTCACAACCGCACTGCGCAAAGATCTCGTTGACGAATGGCACGCCGGCGAGCACGCCGGGCGATTTACACCAGAGGGTGGCGGTGCGCGGGACTTCGCCGACGACAAAGCCGCCGTAGTCGAAGGAGGGCGTGTCTTCGGCTAGCCAGGCGGATACGTCGGTTTTCCAGGATGGAGGGAGGAGATGGGCGAGGTTGCCGTGGTCGAGGGGGGATGAAGAGTTGGCCATTTTTTTTTTGTTTGGTGGGTCTTGCGCTGCAAGATTGGATTTGGTGAAGGTATAGTGTGTTATGTAAAGGTTGACCCCACCATCGTCCGGTTTGCGAAAATAATGACGCTGCTTAAATAGTCTGTGGAAACCCTGGACAAGGGTTGATTTAAAGTGATTACTAAGGGACGATTGGGGGTTCGTTACACAGACGAGGTATCATGTTACGTTTGATGATGTAATGGCGAAACAAATGCATTGGGAGATGGGAAAACAAGATTAACGGTCGGCGTTAATACTTTGAGTGCCAAAGTCAACAGCTTGTATAGCGGAGCCACCAGTCCGACTGCCGGAATCAAGAGTGGGACGTTTCGAAGGAGTCTAACCTTCTCCATCCCCAAGAGCTATGTCAGCGTGAATGGTGGATTCAACATAACTAAAACAAGAATACTAACAAATTGTATTTAACGCTATTAAAATACTCATCTGAACACCCCAGATCAGACCACAAAGGAAAAATATGGCGTCTCCAATCTCATAATAGCACCTTTATCTCTCCAAGAACGCATCGTCGGCTACAGGTGAGACGACGAAGCAGAATGCGACGACGGCCACTTCGATTTATCCTCGAACACTAATGGATGACATATGTCTGATACAGCGGGTTGCTTGCACGGGAGGCGCGACCGTAGTATAATCCGTTGACTGGCTTCTGCTTGGCCACTGGTTTGACACGAGGTCTCTTTGGGCTATCCGATCTGAGTGTGGCTCTGGCACTGGTACTTTCTGGCGTACTCTCTGTAGGCTTCTTATGCTCGCGGTGAATGCTGGAGTCCTGAACTCGGAAGCGTTGATACCCACGTTTTTTGGGGTGTAGTCGGAGACGGAAAGTCTTCAGCCATGTCATGGTTTTGATTGCCACAGAGCGAATCCATGCAACACTATAGAACTTGGTGGGGTCCCCGCGGATATCGTCCCGGGGGTTATCGACGTCCACACGCTTGGCGTGGGTTACATTTGGACTTGTGGGTTGAGTAGGTGCCGCCCCGGCAATTGTACGTTCCAGCGTCTTCTCCGTAGGCTTCTTGTGTTTACGATGAACGTTGGGCTTGCGGAGGCGGAAGCTTTTATATCCGCGTTTTTTGGATTGTAGTCGGAGACGGAATGTCTTCAGCAGTGTCATGCTCTGGATTGCCATCGGGCGAATCCATGCAACGCTGTAGAACTCTGTGGGGAGCCCCCGGATAGGGCCAAAGGGGTTGACAACGTCCACACGCCTGGCGTGGATTACATTTGGACTTGTGGATTCAGTAGGTGCCGCCATTGGCTTGACCAGAAGATAAAAGGTGTCCGCCTTTGTCCCGGAATTATAAAGCCCCAGGAACAAATTGACTCGGATAACCTTGGGGATTTGGGCCGACATGTCGACCGTCGACTGGACGATTAGATCTTTCCGTGAGCGACGGGGGCCTCTAGCAAGAACTACTAAATGTTTGTCACTCAATTCGTTCACGAAATTTATGTCAAGACCCATACGCCGAATTAAAGAAGCTCGCTTGGCCATTGGGGTCAAGTGGTGTAATATGGGAGCTGATTTGTAGACTTTGAAACTGCTGTATACCCCAACCCACGTCGCAGTGGTGAACTTGTGAGCCCAAGACCACGTGGGGAAGACATCACACCTGGTTCCTTCGGTGCCCCGGCGAGGTGTTCTCCACATCAAGCTTTCCCTGATTCTTCGTGTACTGATCCCATAGATGTGTTCAACTCCCTTGGCCTTCAAAAACCCCGATATGGCGTTAAGTCTGTCGATCGGATACGTCAAAGAACGACCGATATATGATCTTAGAATCCGAGTAAGAGAACTTGTGATACCCGAGCAACACACATCGTGAGGCTTAGGTATCTGCCCAAGTGCCACATGATGGTATGTTACGGTTGGGCAGTTTATATGCCAGACAAGGGTGAAATCTGTCATGTATAGACGCCGAGGGGAAAGATGCTCTTCTTGTAGTGTCCATCCTCGTGTAGCCCACTCGGGCCCATACTCGCTTTGTTCATAATCCCATCGATCTATGGTGCCTTTAATGCTTTCGAAGTCGCTGCTAAAAAATGATCGCCCAAAATTACGGCTGTAACCGTACAACCCCGAGTTGATATCTTTATCCATTGCGCAGATAACCGTCAACCACGAGTTTTCGTAAATATCTCCCATTGCATGAATTTGTTCAGCCTTTTCCAAGTTGTCGCCTTGAATAATGCAGTAGCGGTCAATCCAGATGTATGGAATACCGAGGTCCTTGGCCAACTGCATACAGTCATACAGAGTTCTGGACATGGTTTTGGTGGATAGAAATCCAGGCGTCATAAATTCAGATTCGTTCTCCTTGGTCAGCATGTTGGCATCGTTCGAATCCCATCGGTAGCTGATGGCTGAGTATTTGACGTGGACATTCCCAATGTGGACGACGCATTGCTTTTGCACGTCAATGAGACGGAATGAATCGGGGAAGTCTAAAAGCAAGATTAGCTTGGGACATTGACAACGGCATCACGTGGCTTACGACTATGATGTGTGTCGGAAGATACTGCCAAACTTTGTGAACACTCTTCCAAAGATTTGTCTAACACGCCCTTTAGAAATAAAGGATCAAATCGAAATCTGTCGCACACGACGTCGAGTTGCTTCTGAGTACTTCGTAGGGGTATCTCCAAGTCTCCGGCGTACTCATGCCTTGGCTGCTTTTCTCCATCCAAATACCATTCCCATGAGAGCGGAATCACTACGCGATTGTCCAAGGGTTCAAAGATGTAGTTGGGACGGTGAACAAGGTTTGGCATGACTGATTTTATCGCCACCTTTGCACCAATATTGGCTATCCCACGCAGCCGCCCAACTACCGCCAATGCTATTTGAAGACACATTGAACATCCGCATGTCAGTCCAAGTCGTGCCAACACATTGCCATCTATCCCTTTCGGGAATATTTTCCATGGTTTTCGTTCCTTGACATCTGGTGGTTGTGGTACAGAAAGCAGTTGCTGTATATCCGAGTCTCCAAGTGTCCACCACTCGAGATTTGTTGGTCGTGAGCCGCCGACAGGAAATATCTGAGTATACACTTCATGGCCATCTTCGTCCACGGTGGTTCCCACATTTCGTTGTATGTACTGCTTCTTGCAGGATCGACAACCTTCAACTACCGTATAGCCAAGAAACATGTCGATACATGCCGCGCACCAACCCTGGGCTGTACCGAGATCTGTAACGGCTCGGCGATTATACTCAGCACAAGTCTCGCCGAAGTCATTATCTTCCTTTACATGTGCAACATTTTTAGCAGCCTATTGCTGTTAGTTTGACGCACACAGGGGAAGTTCTGCGAACATTTTACCTGGTCAGTTCCGTCATTGAAGCTCAAGGCATAGATGTATGGGAAAGTAGATGGATTCAAATCGATAAGTTTCAACTGGAACATTGTTGTATGTTTGTGAAGTTTAATCCGCGGTGGTTAGCTATGGGTATCAAAGTTATTGTTTTTCACAAGCATGAAAAACGTCTAAACCTCAGCAAGCCTGTTAAACGTGTTTTGGGCTCATGCAACTTGGGTACTTCAGAGGCCTGCATAAAAGTGCGGGGTATGTTTCAATCAAACATGCGCCTCTAAAAGTATAGAGGAGCCTTCCAATAAATATGCAGGTTTACGGGCATAGTTACAATCCAACCTCGCCTCCAAATAGACAGCCAGCACCTCGTAACAAATTTAGCCAATCAGAAACGCAATACCATTTCTTCACGGTCGTTACTATGTACGCAAAATACTATATACAACACTGTCGAATTTGCCCTCGGCGCTTTGTAATGTTTTTTGGTAGCAGCTTCAAACATGTTCAAACTTTCGCATGACAAAACAGTAACTAAAGACACAGAACAATATCACATGGGGATCATTACTGCCGAAAAGCGGAAACAAAAATAAGGGACCTTACTTCTCCAAGCACGAAGGCAACCAGTCCACCCAAGGTAGTTGTCAACGCCCCTCCGTTTTTCAGTCCGCCAGCCCGAGGAGCAACGTTCGTGCTAATACTCGGTTAACCAAACGATCTGTTACTCAAGCTGCTATGGTTAGACCCCGCACGTCGAACCTCGTGTCTATAATGCTCCGTCGCACTGCAAGCCAAAGTGAGGCGACCAACAATCGTTGGAAGATTTGCCCAAGTCATGTCACGAAGGAGTGTCATACTGTACCCTGGCGGGATGTCACATTTGGGGTTAATAATAATCGGCATTGGAGGTGGGCGGAGAAACTGCAACCTTGAAGTCGTTGACGTCATACCAACTAATAACAAAGCCCAAAGGGTCCATCTTTTTGATGCCGTAGTACTGGTATATCCCCAGAACAGTAGCAAGGTGATAATATAGTTGTTATACAACAGGCGTTGAATAACATGGACTGTGGAGTGCACATAGACTAAGAACTAGCAACGAATTATCTGTATCCACAGAAGCCGACGAACATAGGACTAAAATAGGTCTTTTACGTCTCAAGGCCCACTAGAGATACCTGTTGTATCACAAGTTTGCTTTAGATTGATTGGAATAGCTAGCAATCCAAGGTCGGATACTGAGTATCGATGACGTGTTGGCCACGTCTAACACGCGACCTCTATGCATCGGGATCTGGGTATACATGGGAATCAGCAAAGGCTAGTCACGGGCGGGAGCAGTTCACAACCGTATGATAGTTCGACATATAAGAGGCTATGTATATTCTACACTACAACTTTCACAACATTGACAAGAGTTACTCTTGCACGTATAATATGCATTCATGCCAGGTAGGATAATTTCAATTGACAGTGGTACTAAGTATAGCCGGTGACGAGAGAAAACAATCAGCGAGCTGTCAGGTTTCACACAAGCAGTGTATGTATGTACATCGATCCTGTGTATTACTATTAACTATTAGCTACTAACTACCATCACAATCCTCTTCAGCGAATTGCATCCCTACACAGCCTAGCCATATAAACCAACCCCACCCCCAAAACTGCAACCTGCCCCACAACTGCCCAACCCGGGACACCTCCCAAGAACACCGCAATGGCCGTCCCGTTCTCTCCCAACAAGACATGTCTTCTCAGCACTTCAATCTCCCCAGCACACCTCCCAATCGCCACAGCCCCATCCCCTCCAAGCCATCTCCATCTCCCCGCCAAAGTCAACAATGCACAGGTGATGGGGACCGCAACAAATGGCCACCAGAAGTTGAATTTCTCCGCCGTCTTCATTACACCCGGCGCCCAGACAGCGTAACTCCCAGCCATCAAGGTTATGCCCGCCATCAGCGTGGCGGCACTAGCGAGGTCGACGTATGACCTAGTCTTTTCAGATCTATGCCCAAACATGGCAACAAGGAGGTCATCTACATCATCTGCGGAGCTACCCGCTGGTCCCATATTCGGACGGGCCGCTCCAGCTCTGAGAAGGGATACCCTATGTGTCAAGATAGCAAGCATGATAGCCGGGAAGGGTAAAAACTTGTGCAACGCCAATGTAGCTTGGACACTACGCACGTCAATCTCGGGAGCCATCGGGATTCTAGCCAAAGCCATTGCCACGACATGATTGAATATGTAAGAAATCAACAAGATCTCAAAGACTATGAAGACAAAGGTAAGCTTGAAAAGCATTGATAGCACGTTGTCGTTCATAGACTTTTGAATCTTGAACACCAAAAAGGTGAACGTAAACCAAGCCGATATTTCAAACGGAATGATAGTAGACGTCGTCATCATCAGCATACTGAGAACCACCTGAAGCAGGTTCAACCGAGACAAAACAGTAAAGTATCTTCCCCAGGAGACATCCCGCGTGTTGACGAAGTACCAGGAATGTCCATAAATCGACAAAAAGACAAACAAACTCCGAATGACAACCCCAATCTTATGAATCCATAGGGTATCACGTGTAGCAAGACTCCCCAAAACAACAGCCACGCTCAAAAATCCCTTGATCCCATCCGTCTGTCTCCGAGAAAGAAAGTTAATTGACGATGTGTAAACCTCCTTCCTCTTCTTCAAAAGTCCTTCCCTAATAAGTCCCACCCAAGCCACGGCAATGCCTACCACCGGCCAGAACTCGGAGTAACTCACAGCTACCTTTGGGAACACCGGCATCCGATCAATAGCATACGCATAGCCACAGACAGCAAGCACTTTAATCCCCATGCCGGCAACAACACGCACCCGAGTCCCACCAACGGCCATTCCTGGTCCGGCAACGACGGCAAGAAGGGCAACCCCGCACAATAGAGCGGGGAGGAAGTTTAGCCAGGATTTCCAAAGAGGAAACTCGACGCAGCAGGTTCCAGAGAGATGGTTGTCATCCCAGGGAAGACCAGAGTTACACCGGGCGTTGAACAGCAAAGACGTAGCAATCTCTTGGACACGTCTACTGGCGTGAAGTCCGTCATAGTTGTAGCCTCTTTCACCCGCGCTGGTCATCATTTCTTCCAAAGACCACAGCACATGTGACTTTTCGTCAGTAGGGAGACTACGGAGAATAGATTGCATCATGAGTATCCGAGTGGGTGTCAACGTGGCGGTACGTGCTGGGGTGAGAAGCTGTGGGAACGGAGTTACAGGCGGAACGACAATGACCGACGGCTTTACGTCACCAAAGTCGTACTTTCCAGGCCAAGAACGACGGAAAGCATTAGTCTGAATAGACGAGTCAAGAACAGGTCGGACATTATGAAGACCTTGGTTAAAAAGGTCAACATAGTCCTCTCCGCCATGGCGTGCAGCCCAAAGCCCCGGTGTTCCAAGAACCAACAAAGCCGGTCTCTCTCCCCCAACCCAGTTGGCAACAATCCTCTTTAACGAGGTAGAGTTCATCCACGGGTCATATACAAAGCGCGCCCTGACGCCCTCCACCGTCATGTTCAAATCACCAAACTTCTCGCCTCCAGTAGAAAAGTCCAAAAGCGCCTGCTCCTCGACAAAATGGTCAATCCGGTTCGTCGCAGCCCAGAAGAACTGACGAACGGTAGAGTCGCCCACAAAAACAACTTCCGCCTCGCCGGCAAAACACCCCATTAAGTCGTCGCGTGTATACTCATGTAGGACACAATCCGGAGCCGTCCAGTTAGGAAAGCGGGGACTTTCATCCCACACGCCGCCGGTAAAGATGCCGCTGCATTTATTTTGGTTTTCTGTGTTTGCTGCAGTGGGGAAGTTAGGGGTATGTAACAGACAATAGCATCTTTAGTGTGACCGAAGGAGTTGGTTATTTAGTCGTGTATGGAGGTACAAAAACCCTCCGACATCAAGGGATAGATGGATAGACCGAACCGAGACTCAGAGTAGAGGGAGGTCCAACGACCAGGTAAACGGAACCAATAACGTACATACCTAGAAACAAGGGCTCGATAAAAACACGAAGAAGAACCGCCAAGACGACGAAGCGACCGAGTTTTCCGAAGATGGCCGCCATGGTGGCGTTTATTCGTATATGGATCGCGATTATCTAACGACTACAACAGAAAACAATCTACAGACAAACAAACCCGCATGGCACGACTTCCCCTGTTTTTTTGTGAATTCTCTCTTTCTCTCCTCCTGTTCGCCCTCATAAGGAGGGAAGGGGCGTCATCGCAATGGCTTTCTTATTTCGACGTCCGTTCATGCGCCTGTACCGCTTGGGTACATACATTTTTTTTCACCTGGTGGGCCAAATATGGGAGGCTTATCGTGAGTATGTGGGAATTACATACGAATCTTGGAGTTTACTTTGTGTGGCTGCCAATGGTTTCAAAAAAACGTCAACACGTCATTTTGTCAGCTCATTCGTTCTGGGCAACATACACACACATGTAAATATTTTCAAAGATCCCACCTGCGGCAAAGTCCCGCTCGCCAACCAGAAATGTATCCCACCATCGGTCATCCCCAACCGCCCCCAATCATCATGATAGCCTTACATAACCCTATTTAGATGATAACCCAGTAGAAGTGTCAGCACCTGTCAGTGTGTACCTGCCAGCTGCATAAGCCCCACTCTATTTTCTACAAAAACTCTCACGATCGGCTAGACACCGTCAATTCCAATTCTTCTCTTCAACCGTCTTGTGCCAAGCTCGATCCACGCTCTTCTTTGCGCGCCTCTTGAGCCGGACAAAGATGATTTCTGGGGTTTTCAACCTTGGAATTCTTTGATAGACGAGATGGACGCTTTCCAGTACACAGAGATCTTTGAGTGCAGATGCTTGTCGAATTTTCAAACCACTCTACCAGGCAATTTGCAATTAATCTCGGTGACATTTTATCCAGTGAAGATGCGTGTATGTATCTGTGTATCTATGTATCTGTATCTATTTCCATACACGGCGACGTGCGTGGACAACACACAAAGTTGTTCTAAAGCGCCACTGCGTGTATCCGATCCGTGGGTCAACTTGAACTCGGGTTTCCGATGGTTCGTTCGTTTGGCTGTGATTGTCTTATTGTTGGCGAGATGCAGCCAGTCACTTTGCTAAGAGTCCACGAATCGGTAGATTATTCTAGCTGTATAAAGCCAGTATCTGTATTCATAATGTCTAATTTTGTCTATGAATGATGCTCAATAAGCGGATGATGTAAATCACATGTCACATAAAAAGAAAATAAAGGAAAAGAAAGACGCAGTCAAGTTCGTAACAACGAAAAGACAAAGAGCCTCAGAAAAGGGGTATAGCCACGACTACACAATGTTCACATGTCATATCATGACATTAAACAAAGCAAGTCGAAAAAAACGGAAAACATCAGATTAAACATCCAACATTTTCCGGACCCTCCGGCTTCCCAAAAGTCCAGCGCATGAAAGCAAGCCAAAATTAGAATATAGGCAGCCCAGCAACAGACCACCAACGTCACACGCAACTAAACAAGCTGCGCGCAAAGCTGATGGTAAGGGGAGTAGAGGCGCACACCAGACCAAGACACAACAAGGCCGGTGTGGAATAGAATAATAAGAAAGAGAGACATTTAGAGAAGAAGGAAATCGTGAAGAGCATAACGAATGGCATCTAAGGCCACTGAGGCAAGCGGACCGGTTAACCGCTGTAAGATGATAAAAGAGAGATGACAAAAAGGAAAAGCGCGTGAATCGTAACATGTGATGAGACAGACAGACCAGACAAGTTCAGAACTTCATCTACTCCATGGCTCTCCGTCTAGCTCCGTCAAGAGATGTCCGGGGCGAAATATCTGAGCAGTAGTCTTCCAAACATCTCTTTGAGCCGGCGCCGAAAGTCCAAGAGAAGTTCTCCAGCATCTCCAGCTGTTCCTTTTGTGACTGAGTAAGAACGATTTCGCGAGGATCCGTTGGCGTGGAAGGGGTAGCGGCTGCGGTGGGAGCCCGTTTCTTGCGGAAAATGCGGTTGGTGTAAGAAAGAAGCGAGTTCATAGACGGACGAGCCGAGGACGGAGTGGACGGGGTAGAAGCCTCCGAGGTGGTTGAAGTCCGAGAAGTAGACGGCGTTGAAGGAGTGCTGCTGGCGGTAGAAGACGTGGAAGACTTGAAGCGGGAGAAGACGCGGCTAAAGGAGCCGGAAATGGAGGAGAGAGTCATTTTGGGAGATTGTTGATGTGAATGCTGGGAATTGGTGATAATCGTAATGGAGAGGGCAGATGACCCAGTTGATATAGTAACACACAAAGTATTCTTGGGTGGTTGGTTGGTAGGTGCAAGCAAAGACGTGGTTAAAGCGACGAGGATCTCAAGGTGGTCAATGTGAATGGACGGATAAATGCTTGGTTGGTGGGGATCAAGTGCCTTAAAAACTCAATAGTCAAAGTTTTTTAAAAGAAAAAAAAGAGAAGACAAAGAAGTCCAAGGAGAACAGACCCAGTCCAAATCAATACTTTCAAAAGCAACAAGTCCAAACAAAAAACTCGGTAGTTTCCAACTTAAAAGCAAACTATGAATGAACAAAATGGTTGGCTCCAATAAGTAGTCAAGTTGAACTTTACCTTCTACATCAGGAACCTACTTCCTCTTTATACGTGACTTTAAAATCTGCCGAAAAAGCCGGGAGCCCCAGCTGTTTTTAGCGTTCAAAGTTTCCTAATTAGGAATAGTGCGTTGGGAAAAAAAGAGCCCACCATTAATTTTTTTTTCCTTCGTCTTTTTTAGAGGGGCGATATTTCGTGAGGGAGGATATATTGGTGCTGATTAGGAAAGGTGGGGAGAGACAATTTGTATGGTGATTGGAGATTTGGTGGTGTTTTGTCGCGCTAATGGGGCTGGAATCTTGATATGTAGATATCAGCCGGATAGACGAATCCGGTTCGGAGCGGGGTTTCTTAGGTTGGGATTGGTGGCCCTCGGGACGAGGAGGTCCTAGCATGCCCTGTCTTCTACCCGCCCGAACCACTACCCGCCACTTTAGTCAAGACCATGTCAATATCAAGATGGACGTTGTCGATACTTGTTGAGATCCAGCTAGTCTTCCCTTCTTCCTCACATGTTTAATGGTCACGGAAGGCCCGAGGCGCTCGTCACATTCCATTCCATTGATCCGTACTAAACGATTCCAATCACACATGTCACGCTGCCACTTGCTTAGATGTCCCCCCTTTTGATCCTTTAGTAGCCGGTTAGTTTTCTTCTAGGACTAAACAAAGGAGTCTACGAAACACTATACATACACTGTACTGACCATGGTGGTTCGCAGAAACATCTGGGACCTGCATTTCCGAATATGTATCTTCGTTCCTCTACCAGTCACCCGACCAGACACCCCACAAGTCAACGTTGTGTCCCCGTCCATCACTCAATGGCTCTTTCCTATCCAATTAACTACTTGCCCTGCAAAAGTGCCCTGCAAATGCACTACAACCTGCATATTCGCCTCTATTTCCCCTCGTTCCTTCCCTACATATGTGCATACCTCACACGTGTCTCGCCCCGTCTGCACGATAAAATGGTCATCTAGGGTCCATCAACCCTCCGCATCTCCCCCGCAGTAGAAGGAATCTCTAGCGCGCGAATCCCATAAGTCTGGAAGACCCGTTCCTTGTGTAATCGGACAAGACCGCTCGGACTGTGAAAAGGGAAGAATCCCGAATGATTTTCCGCACGGATTCCCTTGTAAGAGCCGAAGAGAAGAAAAGCACGACCAAGCTTGAATAAGACGGACGGGAACAAAAAAGTGAATGGCTGGGTTTCAAACAAATGGCAAAAGCAAAAGTATACTGGAGAACGGGAAAATGCCCGAGGCTGGGTCAATCTAGACCGAGGAATCATCTTCATAATTGGCCACATACAATCGGCCCTTCACATATCCTCACAAACGGCATTTTCCATCCCCGCCATCAACAAATGTCTTGACATCCTTCGAGAACCTCGTCACGGCAAAACTACCCTCCTATTTTTCCCTATCAAAAACCAAAAATGGCAAAGTAAGAAAAATCATCACATCACATTGCCCTCATCCAAGACATCAAAAAAACCAATACACATTAACCCAGGTAACCCTAACAACGACCGGATGTGAATCCCAGCTTAATTGGGAAATGAACATGAACGATAACACATATCGATAAGCCCTGCAACCAAGTCAACGACGTCAGCCTCATTGCGCCGGATATGCGACAAACAAAGGAATACAGAAACTGAGATTTTACCATTGTCGCATTATGTACCATTTGGCTAAGAGCCTGTATATGCTGGCGACCAGCAAGGAGGGTAAGTTTATTTGTGTAGTGATAGCTATGTAGGATGAGTAACCCCTTACTAACATGTCCTAGAATACTCGGTAATCCTCCTCGGTCTTGACAACGCCGGGAAGACCACTTTCCATGAACAAATCAAGGCATTGTTTAACCCTGACCACCCGACACCCCGGCTCAAGACAGTTCCGACCGTGGGCCAGAATGTATCGACCATTGACTTGCCGGATATGTACATGAAGGTGTGGGATGTTGGCGGGCAGATGTCTCTAAGACGACTTTGGCAGTCATACTATGCGAGTTGTCATGCGATTGTGTTTATCATTGATAGCACTGATATCGGCGATGGCACATTAGAAGATCTTGCTGCTGCTTCTACGGCGACGCCAGGGTCAGAGGGCGATGGTGAGCTCGTGGGTAGATTGGAAGAGTGTCGGTTAGTTCTGGAGGATGTCTTGCAGCATTCTGATACGGAGGGTGTCCCGTTATTGGTGCTGGCGAATAAACAGGACCGCGAAGATTGTGTCGAAGTGGTGAGGATTAAAGAGGGTTTGGTCAAGAAGGTCTTTGAAGGTGAAAAGGCGGATAGTATCCGTGACTCAAGAGTATTGCCTATCAGTGCGTTGACGGGGACCGGTGTTAGTGAGGCTGTAGAGTGGATTCGGTCACGGGTAAAGTGGAACAAGGAGAGTAGACCACCTGTTATGCGGTGAAGAGGAAAGAGCAAGTTCATTACTAGGAGTTGGGCGTTTCTGTTTCGGTTTATATCCTGTTGTTTATATCAAAGGTACATTTTGTATTGGATCCTATTCCATGGGTATCGTATGTTTCATCCTTCCCTATGACTCTCTATCGTTCTCTGCTCTCAACTCCGCCATGAAGCCCCCCTTATCCCGTCCTTTCTCATCAGCCGCCAACTTTTCCTCCATCAACGCCGTAAACTCCTTAACCTTTGTCGCCGCCATAGCACCACACTTCAACAAGGCCAGCGCTTCAACAGCAACTCCTCCAAGCTTCACCATATGACACACCTCACCATGCTTATTCACACTAAAATGCACCGCACTCTCACGCAACTGCTCCTCCAACCAAGTTCCATCCACCAACACCGTCTCCCCTTCCTCCCCATAGAACCCAAAAGTAACACAAAGCGGCGAATGCAACCACGAAAGCGCCACCGGCTCTCTCTCCGCCGCCGTATAAACCGTGACCACGCCGCCCTCAACCGTAGTATCCGGTCTCTTGAAATGTCTCAAAGCCGCCACCATAGCCAGACAGGCCGCATCGACTAGGTTCCCGTCATTTGAAAGTACATGCACGTCAACACGGATAGCCCAGCATTTCTGCCCCGCAATGAGACACAAGGACTCGGTATCTAGGGCGCCGGAGCGCCGGATGGTTTTCTCGAGGATGCGCGAGAGGAGAAGCTCGCCTTCGTTTGGCCGGTTGACTTCGTGGGCGGGGGAGACCATGGGGGAGAATTCGGTGGAGATGGTGAAGATGCCGTCGAATGGGCGGTCGACGTAGGGGACGGAGACTTCGGCGGAGACTTTGGCGAGGATTCTATGGCGGTATGAGTTAGATTTGGATTGGATTGGTCATGGTAGTGGATGGAATAACTCACCTAGTTTTGCCAAGTGTGACCTCAGCGACGCCATAATCGGCGCCAAACGAGAGATCTAGTGGCCGGTATTGATCAAGTCTACGACCATCTAGTCTCTGTCCTTCATGCAGCGCCTTCAGGACAAAGTCCTTTTCAACCCGACTAGGCTCAGCTTCTCTA